>OX101750.1:3486097-4086097 GCA_944452665.1 Stenoptilia bipunctidactyla | reverse complement strand
GCTCCCTCGCAATGACGGAGCCGACGACTCAACGCGCACCGACTTCCCGCGCATATGCTACCGCCGCCGCTGCCGTTACATTAGAGCGGGCAATAACGGAGAAGAGGAAAGGTTGTAGCGGGTCCGCTCGCAATACTGAACCTCCGCGTCCTACGCAGGACAAGAAGTTCGATGAGGAAGGCTTCATCAAAGTTGAGAGGAGGAAGAAGAAGCCTACCGTCCGCAACCACCGCGGCACCGCACCGCCCGTGTTAAGTCAGCTGATGCGCGGTGAAGCACCTTCGACGCAGCTGTACGTATCCAGAGTACACTGGTCTACGAAGGTCGAGGAGGTCGTAGATTACGTACGAAAGAAAACCTCCTTTACTCTGAGGGTTGAGCGTTTGGAACCTCGCCATAAAGTGAGTTTCAGCTCTTTTATGGTGAGAGTGCCGACCCAACATCTGCCAACCTTCATGAAGGAGGATTTCTGGCCGCAGGGAGTCATCTTCCGAAAATTTCGAGGACGACTGTCTTATGACTCGCGTCATATGTCACCAACTTTACGACAGTCTCAAATGTAGTTTTAAGTATTTTTATATATTCTAGTTTAAGGTATGTATCTGTTTATCTTATATATGTTAGTCTTTAAGGTATTTATTCTATGGGCCTCTGTTTTCAATTGTTAAGATCTCATTGTAAATATTGCCTAAAATAAATGACTTTATTATTATTATGAACCTAGTACAGTGTCTGTGAGAGTAGCACAAATTTGGTTTAAGCGTTTATAATCAGGAAATTTTGATGTCAAAGATGCACCACACTCTGGTCGCCATATTACAAATAAAATGGATGCCATTTTTGAAAAAGTGGAGCAAGATCGACATATCAGTAGTGACGACGTAGCTAAAGTACTGGGAATTGACCACAAAATAGTTTCGGCGCATTTGAAAAAAGCTGGGTACACAAAAAAGCTCGATATTTGGGTACCTCACGAGCTCACTGAAAGAAACCTAATGAACCGTGTACTCATTTGTGATTCTTTATTACGACGTAACGAAACCGAATCTTTTTTGGAGAAGCTGATAACTGGTGATGAAAAGTGGATCACGTACGACAAGAACGTGTGAAAAAGGTCGTGGTCAAAGGCCGGTCAGGCTTCACAAACTGTGGCGAAACCCGGGTTAACTCGCAATAAGGTGATGTTGTGTGCGGTGTGTGGTGGGATTGGAAGGGCATTATTCATTATGAGCTGTTACCACCAGGCAGGACTACCGATTCTGAATTCGACTGCGAACAACTTATGAGATTAAAACAAGAAGTTGAGAGAAAGCGGCCGGAATTGATCAACAGAAGGCGTGTGGTGTTTCATCATGATAACGCTAGACCTCACACATCTATAGCCACCCAGCAAAAATTGAGAGATTTTGGCTGGAAGGTGTTAATGCATCCGCCGTATAGTCCTGACCTTGTACCTTCAGATTTCCACCTGTTTCGGTCTCTTCAGAATTCTTTAGGCAGTGTTAGGTTAACATCACGAGAGTACTGCCAAATCCACTTGTCGCGGTATTTTGATGAGAGGTCCCAAATTTTTTATAGCAATGGGATCATGTCCCTACCTACAAGATGGCAAAAGTTTATCGAACAAAATGGTACATACATACTTTACTTAAATGTCAATAAACTATATTAAAAAATGTTTTGAATTTTCTTAAAAAATGCGAAGAAACTTATCTGTCCGATGACGTTGTTTGCCGATCAGAATGATTTCGTTATTGTAAAAGTAACTAGGTATACCCGATACCTTTAAACGCGCATTTGTAAATGTAAAAGTAAAGTCATTGAATGTAATGTAACAATAATCAAAAAGTATCGTAAGATGAGTGCGGCCGTTGCGAGAATGCGTTCCTGACCGCTCCTTATGTCCACTGAATACAGTTTCTTTCCGATTCTAAGGGGAAAAAGCTATGATTTTGGAGGTGTCAGGAACGCAAACTCCCACCGGTCGCACTATAATGTAAATTGTAAAAAAAAAAAAAAAAAAATTAATCCAAAGGTTAATCCAACATATTGAATTAAAACTACGTTAACTTGAACTAAGATGCCAAATGTAATGAAAAACAAGTAAACTGTTGTAAGATTACATTGTAATTGATAAAATCTTAGTAAAGTTAGGAAGTAAAGATGCGTACGACCTTCACATAATACGCTATTGGTTGCTATATCAGCGAATCTGTCGATGTCACGATTGCTGAATAAGCAAATCAATCTAGGTACATTAAGAACATTGTACCAAAAATGACACATAGTCCAGTCAATAAATGACCCAAAATGAGGTGTAGAGTGCGTGAGCAGGTAACTAAGCGATTCCTTCAGAAACTTGTTCAGGGGGCTTAGGTTGTTAACATACCAAAAGTCCCAACTCCTAGGTGATGAGCGGGGGGAAGGAGGGGGGGGGTAAAGGTACGAATTTTGGGTTTTTCGCTTATATCTCGAAAACGGTGCATCGGAGAGAAATATTTTCAATTAATAAAATGAAGTTCCTAAAATTATCTAAAACTTTTATATCATATGTTTTTTTCTAATTCCTAACCGTTTTCGAGCTATACCCTAGGAAAAAGTTGAAATTTACAAAAAAAAAAATTTACGCCAAAATATTCATAAACATTGCATCATATTGTCTAAACCTATTCATTAACGAAAAGTATGAATAGGAAAGAAATTGTAGATTTTTAAATTCCCTTTAAGAATATATATACATGTGCTGATTAATGTCCAACCCGCCTAAAGTTACAGCTATTTTAAAACTTGTATAGCATTTTAAGTTATCGCGCAAGGATCGGGCATAGCCAATATCTTCTGTCAGCTCATCGATAAAAGTTCACGATGAAAGGGTAGTAGTTGACCCAACATTGCTCTTTCAGCGGATATGTATAAGCAAACGATCAGATGAGGATTTGATGACATATTTTGAGTATGAGTTGGTCCCATTTCCCTTGGCACTGTTCAACGAAAGTGGCATGAGAAAGACAAACAAATCAGTGCTGTACAACTTATTTGAGCCAACCAAGAAAGATATTCTTCTGCCTCAAATGAACATTGTAGTCGATGGAGGATTTCTACTCCACAGAGTTATTTGGCCAAAAGATGTATCGGTTGTGACTATTTGTAATAGTTATATCACCTACGTCGACCACCATTATCTTGGGACTACTCGCACTGTGGTGTTTGATGGGTACGCAAACACAGCCAATAACACTAAATCACAAGAACAAATGCGTCGTTACAGACTAAAAAGGTCAGCCGACATCAATTTGACATGGGACACACAAATACCTGTTAAACTTTTTATCAAATCTTACCAACAAACTAACTTCACCTCCTTACTGGAGATAAAGCTGCAGGAGAAAGGGATACATACTCTTCAGGCTACCGATGACGCTGACATCCTAATCGTGAAGACTGCTGTTGAACAATCCACTCACAACTCTGTGGCTGTCGTTGGTGAGGATGTAGACCTTGCTGTCCTGTTGATTGCTTCCACTCCTACGACCAGAGGTTCTTCTGAAAACTATATTTTGCCGCTGCACCAAGGATTGTGTAATTGGAAAATGTGGCTGCCGAAAAGCAATGCTCACCTGTTCTGCAGCGTGCATCCACTGTCAAGAGAAGTGCCTGAACAGTGTAACTGTTGACGATGAGGACGATGAAGACGATGTAGAGCCCATTCAGCAAGAGCAACGCGCTACTGAGGAAGAAGATGCCATGGAAGAACAATCATTGCCTGGGCCCTCAAGTTCAAAGAGGATGAAAATTTGATTACTTTTAAAGTCGAGAGTAAAACATTAGGAATATATTGAGAACAATGGGGTTTACAATTATTATTGTATTGGTGTAACGAAACTATCTGTAGAATAAAGTGTGAAAGTCATCATCATTATTTTTTCTACTTTATTTAATAACTTGCTTATATAAGTGGCCATATATTATGTTATAAGATGAACGAACAAAGGTTGTGGGTCAAGAATATGATATACAAACTTTTCTGAAAATTGCAAAATGCTATACAAGTTTTAAAATAGCTGTAACTTTAGGCGGGTTGGCATTAATCAGCATATGTATATATATTCTAAAAGGGAATTTAAAAATCTACAACTTTTTTCCTATTCATACTTTTCGTTTATGAATGGGTTTAGACAATATGATGCAATGTTTATGAATATTTTGACGTAAATTTCTTTTTTTTTTGTAAATTTCAACTTTTTCCGAGGGTATAGCTCGAAAACGGTTAGGAATTAGAAAAAAAACATATGATATAAAAGTTTTAGATAATTTTAGGAACTTTATTTTATTAATTGAAAATATTTCTCTCCAATGCACCGTTTTCGAGATATAAGCGAAAAACCCAAAATTCGTACCTTTACCCCCCCCTCCTTCCCCCTGCTCATCACCTAGGAGTCGGGACTTTTGGTATGTTAACAACCTAAGCCCCCTGAACAAGTTTCTGAAGGAATCGCTTAGTTACCTGCTCACGCACGCTACACCTCATTCCTTGACTGGACTAACAACACAAAATTCGTTTTTGAAAACGAAACAATAGCTCTGTCTCGCTCGCTCTCGTATAGTTGCAAAGAGGTGCCCCGCATTGGTTTTGAATTGATTAGGAATGGGCCGAAATTCGGTTTACATTCGGTTTAAATGCCGATTGGTAATGTACGGTTTTTTTATATTACTAAAATAGTAATGAAATAAAATTAGTCTGATACAGGTAGGTACTCATAAACATTTATTTATTTCATTAAATAAGTCTCCACACAACTCTAAAAATAAAACAATAGCTTGCATTCTTTTAACACAGTTTCATATCTTAATAAGGGACAAGTCGTAAATTGAATTCAAAAATATTTTATTTTTTATTTTCACAGCTTTTAGGATATCCATTCGTAAGACTCTAAACGATTCGACGATATTGACGAGATTTTAATTTTACGCTTTTTAAAAAAATTGACTCCGATCGACGCAATCGGTCGACCGTCGATCAATTGGTGTTATAACACCCTTAAAATCTTCCGGAAGTTTATAAATTTCCTATTCAATCTATAAATTTTGAGGTTTTTGTTAATTTTTGGTGACATATACAGGGTGATTGGTAACTAGTGTACACCCTTGTAAGGGAGTATAGTACAGGTCATTTGCAAGAAATTTTGTCATGTATATGATTGTGCCAAAGTCAATCATTACTGATATATTTTAAAATTAATATATTTTTTTTTAATGACTATGAGTCCTCTTTCGGCTTGGATAAAAATAAAACTATAACTTTTCTTCCACGTTTTTTAATGAATTTTTCGAGTAACTAAATTGACTCCAAATAAGGTACATTTATTTACCTTATTTAGATGCAGTGCTTCAGACAAATAAAAATAGCACAATTTTTTTTAGTCTTGCTGTCAGGACTTAAATAAAAGATCCAGTATTAGCAAAGTAATCCTATTTATTTCAGGTAATTGAGAAGACAATCGACATCACAAACGATACAGTTTTTATATAGAACTTATTATTTGACTGACATTGACAGTTGGGCAACAAGGTATTAATGTTATATTAATTTAAGTGATGCATACATAATCCAACATCCCCCCTCAATTTCAAGTCTTTGGGACAATTTCTTAGCTTATATTCAAATTTTTATTATTTCTACTTTTAGACAAAAACTTGAAATTGTACTTGGCAACCCTAAAATGACATCTTAACCTAAAAAAATAGTACAAAAACAAAATTAATTATTTAACATAAATTTGCGACAAAAAACGAACTTTACTGCACACAATGGTTTCGTCATAATGTCCGATACATTTTCCTCAGTTTTCACATAGTTCACTTGCACTTTCTTCTTATAAACAATGTCTTTTACAAAATGAAATTTAATGTCTATGTGCTTCGATCTTTTAGTATTTTCACAGCTGTCCATCATTTTAATTGCACTTTGGTTGTCCACATACACAATAGCACATGAAACTGATTCATAAGCACTAGCCAGTCCAGTGAGAAACATAACTTCACTGATGCAATGAGCTGCTGCAACATATTCTGCTTCAGCTGTTGACAGTGCAACTGACTGTTGTTTCTTTGATGACCATGACACCAGGTTACCATTGTGGAAGACGACCATGCCACTCACACTCTTCCTGCTTCTGTGTTCACCTGCCCAGTCAGCGTCTGAATATGCTATTATAGTATTTTCATGTTTTTCTGGCTTACTATAGATAAGTTCTATATCTTTACTGCCTTTCAGATACCTTAGTATTCTTTTGGCTGCTGTCCATGTTGTTTGTGTAGGATTATCCAGGTATCTACTAAGATATGTTGTAGCATATGTGATATCTGGTCTGCTGATCATTGACAGATATGTCAAGCTTCCAATTAACTCTCTATATGGTACATTAGTTCTGTTTTCTTTTTCAGGTACTTGAAAGTTCTTCTCCATGGGTGTCTTCGCTTCCTTCGCTTCTGTCATCTTAAACTGTATCAATATTTTCTCAATAAAGTCCTTTTGTGAAAGTGATAATGTATTGTTATTTCTTTTTATGTTTATTCCTAGAAAATTCTTTATGTATCCTAAATCTTTGGCTTCGAATTCTTTTTGTAGCTGTCTTGTAATTTTCTGAATTTCTTCTTGTTTTCCAATTAGTAAAATGTCATCTACAAATAGTAGTAACAATATATTATTTCCTATGTATAAGCAAGTATCTTGATATGACCTTTTCATGCCAATTTGTGTACAAAACTTGTTGAAACTTTCATACCAACATTTTGGTGATTCTTTCAGTCCATACAAAGCTTTGTGTAACTTTAATACTGTGTTTTTTCCTGTACTTTTTATGCCTTCTGGAATATTTATGTATACTTCAGTATCAAGTGTTCCATTTAGAAATGCGGTTGGAATATCTAATTGTTTTATTTCCCAGTCATGAGATAGTGCCTGTGACAGACTCATTCTGATAGTAGCCATTTTAGCCACAGGTGAGTATACATTTTCTTTTGTAGATTTTTGGAAACCCTTTGCAACAAGACGTGCCTTCCTGGTTCCGTCCGATTTAATCTTAAATACCCATTTTGTATCGATTGCTTTCTTTTTTTCGGGTAATTCGCATTCTGACCAAGTTTTTAGACTTTCTAATGATTTTATTTCTTGTTGTATTGCTTTTCTCCACACTTCATGTTTTATTGCCTCGGAATAAACTGTTGGTTCTTCAGACATGGTGAGAAAATTGAACTCATAGTCCTTCATCCATGCTGGAGTATTTATCTTTCTTTTTGATCTATTCTGTATTTGTTCTTGATTTGTATCTTCTTCATCTGATGTACTTTCTTCACAACTTTCATATATGTTATCTTCTTTAATTTCACTTTCTTTATTTCCAGGTTCTTTCTGCTGCTCCTGAACTTCTCCAGGTCTCTGCAACTCTTCAATGGAGGGCCCCTGCGCTTCCTGAGTTGAGATCCTCTGCATTCCCTCAGCGGAGGGTTCTTGTACTTCTTCAGTTAATGGCTGTTGAATTTCTCCTTTTTGCTGTTCTGATTCCTTCTGAACATAACTTTCCTCATCATTCTGTACTTTGTGTTCAACATTTTCATCTTTTTGTGTTGTAATTTCTGGTTTATTCATGGATTTTTCAAAAAATACATTTATTTTAATTTCAACCTTGTTTCTTTTAGGAAAATAAACTCTGTATCCTTTTGTGTTTTCTTCATATCCCACAAAAATACCTTCCTCACTCTTTGCATCCCATTTTCTTCTCTTCTCAGATGGAATATGACAATAGACTTTGGAACCAAAGACTTTTAGATTATTAATATTGTATGTTTTTCCAGTCCAACTTTCATTGGGCCTCTTGCCTTCAATTTTACTTTTACCAGATCTGTTTATTACAAAAGCTGCTGTATTGATTGCTTCAGCCCAAAAAGTTTTTTTCATTTCTTTAGCTTGTAGTAGTGTTCTCGCTGCTTCAACTAATGTGCGGTTTTCTCTTTCTACTCTACCATTTTGTTCTGGTGAGTATGGTACTGTTTTTTGATGAATTACACCATTTTCTTCGGATACCTCTTGCATTTCTTTATTGTTAAATTCTGTGCCATTATCTGTTCTAAATATTTTGACCTTTTTTCCTGTTATTGTTTCTGCTTGTTTCTAAAAATTCTTTACATGTTTAACTGTCTCACTTTTCTTCTGCATAAAATATACTGTTCTATAATTTGACAAATCATCTTTCATCAATAGAAAATACTTTGAGCCTCCTAATGAATCAACTTCCATTTGGCCACACACATCCATGTGTATAATTTCACATATTTCTGTTGCATGTGTGTTTGATGATTTGAATGATCTCGACATTGCTTTCCCTTCAGACAAGCTGTACAATCTTGCATGTCTTCTTTATAATGTATGTAATTATTTTTCAGAACTTCTTTTACTGCTGATTTATTTTGGTGTGCCAATTTCTCATGCCACATTTGTAGACTAGCTGTGTTGGCATGGTGATCAAAGCTGTTTGATCTGAATTGCATGACATAAAATTTGTCTTGTAGTACTGCTTTTGCTCTTATTTCATTTTTTTTTTATAAAAAAGCATTCATTCTTTTTAATTTCCATTTTGAAACCCTTTTGTACTACACTTGTGACAGAAAACAGATTCAATTTCAAATTTGGTACGTAGAGAACATCTTTAAGAGTTGATTTGATCCATTCTTTACTATTATATGTTTCCAAAATAACATTTCCAATGCCGCATATCTCTAACTTGTTTTCGTCACCAATAATAACATATCTTTTCTCTGCAATTTCTTTCAGGTTTGTAAATTTTTGTATATCATAGCACATGTGTTCGCTAGCTCCACTGTCTACGATCCATTTATCTTCCATTTTCTTTACCATAGGTATCTATACTTGTTATTGACAGTGATGTAGACACAAATGCATTGTTTTGTTTATTTTTGTTCTTGTCATAAAATTCTTTTTTGAAGCGACAATCTTTTTTGAAATGTCCTGGTTTCTTACAATAAAAACAAGTTTTGTCCATTTTACAAAAAATTTCTAAATGCCCAATTTTGTTACATTTGTTGCATTTCACAGTATTTAGTTTTCTTGTCACTAAGGCTGTTGATGAGGTTGTTTTCTCATCTTTTTCTTTTATTTTTTCTTCTTCCACAAGAAGACGTGCAACAAGATCATTATAATTTTGTTTTTCTGGATCAACTGATTCCCATGCTGATATGAAATGTTTAAATGAATCTGGCAGTGACATCAAAATTTTAGTTATGAGAAACTTATCAGAAACTTCTTCTCCAGACTGTTTCAACTGACATACCATTTCCTGAAGT
The DNA here is from genome assembly GCA_944452665.1 of Stenoptilia bipunctidactyla. NCBI lineage: Eukaryota > Metazoa > Arthropoda > Insecta > Lepidoptera > Pterophoridae > Stenoptilia > Stenoptilia bipunctidactyla. The sequence continues at coordinate 4,076,737 of OX101750.1, read as the reverse complement.
TTTGATAGAAACATTGAAATATCACCTTCCTCATACTTTAGCGACAGGAAACGTTGCTGCAGCATCAGCGTGCTTGTTGATGATTTTGCTTCATATATGCTGAGTAACTTTTTCCATATTTCATGGGAAGTTTCACACGTCAAAACATGTGTCATAGTCGTCTCACTTAACCTGGACACTATTATTGACTGTGCTTTTGCATCTTTATCAATCCAAGAGGCTGCGTCCTCCTTCTTCTCGGGCTTTATCGAATCGCCGCTTGCAATGGCGTACACCCCTGCTCCTTAGGGTTACGGTGACTTGGAATTTCCATACATTCCAATTTTTTTGGCCTTCAAGTCTAATAAAAGATGACACTTGACTTTCCATGGTTGTTTCCTTGTTTGTCTGCCTTCCCGACGAGTAATTTTTTTTTTTGAAAAAATTTGTTTCACGACGACGACGAACACAAAATGGCGCCAATCGCGTCCCTTCCTCGGTCGGTATTTTTCCTGCCTGTCTTCTTCTCTTCAGCTGAAACAGATTAGGACACTGGGCCCATAACCTGTCAGGACTTAAATAAAAGATCCAGTATTAGCAAAGTAATCCTATTTATTTCAGGTAATTGAGAAGACAATCGACATCACAAACGATACAGTTTTTATATAGAACTTATTATTTGACTGACATTGACAGTTGGGCAACAAGGTATTAATGTTATATTAATTTAAGTGATGCATACATAATCCAACACTTGCTCATAAACACTTGTTTATAACATTAAAAAACACAGTGACTTTAGTTGGCATATTAATTTAATAACATCTAAAGTTGATTAGCTTTAATATAATGTATTGAAATCTAAAATCGATGGAGAAACCACGAAGTGATGACCAATAGAAAAAAACAAGGCAGAGCCCGAAAGCAAAATACTTCCGAAAACAAAGGAGTCCGTCGCAGGAGTCGAAGCCTTGCTGGCCCCTTACTCTTACTTACGGCATCAGGCATATTCAGATATCGGACCTTGATCAGCGTTCCCTCCGGCAGCTCCGTAAATGTACCCAAAGAATATCTGCGTATTTTTTCGTACTAAACCATTTTCTTCTTTCTCTAACAGCCATTGTTAGTTAGACTAATCAGAATCACACAGGGTTATGGGGTGCCGTGGTAGGTAAGTTAGTATAACGTGCACTTACAGTTATAACGAAAAATCCGGTAACTTTTACACTAAAACAATTTATTCAGATTTCACAATTTAAGTAAGCACTATGTTCTTATAACTAATAACACACACGACACAGTCCAAATCAATAAGCAAATCAGAGTCCAGTAAAAGCATAAGCCGAGGTACAATTTGCGAGAGCGTTAGAGCGTAAGAAGACAAAGGAAAGCGCACAGAGATCGAGCGTACGTTCCGCGTCAAAAGCAAGATTCTGACTGGCGACCGGTTACGATGTGCGCGGGCGCATGCGCTGCGGCGGCCGGCGCGGCGCCCGAGGCCGAGTACCGTTAGGTCGCCTGCCTCGGACTTGTTTCCATATGCACGGGACGGAGTTGTGTTATAATGAATTATGATAGATATTATATTGTTACATTCGAATATTGTGTTGTGGATATGATACTGTTTATTGAATATATTGTTAATATTGTTATGAATATGTTTATAATAAATATATGAAATAGTATCGGAAAGTTATTATTGTAGATATATTAAATATAATGATATTATGTATTTGATAATATATATATGTGTGAATATGTGAATATATATATATCGGTGTATAGTGTATAGTGGTGATGAAGGCCACATAGCTCCCCTCCAGAGACCGTCACTACGGGCGATAGTAGTTAGGAAATGGTACTCTGCGTCCATAGCGGGTCCGTTTTAAGTCGTCATCGGGAAGACTCGGGATAACCTGTGGTTCTGGAACAGGATCAGAGATTGACACAGGATCAGGGATTGAAACAGGATCAGGGATTGGGGACTGTGTGGGAACAAAAATAGGAGTAGGATAAGTAGCAGGTGTTAAGTTGGAAAGTAGGTAGGCCGGCTTAAGGCGGTCTAGGGATACTGTCAACTTTTTACCTTTGACAAGGATCTTAAAAAACTTGTCGGATTTCTCCAGCACTTCGTACGGTCCCAGATAAGGAGGTTGTAAAGCGCCTCTGATGGTATCGTCTCTGACGAATACGTGGCTGGAACTCATCAGATCCTTATAAATAAAAATTTTATTTTTATTGTGGTGAGATGCAGGTGCTGGTTGGAGTTTCTCAGCGAATTTGCGCAAGCGAGTCGAGAATTCGGAAATGTCGTTACTGCCGGCCTCAGGCGTGTTGAAAAACTCTCCTGGAAGGCGTAACGGTTCACCGTATACCATTTCCGCGGAGGAAGCGTGCAAGTCTTCCTTGAATGCGCTTCTTATGCCCAGAAGCACGAGTGGTAAAATATCCACCCAGTTGCTGTCCGCGTGGCACATTATGGCCGCCTTCAGTTGCCTGTGGAATCGTTCCACCAAGCCGTTGCACTGTGGGTGATACGCGGTCGTTCTGCGATGTTTGAATCCTATCATTTTTCCAAGAAATTGGAAAAGCGAGGATTCAAACTGTCGCCCGCGATCGGTGACGATATCAGCTGGACATCCAAACCTGGATATCCATGATATCAGTGCCTTACCCACAGATTCTGCGGTCATGTCGACCATAGGCGTTACTTCGGGCCATCGGGTGAAACGATCCACGATGGTTAGACAGTAACGGAATCCTTGTGAAGGCGGAAGAGGGCCAATAATGTCCACATGGAGGAATGCGAACCTTGCGCGAGGCAAATCGAATGTGCCTATAGGCGACGACACATGGCGAATCACCTTAGAGCGTTGGCACGCAAGACATTTTCTGGCCCACTCTCGACAGTCTTTGCGCATGCCAGGCCAGACGAATCGCTCAGAAACGAGCTTCGAGGTCGCATTAGCACCTGGATGGCTTAAGCAATGGAGACTGTCAAAGAGTGGTTTGCGAAAAGGTTTCGTTACAAACGGTCTGGGAGTGGTGGTACTCACGTCACAATACAGTTCTGTGTTGGTATTGGGAACCGTCAACTTTAGTAAGCGGAGTGCAGATTCACCACTTAAAAGTTGTGTCAGTTCGTCATCTGTAGCTTGGGATGATGCAAGCTGTTCGAGATCTACAGGTCTCTGCAATTCATCAACTCTAGACAAGGTATCAGCGACTATGTTGTCCTTGCCCGCGATGTGTCTGATGTCTGTTGTGAATTGCGAGATGTAATCCAAGTGGCGGAACTGACGAGGCGAACAGTTGGCTTTCCTCTTTTGAAAAGCGAAACTGAGCGGTTTATGGTCCGTGTACACAGTAAAATGCCTTGCTTCCAGCATAAACCGGAAGTGTTTGATGCTCTCGTAAATCGCCAGCAGTTCGCGATCGTAAGGAGAGTATTTTTGTTGACAGGGGCTAAGCTTACGCGAAAAGAAAGCGAGAGGTTGCCAAGTGCCTTGGTAAAACTGCTGAAGTACCGCCCCCATCGCGAAGTCGGATGCATCTGTTACCAGCGAAAGCTTGGCTTCAGAGACGGGATGTGACAGTAATGCTGCATTTGAAAGGCTTTCCTTGCACTTTTCAAAGGCCAACAAAGTATCCCCAGAGATATCTACTGGGTGTGACGCTTTTACAGACCCAGTAAGTAACGTGTTCAAGGAAGCTTGAAGTTTCGCGGCGTTTGGGATGAAACGTCTATAAAAATTAAGCATTCCCAAGAAACGCCTCAGCTGCTTGACGGTCTTTGGAGCTGGGAAATCCTTGATGGCCTGTACGTTGGAATCAAGGGGTTTCGTGCCTGTTGCGGAAATGCGGTAACCTATAAAGTCTACCGCACTCGCACCAAAAACGCATTTACCTGTGTTGATGAGGATGCCGTTTTCCTTCATCCGGGTGAACAGCTGGTGCAGGTGCGCCTCGTGCTCTTCCTCTGTTCGCGAAAACACCAAAAAATCGTCGAGGTAACAGTAACAGAAGTCGAGTCCTCTGGTCATTTCGTCCACGAACCTCTGGAACGTTTGACCGGCATTCCTAAGACCAAATGTCATCATAGGAAATTCAAAAAGTCCGAACGGTGTGGTGATGGCTGTTTTTTGAATATCCTCGCTAAAAACTGGGATTTGATGGTATGCGCGTACCAAATCGATGGTGGAGAATACTCTGCAACCTGCAATGCTGTGGGCGAAGTCCTGTATGTGTCTAATGGGGTAGCGGTCGGGAATAGTCCGTGCATTCAGTAGACGGTAATCCCCGCACGGTCTCCAGCCATTTTCTTTCTTAGGGACTAGGTGAAGGGGTGAAGCCCAGGGGCTCTTGGAAGGACGTGCGATGCCTGTGCTTAGCATGAGCTCAAACTCCTGCCTAGCTAACTTCAGCTTATCAGGTGCCAGTCTCCGGGGTGTGCAGAATATGGGCGGGCCAGGTGTTGTGTTAATGTAGTGTAGAGTGGTGTGTTTAGGTTTAGATACTGTACCTGATGGTTTCGTGATCTCCGGGAAACAGTTTAAAATTCTGTGGTACTTTGAGTCGCCAGTCAGGACCTTTACAGAGTGAATATTGTTAACATTAGCAATTAAAGCACTGGCAGTAAGCGAAGTGGTGTTGTCTATTAAGCGCTTATGGCGGCAATCTACAATTAAATTATAGTGAATCAAAAAATCTACACCTATAATGGGCTTTGTGACGTTCGCTACAATAAAACGCCACGGGAAATTTCGTCTTAAACCTAAATTAATGTTTAGTTCTACATAACCAAAGGTGTCGATGGCTGTTCCATTGGCGGCACATAGCTGGTAATCAGTCTTTGGTCGGCGCTCCCGAAGCGCTGCACGAGGAAACACGCACAAATCACTTCCTGTGTCCACTAAAAATGAGGTTTTTGTACTGCGATCTGTAACAAACAGGCGACCGTTGGAGGCGGGGCAATCGTCAGCCGCCATTAGCGACTGCCCATGGAGTTTCCCGCCTTCCCGAAGTCGCAGGGCTTACGGCACCTACGGGAGTTGGATCCAAACTTGCTGTGGAACCAGCAAATTGGATACTGCCTGTACCTGGAGTCCGAGCGAGACCTCTCTCTTGATGGTGATCGGCTGTGTGGTCTGGGACGACGGTGGTGTTTGGTCCCGTATGAATGGCGAGACTGCTGGTCCATTTTAAGTTCCAGGCGCTCGACCATTTTCCTTAGTTCGGCGATCTCGTTGTGTACGCTGTCTCCCGGCGCGATCCTGCAACTCGAAGTAGAGGTGGAAGCAGCAGCAGCAACGTGGTATGTTGCTGGTGACGTTACTTCCTGGACACGGTCAGCCAGGTCGGCGAGCTGCTCCAGGTTGAGATAAGGCTGCGACGCCAGGACGGTTTGTAGGTTCTGAGGTATCCTGCTGCTCCAGATACGCCTTATAAAATCATCTGGGATTGATGGTCCGGCTAGGTCCTTCAGGTGTCGGAGAAACTGCGACGGTTTCCTATCACCCAGCTCCTCATGGGTCAGCAGCTGCTTAACTTTCCTTTCGTGCGAGGCTGAGAGACGACGGATAAGCTCAGCCTTAATCTTTTCATATTTCTTGTCAAGCGGCGGGTTCACAATTAAATCCTTGACAGCTTTGGCGTGAGTCATGTCCAGGTTTATGATCACCTGGTTAAATTTTGCCTGATCATCAGTCATTCCATAATTGTGAAATTGCCCCTCGAGAAGCGCAAACCAGATCTCCGGGTCCTCCGGAGAGAAAGGTGGCACTTTGAAATTAATTTTTCTCTCGTCCGAATTGGGTGCAGTGGAAACGCGCACTCTCGGCGTACAACGGCGAGTTACGTGGCTTGTTGCTGTGCGCGTGGAATCTTCGCTATCGCTCATTTTGATGTTTAAAATGTTCTTCACAGGGTCACCAGTTATGGGGTGCCGTGGTAGGTAAGTTAGTATAACGTGCACTTACAGTTATAACGAAAAATCCGGTAACTTTTACACTAAAACAATTTATTCAGATTTCACAATTTAAGTAAGCACTATCTTCTTATAACTAATAACACACACGACACAGTCCAAATCAATAAGCAAATCAGAGTCCAGTAAAAGCATAAGCCGAGGTACAATTTGCGAGAGCGTTAGAGCGTAAGAAGACAAAGGAAAGCGCACAGAGATCGAGCGTACGTTCCGCGTCAAAAGCAAGATTCTGACTGGCGACCGGTTACGATGTGCGCGGGCGCATGCGCTGCGGCGGCCGGCGCGGCGCCCGAGGCCGAGTACCGTTAGGTCGCCTGCCTCGGACTTGTTTCCATATGCACGGGACGGAGTTGTGTTATAATGAATTATGATAGATATTATATTGTTACATTCGAATATTGTGTTGTGGATATGATACTGTTTATTGAATATATTGTTAATATTGTTATGAATATGTTTATAATAAATATATGAAATAGTATCGGAAAGTTATTATTGTAGATATATTAAATATAATGATATTATGTATTTGATAATATATATATGTGTGAATATGTGAATATATATATATCGGTGTATAGTGTATAGTGGTGATGAAGGCCACAGGGTCAAGAAACAAACACAAAAGTCCAGGAGAAAAAGCCAAGTCGTAAGAGAAAATGAATCTAAGAGAACACATATGAACACAGTAAACGTAAGGCCGGGGCTCCATTTCTACGGTGCGGTGTCATTTGCCGTGTAATGGTGCATACAGATTGCTGTAATGGAACTTGCAATGTAACATTCTGCGTACTGCACCTCCAAATACGCAACGTGCGCAGAATGTTACATTACTAGCTCCATTACAGAAATCTGTAAGCACCATTACGGTACGACACTGGCGCCATGCCGTGCCACAGCGCCTTCTACGGCATGCTGAGCAGGTCACGTCACTCATTGTATTGTATTGTCATCAAAGATCTTTGATTTTTCACGCGGGATGTGAGGCACGGCGGTGCCGTACCATTACACGGAAACGGCGCCGAACCAAAGACATGGTTCCACGTCCTAAGAGTGAACTGAGTAAGGGGCCAGCAAGGCCTCGACTCCTGCGACCAAGTCCTTTGTTTTCGGAAGTATTTTGTGTTCGGGCTCTACCTTGGTTTTTTCCATTGGTCATGACTTCGTAATTTCTCCATCGATTTTAGATTTGAAAGCCTCATTTTAAAGTTAATTAACTTTAAATATTTTTTAAATAATATGATAACTAAAGTCACCGTGTTTTTTAGTATTAAAATCAAGTTTTTATGAGCTGGACTTGAAAAATTTTGTGCTATTTTTATTTCTCTAAAGCACTGCATCAAAATAAGGCACATAAATGTACCTTATTTAGAGATGATTTAGTTACTGGAATAAAGAAAATAAAAATTCATTAAAAAATTTGGAATAAAAAACATAGTTATATTTTTATTCAAGCCTAAAGAGGACTCAGTCATGTTAAAAAAATTATTAAAATTGAAATATCTCATTAATGATTTGAGTTTGGCACAATCAAATTTTTTTGCAAACAACCTGCACCATACTTACAAGGGTGTTCACTAGTTACCAATCACCCTGTATAAGGATTAGGCCGTCTCCGTTTGGTTTGGCGCATTTTTTTAGCCCCCTTTAGTCTAAACCGCGCCTGATCTCAATCTCACCTGATGGTAAGTGAAGATGAGGTCGAAGATGACAGCACACGGGCCAAGGATACAACTGGCTTTTCATAAAATATTGCCAAAACACGTCGCGGGCATCAGCTAATCACATATATGCATGCCCTCCGACTTTCTTTCTCATTATCTTGAGTTGTCATTTTCTGCAACTAAAAATAAAGTAAATGTCACTATCTAGCGCAACCAAAAGGTTTTTGGTCATTGAGATCGGTGGACCATAGTTGGGAACCTGGACCATAGTAGTTGTGTAGTATTACCAGTATTCTGAACCAAACAATACAAATAATGAAACAATAAGTCTATAGTTTATCATGCTTTACTTTCACACTACATGATTAAGTTGCAGTATGACGATGGTGTAGGTGATGGTGATGTTGAGCACGATCACCGGCAGCGACCACCCCAGTGGCACCACGCGCATCACGTACACCTGGAAGGCGCGAGCTTTACTGTACTGGATGAAGGAATCCAGCTGACTGAGTTGGCCATCTGAAAGAGAAGGACTGTTGGTTTAATATTCCGACTGTTACCCTTTCTTTATCTTTAATAAGAAAAGCTGACAGAATTGTTCATTTCAAAGCGGTAGCGGGAAGTACCAGTCTCATTAAACTAATATTGTATAGTTTGATAACTCTTCTGTTGAGGAAGCTATTTTATAAATATAATAAAGTAAAAAAAAAAACAAAATTAAACCCGCACGTTATTCTAAAGGTCAAGGCGCACATGGGCCGCATCGCATCGCAAAAATCCACGTGCGAGCCTCTCATACATTTAATATAAAGTATAGCACACCCGGGGTGGGCCGGGTCGCATTTCGGCGGATTATTGCGCTGTGATACGCCCCAGCATAATGTGTGCTTACTTTACCTGCTTTTAAAATATGATACACTATTTGAGCAGGACCAGTATAAACAAGATTTTTCTTGCGGGATAACAAATTGCCCCGGTCTATCCACATGTGGCTCCTAGTTCATAACATTTGTCAAATAATCTTTGGCATGTAGGTTCCCGATGATAATTAAGCACCATCGTAATTAAATGCACGTATACCTGAAATAGGGACTCCTTACTTGAGAGAGCTTTTTGTACGTAATTTGAAGTTAATAAGCGCGAAAGCGGAGAGTAGGTCGATAGCACGACATTTTCATCAATACTTTGATTTGTCATCATCATCATCATCACAACTCCGTGTAATGAGCCCACTGCAGGGCTATGAGTCTCTCCTCTGGGTGACGAGGAGGTTTAGGCCGTAACCCACCAAGCTGACCCAGTGCTGGTTGGTGGATGTCAGATATTTCAGGGTGCCGAAATAGCTTCTGACAAACCCTAACGACTACTGTTTACAAGTATATAGCACTCGGGACCGACTGCTTAACGTGCCCTCCGAAGCACGAAAGTCGTCGTGAGAAATGAATGGTCAATACTATAATACCGGCCGCACCGAGCGCGCTTAACCTGCGATATCGTTTGATATGCACAGTAACCACGGCGCCACGACGACTTCCGACTTCTCTTCTTTGATCTGTACTTAAAGGTAATTAGTTGTGCTCTGGTCTGTGAGACGAGAATAAATCCAACCATTGTCTGGTCTCCTCTTCAAGCGACGATCATACAACGCTGCGGTGACTCTTTCTGCTGCTGAAGTCATCATGCCAGCGGTGAAAGCCGGCACGGATATGTGTACGGATACCATTATTACTGTCAATATCGTATGGAGTAATAACGTAGAGTCCTGTAATCGTAACAAAACATTTCGTTTAATCTGGATCGTCACAACAATGAATGCCGTCTGGACTGCTAGCCTTGCTCTCGAGTAGATGCAGCAATTTTTTGATAACCTACTTTTGTTGCTACTGAGATAATTGGGGTTACTTCACTTTCGCTATCCAGACGAGAGTTAAATAAATGTAAAATGTGTTAAATAAAAATCACCCGACCAGGACTCAAACCTGGGACCTCTCGTTTGCTGGACGAGTGCTCTCTCTCTCACTGGGGCCTGGCGGTACGCCTCGAAATTACTTAACACATTTTAAGACCACCCGAAACCAATTTCTTTACAGAAATTGTGAATCTCAGTCAAAGTGAAGCATTGCAATGTTTAATGATATTTGAAAGTTTTTTGCATTTAAAATGCTTAATTACTCTTAAATAAATGAAAACATGTGTAAAATTTTTATTTAACACATTTTTTCATTTATTTAAGAGTAATTAAGCATTTTATACAGACAGAACTTCCGTATGTGGTAGATATTCCGAAAAGTCGAACTAAGCGCTTTGACAGTTCCTTTTTGATCCGGGTCGCCAAGGTGTGGAATGAACTGCCTGCGTCTATTTTCCCTGACCAGTATAGTCCTAGCACTTTTAAGCGTCGAGTGAATAGGTTTCTCGTGGATGGACGTGTAACACCTTAGTCTTCATGTTCACTTAACATCAGGTGGCATGGAAGACAAACGTGCCATCCATAATTCATAAAAAAAAAAAAAAATGAAAAGAACATTTAAATATTTCTTGCTTTATGTCTGCTTTTCCTCTAGTGGTGTGGACCACTGAGCTTTCGAGCTTCCTGAAAGAACCCTTTTATGTACCCTTATATTTTAAGGAAACTTTAAAACGGATCCATACTCCCACTCACCATATTTTCTTTAATATTAATAATTAAGTTAGCTACTGCTGCCATCTCGTTCGGAACGTGGAACAACAGTGCGCCAATATACTGAAATCGAAAGCGTATATAAATATTGTAACGTGATTAAATCTATAAATTTTCAAGTGAAAATCAAGTGATAATCTGAATAATAACTGATTACAAAAAAAAAAACTTGAAAGAATCTGAGACACGTATTTAATAAAACTAGATTTTTTTATCTACATGAAACTCTACAGGTTTTCAAGAAATGCAGTGAAATTATTAGATTTGAAAAGGCTTTAACTGCAAAGAAAGAAACATCATCATCATCACGACTCTTTGTAAAGAGCCCACTGCAGGGCTATGAGTCTCTCCCCTGAGTGACGAAGAGGTATAGGCCATAATCTACCAAGCTGGCCCAGTGCTGGGTGGTGGATGTCAGATATTTCAGGGTGCCGAAATGGCTTCTGACAAACCCTAACGACTACTGTATACAAGTATACAGCACCCGGGACCGACTGCTTAACGTGCCCTCCGAAGCACGGCAGTCGCCGTGAGAATCGAATATTTGGCGGTCACCCATCCATGTACCGGCCGCGCCGAACGTTGCTTGACCTGTGATATCGTTTGATACAAACAGTAACCACGGCGCCACGACGACTTCTACTTCTACGAAGAAAGAAACATGTTAAAGCAAAATTGGACTCCAGCGCATACTGTAGCCAGTAACTAAATGAATCACCCAAACTAACAGATGAACTCTATGGCCCCAAGTTAAGCTTATGTTACCTGCTTGAGCTTATGTTAGACACAGCGGAATTGAGGGTATCCAAGTTAACTTCCAAACCAGGTACGTTTACGTGCATTTCTTCGTGGAGTTCATGATAATATTAAAAATTATTACCAATTTGTTAATAGACTGACTCATTTCTTCCATAAGGTCTCCAAGTTCCTTATAAATCCGCAAGTATAACAAAACATTGAAATGTTCTTTAGTATTTATGCCACACGCCAAGGATTTTAATCGAAGGTATATATTATAAAAAACACAAGACGCTACTACCGATGGGACAGCGATACTGAGAACTGGTATCAGCATCATAGCTATTATGTATATATTTAATAATGCTGGCTTCAAAAACAAGAGCGAACTCATTATTAAGTGTACTGACATTATAAACAGCATAAAAATTAGATTCAGTACTGTCTGCAGCTCTAATTTATTTACTACATTCATTTGTTTATCTAACTTATAAAGATCTAAAATGAATTTCTTGAAAGTAATCTTTCGGATTTTGAAGAGAATCAACGAAGACATTGTGTACATTAATAATAAAGTGACAAAGCTGTTGGGATACATTGAATTTGCAATAAATAAGGTATAAATGTTTACCAAACTTATTGAGATTGCTTGACAAACTGGTAAAAGTCGTAAAAAGAAAGATATATTTGAGTTTTCATAGTCCATAAAACCAAAGTCTAAAGAAAATACAAAATGGACGAACGCAAAACACACACAAAATGGCTTTGACAGAGATGTATCTTTAAACTGGGATTTTTTTTCTTTGACCTTGATAATAACCGGATTTACGTTTGGGCGCTTAGAAAATACAAAAAACATGATGTTTCTTGTTAAAAAGGTTAAAATAACACCCTAAGCTGTATCAGATAGTCAGACATGAATAAGAAATAATTTTTCAGATCGATAAGTGTCCTTTTCAAGTGGGCGATGTTAACATGTCGTGGTAATACAATTAAGAGTTAATAGCATTAGTATGTATTTGTTTATTGTAAAGGTGATTGCACACTGGAGCGGGGTATCGAGAATGTTCGATTTCTCATGATCGGCTAATAGTACCTACTCCTACCAAACCGTTAGAAAAGCAAAAACTTTGTGACTTATATTAGAAGTCGACGGCCTCTGAGTTCTCGACTTATGAGTTTGTCTGAGGTGGAAGAGGTCCTGGTATTGTGTTCAAGCCGAGCCAGCTTGAATTTGATTGCATCGATTATAAGTATTTCATTATACGATTTCACATCAGCATTTTGTAAAAAAAAACCTTATTCCTTAAAGTCCATAATCAAAAACTGCATAAGATAGCTAATTTAATAATTTTAGCACTCTAAAAAAATCGTTATTCTTCTTCGATCTTCTATTGAAGACCGGCTGGTGTAGCGGTAACTTACATTGCCTTCTATGCCAAAGGTCCTGGGTTCGAATCCTGGCGGCGACGGATATTTGTGCGATGAACAAAGATATTAGTCGTCAAGTCATGGATGTCTAAATGTTTATTTAAGTTTATTCTAATAAAAATATGTATTTATTCAATATGTATGTTTATATATTTCTTAAGTATATCAGTTAACTAGTATCCATAACACAAGTTCTTTAAGAAACTTAATTTGGGCTAGATAATGTTGTGTGAGTGTCAGAAATATTTATTTATTTTTTCTATCGAATATTTTATCGATACAGTCCAAGTCAGTTATTCAATCAGATAACTTTTGTAATTAAGTGTCCATCACTTTATCAATCATCGGTCAATTCGAAATGCACCAAAACAAACACAAGGTTTTTGAATTATTCTGTTGTTGTGAGTGAATGTTAACATTGTGAAGTCCTAATTAAAAGCTAATTTAAAAAGTAAATGGACTCGGTGCATAGTTATTGCCATTTCGGTCCTATTATATTTTTATTGTCTTGGTAATCATAACCTCAAAATCTTAAATTCATTGGGTAAAAACAAGATGTAGCAAATATCCGTTTCACAAACGATACATGGGACGAAATCTGTGAAAATATTTTTCCAGTGTTCCTGCTATCAGGGCGGATTATTTATGAAGCAAAGGCAAACGTCCTTTTCCACCTTTTCTGACTGATTATTAATAGCTATGAGTATTGTTTGTTAAGTACATCAGTAATTTTATAAAGTTACCTATTCAACATTTTAATTCTAATAAAAACCAAGTCAAATCTAACCTATTTTGAGATCTAACACTTTTAAATAAAAGCAATTGTTAAGATAGGTATCCAATAAAGCAGAAAAATAGAGTTTAATACTTGTTTTTAATGTTTCTTTGTTCCTATAAATACCTACATATTTCGATTTTGCATAGAACTTGGCACTCATTTAGATCTCCATTCATTTTGCGGCAAAGTCCACAGACAAGCATATTTTTTGTATTGAACTTGGTTCTCCTTTTTACATTTATGTTTTTGGTGAGATTAATACTATTCTAAGGCTATAATAGATAGATGAGCAACGTTAAGTGTGCACTCACCTTGATCATTAATTAATTATTTATAAGTTAGTAGGCATTCCAACATTCTCATTGCTTTAAGTTTAATTTCATAAAAAAATATTGGTTTTCATTATTTCTGAGTATATCAGAAATAAGAACTATAGACATTAATAATATAGGTGATAGAAATTAATTCTACATTGCTGACCGTAGTCGCACGGAAGGGTTCAATATGAAATAAAAAGCGCGTCAGATATTGAAGGACATGGTGATCCCAATAGAAGCTCTAATCGGGTAGAAACTGTCTTCTTATTCCACTAGAGGCGCTGATTACGCTTGACCCATAACAACTGTCAAATACCAAAGTAAAAGTTAATTTTAAAGTGATTTTGATCAAAAAATTAGAAATTAATCATTGCGTAGTCATAAGTTTTATAGAAAATTGGTACCACAGTTTCTAAGGATATACCTACACATGCGGAAATTGTGGATGTTACTTGATTTAAACTTTTCCACATTTTTCATAATTTCATACATGTGCTTACATTATTTTATAGGTTTACCCCAAAATAGAATACAGAACAAGCAATTTTGATTACAACTTGTTCATTTGATAGTTTGCTATGTGTCAAGCGTATGAAGCGACATCTATTTAGAGCTTTTCGTTTTCTTCTCCATTGTAAAGACACAGGGTTCCAAAGTGATGCAGTTCCTGGCGGTGGGCTTTTGAAAATGCCTCAGCTTTTTTGCCACGTATACCGACTCGGCTTGAATATCGTTCCTTAATTAACGTGTCATAAAATTTTACTAATCCGAGATCCGTTTGGTAGAGCCATTCAGGACTCTCCGGTAACTCAGGTCCCATGAGTTTGATCTCATGGGATAGAGAAATTATTGAAATTTTTGCGACACTGCGAGAGGCGGGAGTCCTTTGCAAACGCCCGTGCGTGATGGTTCTAACTTCTCCACTACGGAGAAATCGCCATCTTTGACCGCATCTTCATTTACCATCAGGTGAGCCCGCTGAATGCAGTGGATGCCCTTTATCGGACCCTTTATCGCCTTTTACCCTTTATCGGTTGCGGGCGTATACCTTAACTTATTTTTAAGATCTTGGGGACTACGCTCTCGTTTGGCCGTAAAGCAATTTTAAACTCTCGGGTGTTCTGAGGAGCTGGGGTGACAGCTCTGAAAACTGAGGTCGAAACTTCTGGTACCTACCTACCTACCAATCTACTGAACAAAAATCTAAATATAAGCACCCGGCCAAAATCTTGGACTCTTGCTTGCCGGGCGAGTGCTGTTTCAACTGACCAACCAGGCTCTGGCTACATGCCATCGAATCGAATCTCTCCCATATTTCTTTCACAGTCTTTCGTGATCTATCAAACTTTTTTTTTGCTATTTTTCATCATTATTCAACCCATCTTGCATTCTCTTACAAGTAGATCTAGCCATGCCTTAAAAAGTATTTATTGGTATATATTATACTAGCTTTATCCCGCAACTTCGTATGCGCTTAACTACCCTTCTCGTGGAAATTTCAGAAACTATACAACCAGACACCCACTGAAAGAACCTTTATACCAAGTATCACACCCATGCACTCAAGGAATAAGTTTTTTTCATACAAACTAAAAAGTCCAACCACTTCCCGTGGGAATTTCGGGAATTCCTTCCATAATACAAACAGACACTTATTGAGGAACCTTTATATTAAGTATCACATCCGTGCACTCAACGGATGAGATTTTTTCATACAAACTAAAACATCATATATTTCCCGTTCCCGTGGGAATTTTGGGAATTCCTTTCATAACACAACCAGACACACATTGAAAAACCTTTACACCAAGTTTCACATTGGTGCACTCAAGGAATAAGATTTTTCATACAAACTAAAAAGTCCTATATTTCCCGTTCCCGTGGGAATTTCGGGAATTCCTTCCTTAGTGCACCCCTACATCCCCTAAAGAATGTATGTTCCAAATTTCAGCTCTCTACGCCCAGTAGTTACGGCTGTACGTTGTCTGTCAGTCACTCAGTCACTCAGTACCTCAGTACCTCAGTACCTCAGTCACTCAGTCAGTAACGGAACAGTTTTATATATATTGATTCTTCCATGTTGGACTGAGAACCAAAGAAAAACATAGAATGTGCCAGCTGCTTCTCTTCCCGGGCAAACTGTAAAAGTCAGTTAAGGGGCGGAGGTTTTATTGGCGTTATATCGGGCGATAGGCTGACCCCCTGTCACTGCAATAGTCTCTCTCCATCATATTAATACCTCCAAATTTGTCAAACGTGACATCAGATGGTTTTATAGCACCTGGTGTTCTGCCTACCCCATTAGGGATACAGGCGTGAAGTTATGTATGTATGTATTACTACTATTGTTCGTTGGGCCATCAAGCAAAAGTTACAGTTCCATGTTTTTTCCCTTCACTGATAAGCATGATCTTCTATTACTTGACTGTAGTAAGGCAGTGTAGCTTCACCAGCTGGAAAAGGGATGTCAAACCGCAGGCTTACCAAATAAGTTACGTGGTAAAATAGCCGTCCCTAGATAAGTGTTTCATAAAAGGAAATTAATCCAAGTATTCCCTGTTTATTAGTAGTACTCTTGTAGAATTCACCTGGCTAACAACCACCAAATATAAAAACTCTAAGACCAGATATGACTGGATCCAGCGAAGTGATTTGAATGAAAAATTTCAAAATAGCTTTGAACAAAAATTTTATAAAAGTAGCTCAGCATTATTAATGTCTGGATATACAGGGTTTTTGCAAAAACAGTAAGAATTTTATTTACAATTAAATTAATATATTCAGTAACATATTGAACAAAGCAGTTCACTCTAAACTATGAAAGAAAACCATTAAAATAAAGATGACTACGCGCTACTACAAAACATGTTGTAGTACTACGTCGTAGTATTATCAATGAAAAGCCGCGTCGTAGTAGCTATGTTCATAAACAGCGACCATTTTTAAAAACTTGGTGACCAAAAAACGACCCTATATAGACGATGTTGGGGTGTAAACTATTTTGGAAAGAATTGCTCATGTTTTCGCCACTACTGTAGTAGGCTCACTTATTTCAACTAGCCTTCTTGTAAACGTTCCTACGAAATTAAGTTTGACCTTGATAACACGCCATGAAAACCTACTTTTACTAGAAGTAGTTTTATCTGTTTTAAAGCACTTTTGTTAATTTGTTGATTATCTGGAGGTAAAGGGGAGAATCAGTTGCATGGAATAAAGTATGTGTCAAACGCTTGTGAAAAGTTGCCTTTATTGGAACCTCACTGTATCCATTAACAATCAAGATGTTTATTTATATTGATTAATGTCCATGCGTTCGGAAGTTACTTACAATGAGGCGGATCTGCAATAACTCATGAACAACTCATGTCGTAAATGAAGGAGAAATGCCCTAAGTCATTCAGTCATTGTAGGGAAATTCCTTCGCCATTTTTTGGTGAATCCTGTAATTGTTGAAAATACACATGATTAAACAGAAATGTTTTAATAAGTGTAATTCATTTTATTTTTTGAACAGTTTTTTCTTCAACATGCTAATACCGGATGAAACCGCAGAAGCCATAAGGTTTCCTCCATTTTCTACCAGTTTCTTTTTCACCTCTGCTAAGTTTAGCTTGTTGCTACTTGCCAGTTCCTCTATTACAGCGGTAAACTTAGATAGCTCTACGTTCTTTGGGTTCGGGACGTCTTTGAACATAGACGTGACGGTATTTTTGTTGTTTGCTGTTCCACCAAGTTTGGCTAAAAACAGAGGTAAATAAAGTTAACATTTCAAAGTTAAATACAGTAGATATTACCTTTCCAACTGGGTAATGCAAGAGGCCGTTAAAACTGAGACGCCAGATTAGTTATAAATAGGTACCACAAAAATTCAAACTGTACAAAAATAATCAAAAAGTTTTATTCATCTTGGGAATTTCACAAAACACTTCATGAAGTCAGTCATCACATACTTTGGCTTTAACTAGTTGTTGAATAAGATATTACAGTAGACCAAGAGACAAAAATAAAAAACAAAATAAAAATTTTGAAAAACCCACGACGCGACGCGACTGTTAAAAAGTAATTGAAAAAGAATAAAATAATTTAAATTCGCCCGACTGAAATGATTTATGTGACGAGAGATAATTAAGGTGAAAAGCTTTTTTAAAAGTTAACTTGATCTCACACAGAGTCGGTCATATTATGAACAACATACTATTCGTTTTCATAGCACTTCCCTGCGCTTACCTATTCGGTTCTCGAAGATGTAGAAGTCGCAATAACATAGGTATTCAACTCCCTATGAACTTTATAAGAAGAGCCTATGTTATTGCGACTTATTATTAATGGAATAAAATAGTCATAGTATCATAAGCAAAGCGACCTGGCACCACTAGCAGCACCCGCTCACGAGTATAACGCAAGCACCAGCCATCACCCTCCTCAACCATATTTTAGGGCTTTAGGATTTTAGGGCAGCTAACACGGACGTGCTAAGGAGAATTGTATCCGTGTTCGGCGAAGTATTCTGTATTGGATTCACGAATGTCACATACATCGCGATAACACGAATATTCTCGCCATCGAGTGTGGTCTAGGCGTGAGAGGTGTCATAAATAAACTTACATTTTAAAATCCATGAAACAAGCTTTTCTACTGTATTTTGTCCACCGCCCATGAGCTGACTAAATATTTGCTCCATTGTTCTTTATAGATTAACAGGTTTTTGGGAAAGTGTGAAAGGTATTTGATGATTATGGTCTAGGACACATAGCCATCATTGGTACAGTTTTTATTTTATTAGCACTTTGGCCATTGCGTCGATTTTATTTGCTGTTCAAAATTTCAATTCCATGATATTAAAATAATACGCTTTTGCGTATTATTCTTGTGTCAACGTTTGTCATGAATTTGTCAAATCTTTTTTTTTTCTGTATGAAAATGTCATTGTTCTTGATTTTTTCATTTTTTTCCAAATTATTTTCTTTAATGGCAATTCTTTAAACAGATGGTTCTAAAAAATATTTTTATGGTAAAAGAGGAAGGTCAAATCAGCCATACTTACTGGTTCTGTAAAGAGTTACAAAATTAAAAGCATATTACCAGCAACATCATATTATTCTGCATACTTTAAGCTGACAAAATTAATTTAAAGAAAATTCGTTAAAGCTAGATTGAATAGGTACTTAATTTAAAAAATGCACCACTTACCTACTTAACTTTGCAACACTCCTCGACCAAAGTACTCGACAAAGAGTTGACGTTGAGTTGATGACAACAAGATGTCAACGTCAGAAAAAGCTGAAGAAAATATGATACACATTTAAAAAGAGAGAAGCGCAAAAAAAATTTAGAAAGCATTTTTGGACAGCTTAATTCATAAGTTTCCCAAAAATAAATAATTTAAATCGGAACTCTTTTGACGACCACTTTGGCGATGGTGTAACCCTATTTGCCTCAGACGACAGTGGATATTATTTTCTCTATATATGTAGTTTGTATTTATATTCTAGGTTCCCCCTTGTTCGCTAGTTCGATTTTATTTTATTTATTCATTTATCTTTTAAGTACCGCCTATTCATGTGCTGTTTAGTGGTCCAAACCTACACAATCAATATTCTAATCCTAGTTTTATTTTCCAAAACTTCCGTGTTCGATTTCCACATGATTTCCGAACTGTACACAAGTTTTTTAAGCTATTGCATAGCTTCTATCGTGGGCCTTGAGCGTTGGGACCGAATCCAGAAATTCCGTAACGAAAAAAACCTAACACCCCCCACTTCGACCGGCACAGTGGTGATACTTTGATTTCATAACTTTACATGCGGGCTTTAATAAACAATCAGCGCCATCTACTAGGAACTTGTGGAACTTCATATTAGATCAAACATTACTGCATTAAAAAAATAAATAAATAATTATAATTGCATAAGTTGATAAAAAATGCTATGCCGCTTTACCGCGGCAGTCTCCGACTGCCACACGTCTTTCTTTATTATAATGTGTGAGTGCAGTTTTTATGATTCTCACGAACAGCTCTTCGTATGTCTGGTCATTGGATTCATCCAGAATAATAAGCCTTACTGATATGTACCTAGCAGCTTATACAAGTATAACTATGTACCTACGCTCGCTGTTCTTCGCTGTCTTCCTCAGTAATAAACAAGCATAACTTCAGTGCGGTTGTTTCATTGCAAACTTCACTACGTACATCTCACTTACACCTTACATTCAGCGGTGTTCAAATCTGCTATGTTCCAAACGCATGCTACAGACTATTTGCTATATTTTATGGCATGCTATTTTTTATGCTATAATATACTCGTAGCTGCTCAATGAAATATAGCAGATTGTCTCCGTGCATCATTATAGCAGGCCCGTGCGAAACGCAAGTTTACGCTATACAACAGCCCTCGGCGACAATAATTGCATACAGCAATTTTACTACCATACACGGACTTTTCAAAAAAGTTACATATAGGTAAATCACTTCTCCGATTAGCCATTTTTAATTATAAAACTATTTACACACTTTTCTTCGTTAATTTAGAGTATATTTACACTTATTCACTAACTAAACACTTTATAATACACTATGAATGTCCTATAATACTAAATTAAACAACTATTTTAGACAAAAACAAAACGAAACAAAAAAAAATAAAGACGACAATTGCGTGAGCAAGCCGCGTCAATGAGCAATCAACACAGAGAACACGTCATTCACTAGCGATTAGAACGCGACTGAGGAAATAGCAAATTAGCAAATAGCAACCACGTAGTGATTGTATGCTTTTTGATAGCAACATGCTTGAGTTGAGTGAGTGAGTGAGTGAGTATATAGCAAGCACGACGGTGCGTCGAGACTCGAGTCGCATCGCGCTGTGATCAGTTCATTTTAGCATGTTGGTATATTTATCACTTGCTAGTTGCTATGTAATAGCATTGAAGTGAGAATGATATAACATGCTAGTCGTGATATAAGTAAAAAGCATGCTATAAAATAATGCTATATGATATATCAACCACCACTACTTACATTGGCATCATTGTTGAGCGACCCCATGTGAAACCAAGTTGTCGTAGAATTATAATAGACTAATGTTAGGTACCAACAGTCGGATTAAAGACTTTTTTTAAAAATTGCCGAGTGTTCATGATATGGATATGAGTCTAAAGCCACTGTGATCAGACATGCTTCCAACTTAAAATAGGTACAGGAATTAGGTAGGTACCTACTTCACTAATTTTCATTCAATCAGGAAACACAACAATATCTTAGCAATTATTGAATATTTTTGCTAAACATGGTGCAATACTATTAATGTTGGATTGGATAATTTAAACAGAAACCCCATCCACATCAGCAGTACCACCTAGTCTTATTTGCAATAATTTTTAAAGCTCTTGATTGATACCTTACTGTAGGAACGGTTGTTTGTTCCTACACCCCTGAAGAGGCTGAATGGCCGCGACCCACGGCCCGAGACGTTTGATGTCGGTATGTCGTATATATGTTAGCTGCTATATAAACCTTGATAGCGCGATGTAGGAAACTTCGTCGTGTCGTCGTAGTTCTATCGAGCGTCGCTAGATGTTGCTTCAGTAACATACCTTACCTTCAGAAAGTAAAGTTGGTCTAAAACTATATTTTTCTTTGAAGAAAAGACTCTGCAACTGGAATGCCTGCAAAAGGTTATTTCGTGAGCCCTATCCTAGATAAGTAGGTATGTGATACCAGGCGAATAACCCAAGCGACCACGGCTTTAGTAAGATACTGTAAGGGCTAGCCTAGCGATCATCTTTCATATACAGGGTGACTGGTGACAAATTTTAGATACTGAAGAATAGCACACTGTACTCGATTCTGCAGGGCTAGCATGCAACCATCGATAAATAGTCGAATCGACAAGATAAATATTATTTTGTTATTTAATCCTATTATTTAAGCTAATATGCGCACCATAATAGATAGAATTACTTGATTTGATACCATGATTAAGACCACAGAACCAAATATGTATGTCATGATCTTAATAAAATACATGCACTAAATACCTTATTCTAAGAAAATATCGATAAAAGGCCCGATTTATCGTTGTCGACGGTAGCATGCTAGACCCGCAGGTCATAATTATGTAACAAAAGTAGGTACCTAACTACTTATTTTTTCACTATACCCGGCGCGGCGAACCTTGATCCCTATAACACAACCTTGTAGTGCCGTCACCGTTACATTAGAATTGTATTGGAGGTGTCTAAAATGGCATTTATTTATTTTACGTAGCTATATTCCAATACAATGATATTGCGTTGGAAATATAACAATTCATAATATTTATAAGAAATTATCTCAATCACACTTTAGGTTTACGTTCTGCAAAAGTTACTTCGTAGGGTATTTATTAAATCATAGGTACCTTACAAAGTAACTTTTGCAGAACGTAAACGTAAAGTGTGATTGAGATAATTTCCTGTAAATGTTATTTTATTAAAAAAAAATTTTTTTTTTCTTACTACCAACATTATCTAGCCCAAATTAAGTTTCTTGAAGAACTTGTGTTATGGTTACTAGATAACTGATATACTCAAGAAATATATAAACATACATACTGAATAAATACATATTTTTTATTAGAATAAACTTAGATAAACATATAAACATCCATGACTTGACTACTAATATCTGTGTTCATCATACAATTATCCGACGCCGCCGGTATTCAAACCCAGGACCTTTGGCAAAGAAGGCAATGTATGTTACCGCTACACCAGCCGGTCGTTAAATCTCAATCACACATGCATAGCTACGTAAAATAAATAAATGCCTTTTTTGACTCCTCCAATACGATTCTTATGTAACGGTGACGGCACTACAAGGTTGTGTTGTGGAAATTACTCTGTCTCATAGGGATCAAGGTTCGACGCGCCGGGTATAGAATTGCCTTTATGTAAATAAAGTTTTGTTACTATTCTTTTTACTTACGCCCGAGTTAATCGCGGCAGGTGACCTGGCAAGCGGATCGTTGCCAATGCTAACGTAACCAATTCTTTAACTTTCGGTTAAGTTTACACAGAAAATAATCAATATTTATTTTTTATTATATTGTTTCTCTTCATGTATGATCTCAAACTATTAAGTCCTCGAATTTCAAAAGTGACCCACCAGTCACCCTGTATAAGATTGACGCCAAATATTGGCATGATCTGTTTTAGCAAAATTTTGTGAAGAGCTTGTTCCTCTATCTACACATAATGGTTTTTGAAATTAGATGGTGGTGGTAGAATTTATTGAAAGAAATAGGTACCTTTTAACTTTTCCTTTATCTTTACCGAAATTGATTAGGGTAACCGACTCTGTGAAACGTATTTATCTGGTACTTAAGCCACTATACTGTAGCAGTCTGCATTGAGGCTGCTTTTCCACCAAAGATGTGCGAGGTAGCTGGGCAGTGCGAGGTGGCGTTACATGGGTAGCAAAGATGTAAGGTACGTATACCTACATAGCGAAGGTGATGTTTCCAATTGAATTAGATAATTGAGAAATCTCGTACCTACCAAATTCGAGGGGAAATGAAATGTGCCAAAATAAATTCAATGAAAATGATTATTTCATAAATAAATAAAATCCCCAAACTATCATACCAATTACATGGCCTCGCCCCAAACTAAGCAAAGTTTTTGATATGGGATACCATAGAAAAACACCCAGACCTGGAATTATCGCTTTTTTTTGTTTATCCTCAGTTATCCTGCTGAACTTTTTAGCATGACAGATTCCATTGGATTCATTCTCCGTCCATAGCAGCTTACCTGATTCTCAATTCGACAAAATTCTGCACAGACTTTGTACTAACAAGCAGAAAACGCATTACCATATCATATTGTGCAAGATTTCCTTATGTTGGATGATGGGGTTGTAAACTAAGTTATTCTTTTAGCAGTACAGTAGCAAAAACAAAGTTTTCATCTATTAAGAAGCTTTACGGAGACAGCACTGAATTGAGCAGTTGGGATGAAAGTAATACTTTTGTATACCCTTATTTACACTTTCCATAAGGTTCATTAGATTTTAAATATAAATATAAGGAAGTTGTTCAAGTTAACTGCTTATGAAAAGGAAGGCAAATAAGATTTACGAGACATTTTGGCGTCATTTTATTCTGTAGTCATCACATAATGTACTTTTTGGATACAAAATCACGGGGCTTATAAATAAATAAATTTTAAAGGGAACTGTTTATGGGAGCTTACTTATATACTTCGCTTAGTGTTTTCTTAGAATACAATATTTTGATAATTTATGGACTTGGGTATAATGCGGGAAACTGTTTATTCAAGTTGCGATTACACGCGTTGTGTGAGAATTTTCTGGTTCCTTATTATGGAAATGATGAAGATGTAAATTCTAGCTTTTCAGCGGAAAACTCTGTATGAAAGGTGGTTAGACTCAACAAGAAGGTGACCACCCACATAATGTGGAACACCTTTTACGATCTGCATACTGAGGAGCGGTCTATATTGGTTTTTGAGGAAGCTTTTGTGTGCGTACACATTAGCGTTTTGTGTTTAGCAATACGTTTAAATACTATTTCAAATCTATCTAAGCCATAAGAGAAAGACTAAAGAAAACAACGTGCTTGCGTAACATATCACACAATGTATCTACCCTTTGAGTTATGGAAACTTAAGTTTTTAATTTTTAAAATAAGTAAAGCCATTTTCTAAACTCTTGATTAATCTAATTATTATGTGCTTGAGGGGACAATTCAGTTTGTCATATATAAATAATAGTAGGAGCAGGGTTAGCATGGTCGAAACTATTGAAATTTTGACAAGCAAATATATCAAGATTTGTCACTTTTTGATCGTACAGAAATCTTTGTAACGATAAAGTCTTGTTATATCAACACATCTTACAATAGGAAACAGTTACAAGAGATAACAGGAAAACCCTTAATGTAACTTAATAATGTTGGGAATATGATATACCTACTTTCCTGTGGACAATTTTTATCATATCGGTATCGATCGGCTACGTACGACAAAGTCACGATTTTTTTTACAGAACGATGATATTTTATTTTGCTATTTCTGAATCAGACCAAAAAACATAAAAATAATATAAGTTGATAATTGTTTATTGTACTTGCCTACTTGCTTCAAATAAGCTTAATTGTAATTAAAACAAAAAGCGTAAACTGGATTTTATACAATATTTTTGACGCTTTCAATAAATAGGGCTTATTTCAATCATCTTCTTATATTATTAATCTTGGACTTTACTAATCGTCATCTTTTTCTTCTTCTGAGTCGTTGCTTTTTTCATCCAAATTTTCCGCTGCAAACTCTGATGCTTGACCGGCCAGTCTTCGATTCATCTCTTCAACTCCATATTTGCCTTCCTTTGCAATTTTATGTAGCACGGATTGAAATCCTTCAAAGTCAACATCTTTCGGGTCGTTCACGTCAGAAAACATTCCTTTAATATCCACGTTACTCTCCACTAAACCGGCTGTAATTGGAGCAATTACTTATAATAAATACAGAGATGGAACATTAAGGATGCAATCTGGATGGCAGCGACAGCGGCGCGGGGAATCTGGGCCGTTTTCGACGCCAGCGAGTGAGAGAGCTATTTGTCGCGTTTTCATACAAACTCAATACTTTCTATCGTGTCACAGAAATCGCTACCCGCGCCGCTGCCCGCGCCGATGTAGCTGTCACTGCCGTCCAGTTTGCAGCCTAAGATAGGTAGGTATGGAAAAATCTAAAACTACAGTAGATATGCAGATCTATTCTTAAGAACTTTCATTTTAATAAAAATAAGAATTAAATTCAAACATTTACAAAAAAACTAGCACCCAGCTCGGGAGTCGAACTCGAAACTTTTGAAAAATAAAATAAAATCTATACATAATATCAATTTCTTCTATGCTGGACTGGGAGCGAAAGAAAAACATAGAATGTACCAGCTGCTTCTCTTCCCGGGCATACTGTAAAAGTCTGGATATTAGAATTTTCAGAACCTAAATGGGTTCGGATTTACACAAATCTGGGACCGCCACGTTAATGTGTCTGAAGAACGTCACAAATTATAAGGGGATCATACCTAAATATTAACATGGATAGGACACACTTATAAAGTTTGTTCTAATATTTTTAGACCTGTTCTTACATACATACATACATACATAACTTCACGCCTGTATCCCTTATGGGGTAGGCAGAACATCAGAGGTTATAAGACCAATTACTGATGTCACGTTTGACTAATGAGGTATTATAATGATTGCGAGAGGCTATTACAGTGACAGGGGGTCAGCCTATCGCCCACAAAAATGCCAATAAAACCTCTGTCCCTTAACCGACTTTTACAGTATGCCCGGGAAGAGAAGCAGCTGGCACATTCTATGTTTTTCTTTCACTCCCAGTCCAGCATGGAAGTATTAACAGTAAAGTATAATTCTGAAATCTACTAAGCTTGCTTAGTTGTCCCACCAACTTTTTTGAATCTAGGTGGAAAAACCCACGGTCTTTATGAAGTTCCAAAGTTTATGATATTAGCGGCAAAATAGTTAATCCATAAATTAAATGTACATACATACATTTTTCAAGGAATTCTGTTAGGCCTTTTGTAGTGTTTAAATTTGATTCCATAAGCTTATCATATGCTGCTTCCATCTTTAGAGATAATGACTAAAGTTCTCACTTTGCTTTTACTTCATATTAGAACCATTGTCAAATTGTAAAGTTCTGCGTACAACACCAAAACCTAAAATTTGATAGAATTGATTCGCTAGATGCTGGTGAATTTGGGATGCTGCTAACTATTACATCGTGAATTTTTCTTTGCACTTGTATCCAAACGGTGGATTATTTGGACACTGACAGAAGATAAAATAGATGTTTGTCAATGTTGTCAAATGCTTTTTCATATGGCCAGTATTATCACTTTGTCTATGGCTTTGTCTCCATTTTTGTCTTCACCTAGCCTTCACCACGCCTTCACTCACTGAATGTTAAGATTATATAAGGTACTGTAACACCATGACTTTGACCTACCTACTATTATAAGTTTTAGCCTGTAGGCCTAGGTATAAAACTAGGGAGCGTCCCTTTAAGAAAAAACATTCGAAGAGAAATAGAATCCTAAGGAAAAAACGACGACTTGATGCAGCAAGAGATCTAGGTATAGCCAGGTATCGAAGAGAGATTCGCTTAAACTTATCCAAAACTTATCACTAAAAAATCTTTCACGAATATCTACAAATATGGAAACTAACTTACCATAAAAAAAAACTAAAAGCTAGCCCAAAATTAAAAGTAAATATTTGAAAAACAGAAAAAACTGTATCAAAATCAATTCACCCAAACGTGAGATAATGGCGAAAAAATATACGTACACACAGATCAAACTGATACCTTCCTTTTCGAAGTCACTTAATATACTAAAAGCTTCTCCTAAATGGGACAAATATTCTTTTGAAAACCGCATCAACATCGGTTCAGCCAAACGCAAGATAATCGTTGACAAACATGATATAACATACCGGTTAACTTCTCTCTGTAAGTTGGCTACTTTTAATCAGAAGTTGCGCAGGTAAATCTGCGGGAAACTGCTAGTAGTACTACTATTATTCGACAAATTAATTAAACATTCGGCTGAATACAAATGTCGAATGTACGAAATACGAATGTTCGGCTCATCTCTGATAAAAAATAAACAGATAAATTGAGAACCTTATTTTTTAAAGTTGGTTAATATACTAAAACCTTTTCCTAAACATGACAAATCTTTTTCTGAAAACCGCATCCAAATAGTTTTAGCCAAACGCGAGAAAATCACGGACAAACATACATATTTACAGGTCAAACGGAGAACCTCCTTTATTAAAAATACAATAATTATTTTTATTCATTGTAAACAAATCTGAATCCAGAAATTCTATATGGAATGAACTGTCAGAGTCACTGGTATTGCTGTTTCCTACATTGGTTATGAAACTATCAAATTTTAATTTTTTTATTCATTTTCTTCTTCTTCTTCTTCTTCTTCTTTAAGTTTAATGGCAACCAGTTATTCATTTTCAAATATGAAAATTCCAAAATCTCAATAACCAAAACCACCAACAACCGTTCGATTGACAACAGTGACACCAGAATGAGTTGCCATATAAAAAGTTAGAAAAAACCCCCATTGTCTACTATTAACTAAACCAGCTTGACTTCAATTCCTCCTCACAAGAGGTATAAGCACACAGGCTTAAGATACAGCTTGCTCTTCATAAAATACTGATGGAACACATTAATGCTAGAGCGGTGATATTATTGGATTTTTGGATCCAGCCGGATCCCGACGGGGCACGAATGTTAAAACATTACGTTGCTTTTAACGACGAATCTGTCTCTTTTGGCGACCTGTTTTTTAAATTTTTCATATTAGACTTAATTAAGGTTGCATCAAAATCCTTACTTAAAAATCTGTTAGGTATTTTTGTCGGTTTTCGAACAGAATCAAGTTTACGTGTGTAAATGGTCAGCGAACGCAGTAATTTGGCCGTGAATGGGTCGCGCTCAAAACTGGCTCATTTTCCATACTGTCGCAGCTCCAGCCACTTAAGGACACTTCAATATTACTTAAGAATTAAAACTTAATAAAGATTATTTATCTTCTATCACATAATAACTGTAAAGTGTATGTTTGTTTATTAAACTAACCTTCCATATAATCATTTTTATTGTTTTTTATGGTATAAAATCGCATTTTAAATAAGTTAGGTAATATAACAAACTGAACTTAGTTATGTCGTTGTTAGAAATTTGAGATGATTCAGTATTTTTTTTAAAGTCTATTTATTTATTTATTAGAAAACCAACAGCGATATAATTGCAATTACAATACATTTGTATTTACTTTGAGCATGGCTAATAACAGGTTTTCCTTATTTGAAAATTGATTAGTATAGAGTTGTAGGCACGTTTAAATTATTCAAAAAAGTTTATTTACATTGTGGAACAGCAAATTCCATAATAACAAAACAAAAACAAAAATTAAACAAAAAATCTGTATTATGTCCATTTCATAACCGTTAAGCAAATTATAAATGAATATTTTATTTCAATCCAAAGCTTATTGTTTAAGAATCTTGTTTATATTGAAGAACAAAAAATTTTAAATCTGAAAATTAATACATATGTTGATTTCAAAATTATCACTAATTGTTACTAATAACTTAATTACTTTTTGTCCATTAATGCACTCACGACATCCGCTTTGAACCTAGATTTAGAGCTTACAAACGGATCTATATGATCGAAATGTTTGTTGTATGTGCTTGTGATTCGAGTGATAACAGCGTTATTGGCATAGTTGGTGTAATGGGCTGGCACATGGAATAGTGAGGTGTGACGTGTGCGGATTGAGGGTGTTCGGTATCCAATTTGAGCGACTAGTTCTGGGGAATCCACCTTACCATTAACTATGTCGTATAATGTGCACATATCTATGACGATGCGCCTTTTCTCCAACGTTAAAAGACCATAGTTACTACAGCTGTCATCGTAAGAAATATCGGTATAGTTTCTGAAATTTAGATGTTTAATAAATATTTTCTGAATGCGTTCCAGGGCATCTATATAAATGTTATATTGCGGAGACCATACAGGGCTAGCATATTCTAAGATACTTCGAACCATCGCTAAAAACACTATTTTTATGGGAATGATATCTTTAAAAGGCTTACAAACCCGCAAGACAAAACCAAGTTTCTGGTATGCTTTGTTTACTACAAGGTCAATTTGTTCCGATAATAACATTTTGCTATCAAAGTGTACTCCCAGGTCCCTAACAAGATTAGTCCTAGAGATCTGAACATTATCAAATGTATAATTATATTTTATAGGTTTAGTTTTACATAATTAATCAACCAATTTAATTTCTATGTTTCTTGTTCGATTCACAAGTTTGTTTCAATTAACGTCCAACGTTTTTCTTAGAGATATTGTATAAAAGTGGATTCAATATTAGCCAGAATCCCAATTATTATATAGTAATATATTTAAATAAATCGTTTTTGTCTGAGCTGACTTATTTACATTCAAGGAAAATTTATCGCGAAGACATCGAATTAAATAGATTTCCATAATGTACATATTTTAGCTGTTTTTTATCAAATTTATTGGTCGCTATTAGAATATGAAAATCGTCATACTTGAATCTATTGCCGACTTGCAGCTGAAAAGATATTTAAGGTAAGATTTATACGTGCACAAATTGTTTCCTAGAATCTACCTATCGGGAACCTAGAATATTAATACACATATAGAATATTAACGTCCAGACCCGGAACATTTTTTTTTCTTGTTCCTTGCGGGAATCGAACCCGCGACCACTGGCGTCTGAGGCAGACAGTGTTAGCTCATCGCCAAAATGGTCGTCGATAAATTTTTTATTGTATGGATTTACCCAATTTTTTTTTAATTTTGTTTTTTCTTCATTTGTTGTCTCAACAGCAACAGGAGCAGGATACGTCTTTCGCGGTCCACATCAAGCCTAAAATTGATATTGTTAAACGGCAAAAGGCGCCGTATCGTAGAGATGGATCCACGCCCTTACGCCGTCATCAGCGGCGAGCGCTGGGGTCGATTGTGTCACTCGTTGCTGATGCATCGGTGAACTTTACGCTGTTGTTTAGGCAATTGGCTCTGCTGAATTGCATAGGTGTAGCAGTGAACATTTTTTCACTTAGGCATCCTAAACAAATCACAAGATGGTCCATATTTCATGTATGTAATAAATTATAAATAAACTTCAAGTTAAAGGAAAATATAATAAAAAATTATAAAATCTGGTTAATAACGTATTTTATTAAATATTCATAAAGCTAATAATAATGAACTTTGCAAGGAAAGTCTCTTAAAAACTTTTCCAAAGTATTTTAAAGCATTAATATGCAATAAGGATAACAACTACGAAGGCTAGTTTTTCTAAAGCTAGGTACAGTTCTAGAATATGTAGGTACAAAAAATAAATTTAAAATCTTAGAAACATTCAGAATTAACTATTGAGCGGCCTATAACTTTCTTGATATTAGCTTTGTTAACTAAAGCTGGCGCCTTCACAGTACTCACACATGCAATTTCCCTATACCTACAGAATGTTCAAAAATAAATGATTGTGATTCGAAATACGACTTAAATATTTAAGTGTTGACTAGAGTTAGGATTTAGTAAGATGGGCGCGTTGTAGACAAATAAATACAATTAAACATATGTGATACTAGTTAAAATTTATAATGATTATTACATTATTATGTGCAGGTGTGATCGATTTACAAACTATTTTAGGGCGCAATTAGGAATTGTTTATATTTTTACTATTGACAAATACCGTCGATGACATATGCTGCCTAACTACGAAATAAACACACTTCTATGATTTTTGCGTTCACTGCAAATAAATAATCACACGCGATCACAAGATCGCGCTGTTTTTATAAACAGTACAACAAAAACAAATCTGTAAATAATGTCAAACAATGTCTGTCCTCTGCACACTCATAAGCTAAGCCGCGCGCGAGAGAGACGGGCAGACTTTCCATGATGCGCATACAGTAGGTACGACGTCACGCCACGCGCTTATTCACAAACAGCACACAAGAACAATGTGTAAATATGTTGAAGGCGCTAGCTTTAGTTAATTAAGGTATATGATTTTAATCATAGAACACTAAAAATAATGATTTTGAATTCTCTAAGTTTGCCATAAAAAAAGTCTTAAAATTAACGCCGAATACAGCCCATAACTTGGAATCCTTTTTCTAGCACCTTTCTGTTCGTTACTTCTGTTTACTTCATACCAAGAGCACCTTTAAAAGCTTTGATTCCTGCATCAGCAGCCGCAAGTAAATGTGTCCCCGAATCGGTAAGCTTTTTAGTAATCTCATCCAGAGTAGCTTCGTTTTCTTTAGCCAGTTGATCGACAACTGCCAGAAATTTCTTGAACTCTACGTTCGATTTATCAGCTACATCGGCAAACAACTTTTTAATATCTTCTTCTGTCTCTTTTCCGTCTAGTTCAGCTGTAAATTGATAGGTTATGTTTAGTTTAATTTTATTGGCTAAAAGTTTGATTGAAAGTATGACTAAATTAAAATTGATACGTCTATGTTGCAAGGTAGCCAAAGAAAGGGCTAAAGAAGTTCTGGATTCACAATTCCCACAAACACGAACATGCTACAGATATAATATGTGTGGTACTCGTATTTACTTTGCACGCTTTTTGTAAGTTTTCCCTATGCTCACTACTTTAATAATGTAAAAATAAAACCATCAAGTTGCTGCTATCTAGAGTTAAAAACAAAGTAACAAGTATAAAATAGCTGTGATCTGCTATAAAGGTTTTAAAGTGGCAATTTAGAGAAAACCTGAACCAGCTTATTCAGCATGAGGTAATTACTAAGACACAATCACTATCCTTAGTATATCCTTTATTTTATCTACAGTTGGATTATACCCGATAAAATTGATTACTTTCAAATTTACAGGATGACTGATTTGACGATATATGCAATTCAATACGCAAAAAGGCGCTGCTCCTTATTCTGAATAATTAGCACAGAATAAGTAGCAGCTCTGTATGTATAATTCCTGTATGAACTCCTTACCTAAGTTTAATGGATTTTTCAGAACTAGCATAAAAGACCCGTTCCTCGTAAAAATCTATTGGGTGGATTGAAGTGGACGTCAAGGTCCACAAAGATCCATAATGGTATGTTTTAATGGATTTAAGTGAACTAAGGGCATTCATATAAAATATTCCATCAATTCACTCCAACGATGTAAATTTTTCTTAACATTTGAAGAAGGTCTAGTACTATTCTGAATCAGTATGATCCTTCTTCGACGATATTGATGGTGGCCATCAATTGAGATTAAAATCAGTGTCCAGAGACACTTTTTTCCTCCAGTGGGACAAATTCTTAGTTGGAACACAAGAAGTTATTTAATGTAGCATTTAACTATTAGACCTTATAACATCTATTGCTAATAATAAATCTAGGGTTGTAAGAGACTCTAGTCTTGAAGTGTTATTTAATAAAACTCGAGTCTTTTTATGAAGACTTGAGTCCCGATAAAAAGAACTAAAAGACGTTAGTAAACCGTTCTTTAACAGTGGTGCAAACACCACACTACATCGGATAATATAATACAACTTAAAAGACTCAAAAGGACTCGGAAGACTCAGAAGACTCAAAAGACTCGGACTCAACGTGACTAACGAGTTCTAGTCTGGAAAAACGACTCAAGTCTCGAAATCAAGACCGAAAGACTCGAGTTTCTTACAACTCTAAATAAATCTCACCTATCAAGCTCCCTCTAAACCATTCAATGGTAAAACTTTCTGGAATCATCTCTAGTTCTCTAGGTTCTGTCTATACTTAGTTTAACGAAATGTGCTTAGTTCTTGGATTCTTCGGTTTTAAGATAATCCTATACTTTAACCTTACCCTCTTTGATCAACTGCGTAAGTTTATCAACGGAATTTTGCTGTTTAGCTTTAAGTTTCTGAAACATTTCTTCCATTCTTTTGTAAGCGTATACTATAATGACTGCATAAACAACTTCGGTGAGCATTAAATTGGCGCTTCAAAAATATCTTTTAAAATGTATAAAACAAACTGCTCTTACGGCAGAAGTTTTTTCAATAAACGTCACTGTCAAGGTTTTTTTTTCTGGTTGTACTGAAATAAGAACAAAGTTAAACCTACTTCTTCTTGCTAATCTTCGTATTATTGACGTGAACATTTGTGAAGATGGAAACGATTTGTCTGGTCATGCCACAAAGAAAAAGATTTTTATAATACCTACTTAATATACTATTAGATATCCTGAAATTACCATGAGATGAACACGAGTCAAGCCGCAAGGCACAGCTAGTCTTTTTATTTAAGTGACTAATCTCACTGTTGCTTGGTAAGACTGAAGAGCAAAGGACTTGGTATTGGGAGGAACTGGCTCAGCACAATACATTGCCTTACATTACAAGTTTTCTTAAAATATATATAAAATAAAGTTGGGACGTTTGCCATGATACCTGATGGCAAATGATTATGAAGAACAAGGTACACGACAATCCACAAGAAACCTCTGAAAAGAAGGAACCCTGAAAACCAATAATGGTCAGAAAAACAGACGCAGACAGTTTATTCCACGCCTTGGCGACCCGTATCATAATGGAACTTTAAAATCTCCATGGAATATCCACCATATAAGAATGGAAGTTCTGTATGTATATTCCAGCAGTAAAAGGAGGTACTTTTGAACCCGTAGGGTTTTTCGTGTGTGATATGCGCTCGGAAACGGACTTGTATCGCTGACGCTCGGCTCGATTTAATTTTATTTAATTGAAACACGCGTATCGCGCGGCTAATGCCGCTGCCCGCTAACACTACGCCATCGATACCATGGACGAGGTCAGCATAGTGCATTTGCATCTGCATCTGCTACTGTGAGCGTGTGGACTGAGGCGGCGCGTCGGGAAAAGTGTAGTAATGTTTCTTTATATATTTATAGGGAATTCTGGTGAGGAATAAAATACCTACTTTTATAACATATTATGATCAGAATCGAGTACAGAGTGCTCTCCTTCAATATTTAAATCTTGTCACCAGTCGCTCTGTATATTATTGGTTATACGACGAAGTCATCATGGCGCCGTGTTTACTGTGTGTATCATACGATATCGCAATTTAAGCAATGTTCGGCGCGATCGGTACTTGGATGGGTGACCGCCGGCCATTCATTCCTCACGATGACTTCCTTGCTTTGGAGGGCACGTTAAGCAGTCGGTCCCGGGTGCTGTATACTTGTATACAGTAGTCGTTAGGGTTTGTCAGAAGTCATTTCGGCACCCTGAAAATATCTGACATTCACCAACCAGCACTAGACCAGTAGGCCTATTATGAATCTCAAAACCATGCGATGATATCATGAAATAGTTTTGACGTAAAACATATCCTGCGATCATTATTCGGTATTACTCCTCGGCGAAATCTCTTAGCTAAGTTCTTACCATGTAGACTGAATACAATAATCCCAATATACAATATTATACTATTTATTTATGAAAGCATTCGAAACGGAAAACATATCATAGAGGTGGATGCGATCTCACCTTTTTCAATTGACGTTTTTAAGTCATGGATGATATTATTGAAACTCTCATTGCAAAAGGAAACGCCTCTTGCATGCAATGAATTGCAATGTGTGTATGCATATATATTCGTTTATTCATTAAATTTAATAAAGAAAATAATAATAAAATGTTACAAAAATGTCATAAGGAGAAACTAGAAAACTAAATTAAAACGTTAAACTAAGTACTTAAATAAATTACAACATATCTATCATTTAAATACAAAAGACCTTTCTTAGTGCCTAAATATATACAAAAATAAACCTAAGTATTTTCTAATTGAAGAGGCCTCCCCGAGTCATACCGGGCGCAAAGGTACCCATCACACTAGCCGCATTGCCTCTCTGTACAGCAATGGACAACCTCTGCGCCAAGTAAGACCCAGAGCGGGCATCTAAGCCTCTCTCCCTCAATCGGCAACCAATCTGCTTTATGAAGGCTAATGCCTCCGACCCCCAACACCCTGAGGTCTCAAAAGCGAGGGGCACAAAGTAATAATTAGTCTCTAAATTACGATATTATATCATCATTGTATCATAGAAATCTTAGAGAAAGAATAAAGTATAATTATTACTCTAAGATAGAAATCTTGTTTATCATGTCATGTCATGAAAGAACCGTAATTGGCCCGCAGCTTGGTGGATTACGGCCTAAACCACCTCGTCACTCAGAGGAGAGACTCATAGCCCTGCAGTGAGCTCATTACACGGAGTTGTTATGATGATTAAAACACTTAGCAGGTGGACACATGTAGGTAATAAATGGAAAACTTTGATTAATTTTTTTATTAAATTATTATTATAATAAACTAAACAGCCATAAACAAACAAAAGCACTGCTCATCAGCATAAAAACATATATAAAAGTATCAAAAACCGTCAGAAAAAATTAAACAAAAATTTAAAATTTTCAACTCCTTGTTACTTTTTCCCCAGGGCGTCTTTAAATGCTCCTACTCCGGCTCCAATGGCGGCATGTGCTGCATCAGCTACTCTGCTAACCCCAGCATTTACTTCAGCACCGGCATCAGTTAGTGTCTTCTTTACTTGCTCCGAAACAGCTTCTAGAGTCGTCTTCTTCTCTTCTGCAATCTTCGAGACAGCTGCTTTGAAATCTGCCAGCTCGACATTCGATTTGTCTTTCGCATTAGCAAACATTTTTCGAACTTTCTCTTCCGCATCTTTTGATTGGTCAAGAAGTTTTGCTGTAGAAAAATATAAAGCTGTATAATTTTTTTTAAATACTTCGTTCAGAGTTAAATACCTATAATTCTTAAAAATATCACTAGACAAACAAGCCTTGATTGACGTGTCCTTTAGATTGTCTGGGTTTCATCTGGTAGGTAAGTACATCATCACTAAGTAGGATATGTTTGAACGGTGACTATACCTGCGCTCCATTTCACTTGAATGTGGCAAACGGGCTAAGGAAGAATTTGGCTCTTCATTTCAGTGGAATTTGGAGTAAGACTTTTTTAGAAGTGTGGACGCTGGAAGAAGCCTGGCATTCACTCAGATTAGTCAAATTTACGAGACTCGTATCTAGGGACGGTAGGACTATTTTAAAGCGACCCTTCACAGCCATACTTTGATATTAGATTGGGTACTATTTTTAGCCAAGGTAGCTTTGCGCCACGAAGATGGAAGAAACATTAATAAACATTTCTAAGTATGACACGCCACTTTTATTTGACGACCACTTTGGCGATGGGGTTCGATTCCCGCACGGAACAAGAAAAAAATGTCTGGGTGTTTATCTATTTATGTACTTATTTATATTCTAAGTTCCCCTCTAGTCCGCTACATGGTATCCCATAACACAAGGGCCATGTAGTTGGCGTGATCGTCTTGTGATTTTATTTTTATAATTTTATATCAAGACCTGGATACTATATAACATATATCTTAACGTGTACTACAGAAAATAAACATAAAAAACCTACAAAGATCTATGACTCGAAACCTAATAGTTTTTTCATAAAGTAAGTATCCACTTATAACAGGAGTCGAACCCAAGATCTCTGATACAGAAAGCAACATGATCTCCTTTACACCATGTTGTTTTTTGCCTGCAACAAGCATAAAGGGTAGGTGCTGACCGGTGTAACACGGCGTAATGTAACGGGTTATACAGTGAGCCTTCGAACAGTCAATGTAGAGAAACAAAGCGCTCGAAATGAGCACAATTTCAGAACACCTGGTAGCATAACATGGTTTTTGCGAATGGTACATTACAGCCCGTAACACCGGTCAGTAAACCCCTAAGTATTCTTTAATCTAGAAACGTACCTAGTAAGTTATTATTACCTTCTTTCATCCACTTGATTATTCCATCTACTGAATTCTGTTTCTTTGCTTTTAGATTCTCAAACATACCATCAAAAAAGGCAGATACAGTTCCCATATTGTTATGAGAAATGTATATAATTTATTTGTTGATTCATAAGGTGTTTTTTTCTTTGTTATTCTAGTTGGTCGTGGCGGTTGTCACAAATCTCGATACGACGTTGTCAGGGGTTGTTGTTAGCGTTGTTTGATTTAGATCAGTTTTGAAAATTGATATCTAGGTAGTCAAAGTGACGGAAGAGGAATCATTGTATAAAGCGACAAGGCTCTTCTTGCGCTTCTTGTGTTGACGGATTTTTAAAATTTGTGGACCACAAGTTGTGTTGGATAGTTATAGTTGTAAAAAATCCGTTTTTATACCCAAATTTATGGTTAGCTACCAATAAAATGCAGTTACTAACGGTTAAATATCCGACTGCGACAACGAAAAAGGATAAAGTTTTTCTTTCTTTTCTTGTTAACCGATTTCAAAAAAGGAGGTTAGCAATTCCACCCGTATGTATGTAATATTTCTAGAATTGCTTAGTTTTCGTATATGATAGTCTATGTCAGCGTCTGAACAAATATGCCAAGTTTCAAAAGTGTATGTATGTTTTTATATCTCTGGAACTATAAGCCCGATTTACGAAAAATGCATATTTAACCGCATGGTTAAAATCGTTAATAACCTGTTTCGCATCTATATAGCATAAATGCTTTGTAATTTAAAAAATAATGTAAATAGATTTTTTTCTGAGCATTGTCCTACCGTAGTACCTTGATTAGTGTGACGTAAATTGCGACTTATCCACACGAAAAGAGTCACGTCACGTCCAAGGCCTCTTTCTGATGTGTTTTGGCAAAGTTTTATACAGAGCTATTTTTTAGTCACCAGCTAAATTTAAATGTTAGTTTCTTTGATGCGATATAAACGTACCTGCATATTTATTTTAGCGTCGCTCAGTACAAAAAAGTAGAAATGTGGAACCATAAACTTAAAAAAATGGTCTCTGTTGCTGAACATAGCTACTACGAAATGGCATTTCGTTGATAATACTACGACGTAGTACTACAAGATGTTTTGTAGTAGCGTGTAGTTGTCTTTATTTTAATGATAATTTAGAGTGACCATGGTTTGTTTAATATGTTAGCGGATATATTAATTTCTATGAAAAAAAATGCATTTTTATTGCAAAAATCGTTTCTATAAATTATACTTATTGTGTAAAAAAAATTTGGCCGGTGACTACAAATCATTCTGTATATAGTCAGTTCTTTCCTAGAGCGCTGTTTCTATTTCCTCATCTACAGTTACCATCAGGTCATCTTGCCGATTATAAGGGCCCGCTTGGCTCACGCCACGCGCATCATCAAATCAAAAAAATATGTTATACCATGAAAGTTTTTGTGTCAATAAATGGTACCTAAAACCATGAATTTAGTTTTGACGGGTTGAGTACTAGGCAATTTTTTTCTGACTTGCTGACTTGGCGAGCTGTACTTGAACCGGTATTGAGTAAATCGACATTAAAATCAGTTAACAAAAACAAATGATTGAAGTCACCAAAGCTACTTACCGCTAAACTTAACTCGTCTAGTGCTTCTCCTACCTTAAGCCCAGATTCGGGGCGGTAAGCCGTACCAATAGCTATGCGTATCTTGCCGGGTAGAGTTAGCTCCAGCCACATCTGTTCAAGGTGTGATGCTGACTGAGCGCGGGTGCAAACACGGATGCCTCTCTTTATGAAGAACGCCACACCGCCTCCTCGGTTTTTAGCTTTACGAGGAGAATATCTGAAACTGTAGCCTGGGAGTGTCAGCACGTAATCTTCTTCCCCCTCTCTGAGAAAAGATTCATTTATTGCGAGAATGTCTGGAGAGTACCTTAAAACTGTAGCTATAAGTTCCTCTTGACCTGTGTTCAGAGACCTGACGTTCAGTAGTCCCAAACTTAAATATGTTTTCTTATTTCTAGCCATTATCAAATATCAAATTATCCAAAAATCGCTGATAAGCCGCCGAAATCCAACTGAAACATGCACAGACCGAGAATATATATTTACCTACTAACATGCAGTTTACATAAGAATAGATGCCATCAATCAAAAATAAAATAAACCCTGACATTAATTTAATATGATATTTCTTAATCAATTCAATCAATAGTAAACATTGGTAAATTACAAAATAATTAAAAATATATATTATAAAAATTTGTAGACAACTTTTTTTAAATACCAAATACCTTCCTGATATCTTCTTCAGTACGAAATCGAATCTCTGTTTCACCATCTGATCTACGAGCCAGAACAGCGCCGTTCCTGACGTGTACGTATTTCCAGCCATGAACTTTTTTTTCCTGTCGTACTGCATGCAAGATTGCTCTGTTTGTTTTAGTTAACCGCTCATTTATATATAGGTACGTGGTTAGGCGTCCCTGAAAATTCGAGATCTGTGGAAGATATCCGCTTCCGCTCACGAAATCCTTTCAGCAACTGTTGTTTAATAGCGCGGCGCGTGAGCCTTAATACGACAGGGCGCGCGCGCTGTTCGGGCCCACTAGACGATACGGCGACGGTCCGACGCGGCCCCGCGCGGTATATCTCGACAACATCCATTTCCTGTAATTTCATGCCTAGTTTTGTCGATAATAAACACACTTTATGAAACAGGTTTTCATTTTTTTCTTCAGGTACACCAATAATTTCTAGATCGTTTATTAAGTTGTCTTGTTCTTTTTGGTTAAGTTGATTTTTCAGTTCGTTAATTGTAGACTCTAGCGATTCTATCCCATGTTTATTACATTCCACGGCTTTGACATTGTTTTCCAATTCGTTAATACGCTGGTTCAAAGTCGTTGTTGTTTTTTTACACAAGCTAATATCTTCTTGTAAGGAAACTATTTGAACTTGAAGTATGTCGAAACGCTGATTAAGTTCAGCCCTCATACTTTTTATTTCTGTGACTAAATCCGCCAGGCTCCACACCGGATCTTCAGGAATGCATGGAAACGTAACGGTCGACGCAGGGGATCCAAGCGCTTTTACTGGTGTATTTGTGTTATCTGTCTTAGGTACGTTGTTCAAACATGTAGGGCAGAGACAGCCCTTCAGCGATATTAAGCCTTACGCACTGTTTATGAAATTTTGTTTTGCATGTGCATGTTGCACATTCTTTTAAAGACAGAAATTGGCCACAAGCACCGCAGTTCACCATAATTAATCTTTTTCTACTTGCCACTAGATGTCACTAGAGTAGCAGTAATTCTATACCGTCTATACTAAACTTCAAAGTTACCTTGATGGCTTCTTCTATTTGGCAATAGATGGCGTTACATGCTTCACTACGATATAATTTAGCTTAAGATCTTGAAAAATTATAGTTTACTTCACAAATTTGATGAAAAGCAACTGACACTCTTCTTTAAGGGGCTATTTCCATATAATTTGAGGTGACTTACAACAATTCTCACAGCTTTTTTACAGATTATCTTGGTTATAGCTTCACTTTTTTTTATTATCACTTTTCACTTGTTATCAATTGAATTTCAACGAGATAACATTAACTCGGCTGCAGATCAGGACAAATTAAAGTCGTTGCACTCCGCGTCTAACACGCATTGAAATTTATTGTGTATAATATGAGTTTTATTTCACAAATCAATAGAGCTTTTTTTTCGCCAAGAAAAAGATTTTGCCCCTAGTAGAGTAAGCTCTATTGGGACGAAGGTGATGCATTACATACATAAGGAAAGGTGTCTGAAGTACTGGTTACCCGGAGGTTAGCAGCCATAGATATCCGTGCCAGTGTGAAAAGTAACAGCTCGTTCACACATGGTCCGTTTTACTGGATACTGTGCCATATCTGACGTCGCTCATAGAACTCCATGCGCCATCTATGAAAAAAAAAACGTTTCTTGTAAAACGTATCCAGTAAAACGGACCATGGGTGAACGGGCTGTAAATCATCATGCCATCTCGTTTTGTAAGATGTCGCTTCATACGCTTGACCCATTACAAACCGTCAAATGAACAAGTCGTTATCGAAATTGCTTGTTCACTGTTCTTTTTTTGCGGTAAATCTATATGATCATTTGTTTTTCTATATGAAAATGTGGAAAATATGGACCGTAAATATGCATTTCCAATCAAGTACATCCACAACTTCCACATGTGTATATCCTTAGAAAAACTGTGGTATCCATTTTCTGTAAAACTTAAGACTACGCAATGATGCATTTCTACTTTTTGATAAAAAAAAACAGTATAAAATTAACTTTTATTATGGTATTTGACAGTTGTTATGAGTCAAGCGTAATTAGCGCCTCTAGGTGAAAATGTAGGCAGTTTTCAACCCTATTGTACTAGCTACTTCACGCGGTTTTACCCACACAATTTCTTATCCCGGGGGCACATCGGGATAAAAGTAGGCTATGTGCTTTCCCAAATTTCACTATCGCTATGATTCCGTTCAGCCATGATTGAGGAACAAACACCTGCATAACTATACATCCATATGGATATCCGTCCAAACTTTCGCATTTTAATATTTATAAAATGTTCACTAGGCTAGGAATATATTTTTGAAAGTTAACCATTTTTACTTTATGATTAGTTTATTAGGTAATTGATTGAATAAGGAAATAATTAATTAAATGTTATAAATTATTTATTTATTTATTTATTTTAGGAAGACAATCAGTTAATTACAATAGTATAGAACACGAATTAGTTATGTGATAACCATTTACAAGTCTCCACAAGTAAAAAACATAATTAAGCATACAAAAAATACAAAAATCATTATTGAACCGTAAGTTATACAAGACCAAATATAAAGTCTTAATTCTGAAACAATACTTGATTTCTATCACTATATATGTAATACACTTCATCAATACATACACTATCAAAAACATTACAGTGAAATGCCAAATATCAGTTCATTGAGAATACTAACCTAATGTTTATTAAATAATAAACTAGAGCTAAACGTTTTGTGGAAAAGACATAATCATGTTGGCCTGTTTATGTTAAAAAAGGTATTTGATAATTGCCTCTTTGTAGATGCAATCGTGGTACTAAAGAGATCAATACTCGCATTATTCTGCCTATTCAGATTATTAAAAGTTTGTGATGCACGGTACAAGTAGGTATTCTGGCAGTAGTTGGTATCAACGGACGGAAGATAAAACAGGGGACTGTTGCGGAATGTTCTAGTTGGTACATAAAATAGTATTCTTTTTAAAAGATCAGGACAATCTACATTTGAATTGAGAATCTTTTTGAGGTAAATTAAATCAGCAATTTTACGCCGAGCCTCCAGGGGCAAGATGTGATGTTTAGCGCATCGTTTCAAATAATCATTTTCTTTAGACAAACAGCGAAAGTTAATGAAACGGAGAAACTTACGTTGTACTCGTTCGATCCGCTCGATATGAACTCTGTACATAGGGTTCCATATCTGTGAAGCATATTCTAAATGAGAGCGAACATAAGCGGTA
The DNA here is from genome assembly GCA_944452665.1 of Stenoptilia bipunctidactyla. Classification (NCBI taxonomy): domain Eukaryota; kingdom Metazoa; phylum Arthropoda; class Insecta; order Lepidoptera; family Pterophoridae; genus Stenoptilia; species Stenoptilia bipunctidactyla. The sequence goes on along the minus strand of OX101750.1, from coordinate 4,034,159 downwards.
TAAAGGATTTTGAAGGTTTTTATATTTTTAAAATCTTTTGCCGACCTCAAGATGAATCCCAGTGACTTAAGAGCTTTTTTTACTATTGCTGAGGTATGACTCTGGAACATAAGTTTAGAGTCATGCCAGACACCCAAATCTTTAATTTCAGAGACACGGTTAAGTGGCTGATTGTTTAACTTATAATTAAATGAGATAGGATTATGTTTACGGCTAAAGGTAAGAATTGCACATTTGTTGACATTGAGGTCTAGTTTAAATTTTGAACAATAACTAACAAGCCTGTCAAGGTCCTGTTGTAATAGATGACAATCGTCCGAATTTTCAATACATTTTAGTATTTTCATGTCATCAGCGAAGCTAATTAAGGTCGAATTTATAAAACAACAATCTATATCAGACACAAAAATTAAAAATAATAACGGCCCGAGCAATGACCCCTGGGGAACGCCGCTGGGAGCTGTCATCCACTTGGACATATAATTTTCCAAAACTACAGCCTGAGACCTGTTAGTGATGTATGATGAAAACCACCTCAGAAGGTCACCCCTAATGCCGGCATTTTGCAACTTGTCAATTAGGATGAGATGATCTATCCTATCAAAACATTTTTTATAATCAGTGTAAATTATGTCAACTTGATTGCGCTTGTGCATTGACTCTGAAACAAATTCATTCATAAGTAAAAGATTACTCACAGTGGACCTCCCCCTAACAAACCCATGTTGTGAGGGTGGCAACGAGCTACTAAGTGAAGCGTATAAATGTTCATAAACAGTCTTTTCCAATGTTTTGGCGATAACACATAACTTGGATATAGGACGATAGTTAAGAACTGAGTTTTTATCCCCGTTTTTGAAAATAGGAGTAATAAAGGCCTTCTTCCATATCGCCGGTACCGAGCCCTCTTTAATGGATTTATTAAAAATAATCTCGAGCGGTACAGATAGCTGGTCAGCGCATTCAATTAATAATATCGGCGGAATAGCATCAGGACCAGCTGATTTAAATTTGTCTAACTTCTGTAGTTTAGACCTGATTGAAGATCTAGTAATATAAAATGTATTAATATCACAATCTATTGTAGATTTATACTGATTATAATCATAAGTATTAGTGGAAGATAAGTCTGGGTGTAGAAATTGAGCATGAAAAAAATCAGCAAAGAAGTTGCAAATATCAGCCCCTGTATTAGCAGTATTATTATTATACGTCATACTTTTTGGTATGGAAGTTTTTTTTTATTTATAAAAGCTCCAAAATGCCTTAGGGTTCGATTTAATTGAGTTTTCCACACTTTGAATATAACATTTATAGCATTCTCGCTCAAGCAACTCTGCTCGACTCCGTAGTGTTAACATCGATTGTTTATCAGACAATTGACCATACTTCTTAAACTTTCGAAAATACTTATATTTCTCCTTGAGAATCTTTATGAGAGCTGCAGAGAACCAAGGAGGAAAACTTTTCTTTCGAATGTATTTTTTAGGAACGTACTTATCACAAAGCCTATACAGCGTTTCATAAAAGAAACCAACCGACTCCTCGACAGTCATACAATGTAATTTATTTTCCCAGTCAATACTTTCTAAGTCATTTTTAAACATGCAGAAGTCCGCTCGATAGAAGCAGAACTTCATTCTTGGTGCAGGTTTTAAGCATTCCGTGGGCTCTAAACAATCGATAGAAACACTGAGTGCATTATGATATGGGTCTAAAGGTACTAAAGGAATCGAGTTATTGTCAATAGAAACATCAAAATTACTTAATGCCAAGTCAAGTATTCTGCCGTGTTGGTTGGTTACATGGTTGTATTGATTAAGGTTTAATAGGTTTAATGTGTCGATAAGGTCAATTTCATTATTACAAAGAGAGTCCAGGTTGCTTGGGTCTAAGTACTTACCATCTGGCGATGAGCACCAATTAATTGAACTCATATTGAAGTCTCCAACTATTAAAAAATGATCATTAGGATTTGCAATAGTAATTTGTTGTAACTTCAACAAAAAGTTCGTCAGTTGATGGGAGAAATTGAGACCCATGTTTTCATTACACAAATAAATGACACAAACATGAAGCAATCTCTTGCCTACCTGAATAGAAACCCATAGGTCCTCAGCAGTCGAGCACCAATCGGAGCGAGAAAGTGCACAAAGTTCCTTTCGAATCGCAATCAAAACACCGCCACCTCTAGTCTGCCCTGTGACGTCATACCTGCGATCGCGTCGCCATACACTATACCTATCATCGAAGATCTCCGAGTCTGATATGTTTTCATTGAGCCAGGTCTCAGTTAATGCTATCAAATCATAGTTATCTAATGCAAGGTTACGATAAAAACCCGACGTTTTTGTTCTCAGGCCACGAACGTTTTGATAGTAACCGGTTAAATTAGTAGCCATTTCTGAGAACACCAATAACATACATAAATACTAAATAAAATGTTTCTTTTAACAGCAACGGTGTCCTTATAAGAACAATGTTTGTAACGACAAGGACGAAACATATGTAAGGTACTTTTAATGAAAGAGACGGATGCGAGAAACAGAGCTATACAATTATTCGAAAGAAGCGAACGCAGCGGCGAATGAATGCGAGCACTAATAGCGATAGTTCCACGATTAGTTTGCTTAGGCAGGTGATCTTGTATTGCGTTAATGTGATAATAGAATGTAAACATCGTATGATAGAGTAAATGTATTATTGAAGTATTTTCAGAACAAATAAGCTTTATTTTCAGAACAGTGTTGGCAGTTTTATAGCTAAAGTGAGATACATAACGAAGGCTAAGCCATAAAGGAATATAAATAAGTACATAGGTTATGGTTAAGAATATTATAAGTAGCGTTTTAAATAAACTATTTTTGCTTATAAGTAAACAAAAACGAGAACAAGAACAAAGACAGTTTTTAATAAATGGATAGCAATGGGCCCCTCGTCGGTGCGTAAGCAATTTATATATAATGTACAGTTTAGGTATGGGCTTTGAAATGTTTAAATAACAATAGATTAGGCAATTTTGTTTAAATCCTGCTCTTTTAAAATAATAAATACAGGTGAGGTATCGTCCTTACGTACATGGATCTTTCCGTACTTTACCCATATATAAGCATAAGCCCTATCTTTCACTAAGGACCTTGTTTTTGTGAGTAACTTCTTATGCTCCGGCGTCAGGTGATCGTTTATGAAAATACGTTGGTTGTTGCCTTCGAAGCCGATCTCCCTTGCTTCCAGAGACTTCCGCGCACGCGCTGCAGCCACGAACTCCTCTTTGACGTAGCGATTCAAAAAATTTATTATTATAGCCTTTTCTTTGGTGTTGTACATGGGAACACGAGATATATAATTGATCTGCGACTTTGGGAACACGTAGTTCACAGCCTTACCAAGTGAATCGGCGATTGTAAACAGATTTTCGTTGGGCTTTAGTGGTACTCCTTTTACTTCGACGTTATTTAATCTTGACCACTGATCTTTTATCTCGAGTTCACTTTTGAGGTTAGTGATGTCTTTGAGAAGCGATGTTGAAGAGGTTTGAACTTTCTTAACATTTAATATTTCGCTCTCTAGGTTAGAAACCCGAACTGTTAAATTATTTAAACATGCACTGTTGAACTCGCAGGATTCTTTTAAGGAGGTAATTTCGGATTTTATACACTTCACATCCTCAATTAGACTGGGAACTGCAGATATTATTTTTTTCATTTCACGAACTTCTTTAAGGATAGTCTGCCAGGTGTCTGGTTCCCCTACAGAGCCACAAGGAAGCTCAGTTTCAGATGGACTAGGGGTCCGTTTGCATTTGAGGCATTTCCATTGCGCACGCCGATCTGTTCCAAGGTTTCGAAAGCCTCGTTCTGTTATACCAGCGCAGCCATAGTCATAGAAACCTTTGCAGTCACAACACTGCGCTCCATCGTTAGAGTTTAGGTTGCAGGACGAACACTTATTCATATTTTTAAAATTGATTGTTACGCAAGCAATAGACACGCACGCTAGCGACGATCGCTCACGGATGTGATACTTATCAAAGTTGTGTAAAACTAACGTAGAATTAAGTTGTAAAACTAACAAGTGGGCTAAGTTGCCACAATAAAGAGATTTATTATTGCTACAGTTTTTCTGCAGCAACGCTTATGCTGAGTTGAAGCCATTTGTTTCCTGTATGGTCTATTTTATATAATACTTCTGCTATCTTTTAAATCCATAAAATGTATAGACTATAATGTTCCAAATTGTAACTGTGTAATTAAGGAAACAATAAACGTTTTTATCTTTATCTTTATCTATTATGATTATTTACCATACCTACCTACTCTCATTATAGCTTTGTCGATGTTTTTTTTTACAGCGAATAAGTAGTTAACTATCTCAAACATGACTTTCAACACCAAATGCAAAATACACAAAGTTTCGATAAAGAAAACAGAAATGAAACAACACTTCAATTGATAGCCGGGAAATAAGTTGTAATTTCATCGATTATATCTTGATTCACAGTTTCAAATTTGCTCAAAATTACATCCACATCGATTCTGGTTTCTCTAGACATGATGCCTATAAGCTGGATAAAACCAGTTAGGGAAATTTCTTCGAGTTCCGGACATATTCTTTCGTAAGACCTCTCAAAGGTTACTGCAGGAACGCACTTGTAATCTATAATGTGGCATTTCTCAAACCACTTTTTAATGACCGGGAATTTCGCGCCTTCAGACTTGCTAGCACCTTTTAAAGTAATGTACATTTCTTCTAAATGCATGAGGTAGTGAGTTATACAGACCAAGTTACGATTGTTACTAGGTAGCAAATCCAGTTGGTTTGGGAAGAATCAATATAAATTTGCATAGCCTCGATTTTTTTGTTAGATATGCAGGCAGGCGGTTAAATCGATAGCAGTGTCCTTGGATGCATGTTGTCATTTGCGTTTTGCACGACATCTTGGCAAACACCATAATAATTTTAGATAGGTAAGAGAGAGATACCAAGTTCGTAAATATATAGGGTGTTTTTATGAAGATCAAAATATTTAGGAGAAGGTTAAGAATGATGGGTGGATGCAATTTATGAAAACAAAAATTTTTTTGTTAGGTAAATTGATACATACATACATACATAACCTCACGCCTGTCTCCCCTTGGGGTAGGCAGAGGCAAGAGAACACCAATTGCTGCGATCCAAACATACCTCTTTCGCTTCTTCCACGTTCATCAATCTTTTCATACATGATCGCCGGTTACGGGTACTATTTGAATTGAATTTTTTTAATTCTTATAAGTTAACAACATTATAGTGTAATAATCTGTTATTTACCACTAAATAAATAAATAAAAGCGTTTTTACAACTATTTCTATTAAGAAATACGTTAAGCATCGATTTTTCAATAGTCAGAAAAATTTGATCACTTAAAAGAATTGTAAAATTTCAATTTAAAAAAATATTTACAATTTTTTTTTACATAAATTGAATCCACACATCTATCTTAACCTTATCCTAAAATATTTTGATCTTCAAAAAAATGACCCTGTATTATCTTAAATCTGCGAAATATTGTCGACTTGTGTGTGCAAACTTTGTCCGTGTAGGGTTGGCTTAGAAAAACCCTATCGCCTATTGATAAGCGTGTCGTAAAAAGCGATTAATCCGAATGACCTCCACTTGGTGGTAGGATCCGCCTAGCTAGCAACCACCATTCGTATAAAATCTGCCACCAAATGTTACCGCTCCGGCTGTGATGTGTTCCGGCAATATTTTATGAAGAGCCAGTTCTTTCCCAAGCCCGTGTGCTGTCATCTTCGACCTCATTTTCAGTTGAGATTGGTGAGATTGAAGTCAATCGCTGTTAAAAATAACAGTACAGGAATTCAAACTGAAATAATTCTTGTACCTTTTTTATTATTGTACCATAACTGATTTTTTTTTCAGTAAACTGAAATTTTCCGGTATTAATATTAATATTGATATTAAAATTTTATTTTTAAATAACTGTAGAATGTTCGATAGTTTAGTTGAAGCCTATGAAGCGTAGGTACATATGCTTACCTATACATTTCGGTACAGAAATTAAATAAGTTAAAATATTTCTGTACTTAAAACATCTACAGAAATTAATCCGGTATACATTATTTGGGTACTGATACAATTAATTTACATTTTAATAACTTGTACAGTTATTGTTTGATGAAGCAGTACACTAATAAGGGTAGGACTGAAATTTTACTAAGTAGTACTATTTAAAATTTTTATACCGATATGCAGTCCCTGTTTATAACAAACGTTGAAAATTACGCAAAATATATGTTTTCGTAGCATACTCTGGTGGGTCGTAATTATCACCTTTAATTGTGTAGGTTTGGACCTATAACAAATTGACGACCGGCTGGTGTAGCGGTAACATACATTGCCTTCTATGCCAGAGGTCCTGGGTTCGAATCCCGGCGGCGGCGGATATTTGTGTGATGAACACAGATATAAGTCGTCAAGTCATGGATATTTATATGTTTATTTAAGTTTATTTAATAAAAAATATGTATTTATTCAATATGTATGTTTATATATATATCAGTTATCTAGTATCCATAACACAAGTTCTTTAAGAAACTTAATTTGGGCTAGATAATGTTGTGTGAGTGTCAGAAATATTTATTTATTTATTTAATAAATAATTGGGTCGATATTCGTGTTAGTATAATTTATGAAGCCACTTAAAGTAGACTTACCGCCCCTAGATAAGTATTTTATGAAGGGTGAATTCAGCTTGGTGGTAGCAGCCCTTGAGCGACCACCTGACTAGCAACCAGCTCCTAAATAGAAATTTTGTCGCCAAATATCACCACACCAGCGGTGATATAGTTAAAGAGTTGCTTTCTAAGTCCATGGAAACCTATTATTCACTTACCATTAGGTGGAAACAGCTTACTTTTTCCAAACACACTGTACGAAGTTAAGTTAAATAATCAACGAATGCAGAGCATTAAAAAAACCGACTACACGTCAAAACTTTGGCCGAATTTAAAATAAAATGTCATCAACGTAAACATTCGCCGAAGTCATACATATTGTTTCAAAACTTTGAAATTTTCAATGGTACTCAACCGATTTCAATGAAATTTATATGTGGGACCAACTATGAAGTATCCTCTATCATATGAATTTTCAAAATCGATTGATAATTGTCCGAAATATCGTGTAACAAAGTAACAAAAAAAACATACAGACGAATTGAAAACCTACTCCTTTTTTGGAAGTCGGTTGAAAATGAATGGTATCGATAGGCTATTGACATATCGATTGTTTTTGCTCCAACATTCTAATTGAAATAAAATAGTTCTAATCATAATTACTGGAATTTATTTTATCATAGCTTAACTCCCAGCAGCAATTATTATTGTCTTTTCATTTTTAAAAACTTTAGCACTCCAATACCCTTGAAAGTATTGACTCAATCGATATTATCGGCATATTCCGAACTATGGATTAAGGGTATTGATAGTGTTGTTTGAGCTTTTTTTTTATATTGTAAGGATAGGACGTTTGTCTTCCATGCCACCTGATGGAAAGTGCGCATGAAGACTATGGTGTTACACGTCTATCCACGAGAAACCTATTCACTCGACACTTAAAAGTTCCAGGACTGTAGTGGTGAGGAAAAACAGACGCAGGCAGATTGTTCCACTCCTTGGCAATCCGTACCAAAAAAGAACTATCGAAGCGTTTTGTTCGACTTCTTGGTAAATCCACTATATAGGGATGAAAGTTCTGTCTGCGTCTGGTAGTCCGGTGGTAAAAAGAGCTATCGTTAGGATCCCTATTTCCAGATTAAAACAGTTTGCAACACAATATTGAATAAACTTATACTGGCGACTATTTTAGTACCATGTGCCTAGCTATTATTTTACTTACAATAATCTCTCGTGTACTATGCTCGAAGTTGTTGTGGCGCCGTGGTTACTGTGCATATCAAACGATATCGCAGGTTAAGCGCGCTCGGCGAGGCCGGTATTAGGATGGGTGACCGCCGATCATTATTTCTCACGACGTTAAGCAGTCGATCCCGGGTGCTGTATACTTTGTACAGTAGTCGTTAGGGTTTGTCAGAAGCCATTTCGGCACCCTGAAAACTCTGACATCCACCAACCAGCACTGGGTCAGCTTGGTGGATTATGGCCTAAATCCTCGTCACTTCGAGCAGTGGGCAAGTTACACGGAGTTGTGATGATGATGATGAGATTCCGACGGATACCATCAAGATGACATTAAACTCTGTAATGTCAGGTCTGTATTATGTCGAATTAGCCGACTTCAAGCGCAGCAGTTGCTAGCGAAAATTGATTTTGTAGCCTCTCTGCCTACTTATTCCACTAGAGGCGCTGATTGCGCTTGCTTGACACATAACAACTGTCAAATGCCATTTTTATCAGCTTCCATGCCGGACTGGGAGCGAAAGAAAAACATAGAATATGCCAGCTGCTTCTGTTCCCGGGCATACTGTAAAAGTCAGTTAAGGGACAGAGGTTTTATTGGCAGTTTTGCGAGCGATACTGCTCCCTGTCACTGCAATAGTGTCTCTCCATCAATATAATACCTCTAAATTTGTCAAACGTGATATCAGATGGTGTTATAGCCTCTGGTGTTCTGCGTGAAGATATCTATGTATGTTTTTTATCAATAAAATAGAAATGCATCATTGAGTAGTCATCACTTTTATAGGAAATGGATACGACAGTTTCTCTGAGGATATGAACTTGCGGAAGTTGTGGATGTGCTTAATTTAAAATTTTGTTGAAATGCATATTTTAGCGGTCACATTTTCGACATTTTGATACAGAAAAACAAATTTTCATATAGATTTACCGCAACAAAGAACACTAAACAAGCAATTTCGATAATTGGTTCTCGCTTTTTCTCTTTTTGACATTTTGTATTTCAGTTTATATTTTAATAATGTATGTTTTAAAATATTTTAATTTTAATTATGTAGTCTCCTTTATAACTGACATGTTTAATTAATATTATAGCAGTCTGTTAAGTCATGACACTGATGTTATAATTCTTAATTTTGTTTTTACCAATTTTTCAATTGAATTTTTGTTACATTTCCTATTTTAGTAAAATGTTTTTGTAATAATTGTTATTTAATTTGATGTTATTTTACTTTTTAGCTATTAAATATCTAGTTTCGTTAGGTAGGGTGTGCGCAAAATTTTGAGAATGCTGTAAGTGCCTTGTATTGACATGTATATTAGAATTAAGACATTTTAGGCCTATTATTGTAATTTGCTTGTGTTAGGTATCCTAGTTATTTCTTATTTCAATTTGAATGTAGTTGATTGGCTGCGTCAATGGACGTGGCCTATGCCGTCGTTATGAGAAGAGCGCCCTCTTGTGGCGCGATATTTAATTAGTTAGTTCATCTTCGAACTAGCTACCGTAAGCATCCGATTTACGCCGTGCGTGAAATCTAAATTGATTCTCTAGAACTTTCCTAACTTTATACAAACTTCTTAGTGTACACATAATAGTGCTCGGCTAATCAAGAAAAGGATTTGCAGTGAAATCTCCATTGGCGTGGTTCCACGAGGTCCAGAGGCAAGGTTAGTCGATTGCATTTGAATTGTGTAGGAAATCTAGGATACCAATTTCGGGGAGCTTCGGTTAGGTGAACTCAACATCAGGTTGATTTACTGTCTCTAAGTAAGCAATCTTTATAATCAAAATACTTATCTACCTATGGAATTACAGTCCAACCGAATCCGTGATTCAGACATCTGCTCGCTCATTTTGGCCTTACGAGCCTGAATTGCATTTGTATTCAGTATTTATTATTATAAACCTAATCTATTTAATAATAATTTGCATTAAAAGTAATTCATTTACATATTACATATTAGATTCTAGAAGGTTCCATATTGCATTGAGGCACATTGTAAGCATACCTACAATATGGCGGCGCAAGAATTAAATATTAAACTTAAAACTCTAATCTTTAAGAAAGAATACTTATTCAGTAAATTGCAAAAGGTTTATGATTTATCGACTACACTTTCAAAACGAACTAACAAAGAGTTTCTTATGCAAGTTGCGCAATTAGAAAATATAAAATTACGATATGAAGATACCGTCATGCAAATTGTGGAAGTCGAAGCTCAAATTAATCCTAACGCTAAGATATCATTTAAAGATTTGGAATCGTTCGATACGTTGTACTCGGCCTGTCAAATGGTTGCTTTAAAATTACAACCAGAAACATCCATTAGTGACAAAAGTACTGAGCAGTCTCGACCTTCATTACCTAAACTTAAACTTTTTGAATTCGACGGTCAACTTGAAAATTGGATGACCTTTTCTGATACATTTAGTTCTTTGGTTCATGAAAGAAATTATGATAATATCGATAAGTTTCACTATTTGTTGTCATGTGTAAAGGGTCAGGCGTTAAATATTGTTAAGAAACTACCGATTTCCGCAGCTAATTATCCGGTTGTGTGGAAGAGTTTAGTTGACAAATACCAAGATAATAGGGCACTTGTAAACAAGTATTTAGATAAAATGATTAATTTTACTCCTTTAACAAAAGATACCTCCGTCAATTTAACCCTTTTTATAGAAACTTTTGACCATTCCTTAAAGGCAATTGAAGCTTTAAACATTGAAAATCTTAGCGATTATTTATTTTGTCATTTAGCGTTACGTGGCTTAGACAATTACACAAAAAAGTTATTCGAGGAAAGTCGTGACCCACTGAGTATACCTACCTTTTCTGAACTTATAGCGTTTGTAAATAAACAAATCAAAGTACTAGATCACACATTCCCGAATCCATCGCAATCGTCGTTAACTAAACAAATTACCAACAAACCTAATAACAACTACGGTAAACAATATTCACGTCCGTCATTCTCCAAAACTTCACTTACAGCCTCGGCGGCAATTTCAAATAAGAATTATAGTAAATTTAGTGATAAGCTAACGTGTTCTCATTGCAATCAAAACCATATGATTTACCGATGCGAGCAGTTTCGTAAACTGCCAGTAGAAAAAAGGATTGACCGTGTCAATTCCTTAAATCTTTGTAAGAATTGCCTAAAAGGTAATCACGATTTCTTATCCTGCAAAAGTACAATGAGTTGTGGTGTGTGTGCGTCACCACACCATTACCTACTGCACATAGACGCAAATCCACGCTCGGTCGTACCGACGCGGCAGATCAACACGGCGGACGGGCAAGCATCTCTCTCACACTCGCAGAACGCGCTCGTCTCCTCTCGCTCCGTGAGTGAAGAGAATGATACTGCAATAATTGATAAGTGCATCTATGGTGTAGTGTTAGGTACCGTACGATTACATGCTAACGACAAGTGTGGTCAATTATTAGACTGCCGTGCAGTGATTGACTCAGGAGCTCAGTGCTCATTCATAACGATGGACTGTGCTCAACGTTTGGGCCTGCCACGTAAAAAATGTCCCTATACAATTGCTGGTTTGGGTGGGGAACAGGTTCGTAACCATGGCATGATAACATGCCAAATAAAACCACGCAATTCTTCACAAATTTCGTATTCAATAAATTTAATTATTGTGTCGAAAGTTGCATCAGAGATGCCTAGTGTTAATTTTACTTCTGAGGTCATTGAACTTTATAAAAAATATAATTTAGCCGATCCATATTTTTATAGACGTTCGCACATAGATATATTATTAGGTAATGATATCGTCATGGATCTTATAAAAGATAAGCCGTTGTCAATTTCTCCGGACATACCGCAAGTTATACAAACAGCCTTTGGTTTTATTGTTAGCGGTAAGCTATATTCAAGTAATTTAAATGAATTACACAATTTACACCTATCAGTTTCATATGAAGAAGAACAGTTGTTAGATAAAACTTTGCGTAAATTTTGGGAGGTTGAGGAGTTACCGTGTAAACCTTCAACTAGTCCGCTCGATCAGCTGGCTGAGGATATCTTTATAAATGAACATAGTCGCGATAGTTCCGGTCGTTATATTGTTCCGTTGCCCTTTATACCTAATCCGCCAGAGCTAGGCGAGTCGTACTCGATTGCGGAGCGTAGGTTACGCTATACAGAACGTAAACTGGCTCGCAACCCGGTGTTACAGCATACCTACGCAGATTTTATGCGCGAATATGAGTCTTTGGACCACATGGAAGAGTATCACGGCAATGAACCTAGTAGGTACGTCATACCTCACCACAGTATACTCCGGCCAGACAGTACGTCGACGCCATTGCGCGTAGTGTTTGATTGTTCTTCGCGAACTAGTAACAATTTATCCTTAAACGAAATTCTTTTAACAGGACCTACATTGTATCAACAAATAAGCACTATTATTTTAAACTTTCGATTATTTCAATATGCTTTAGTTTCAGATGTTTGTAAAATGTACAGAGCAATTTTTTTGAGAAAACGTGACCGTTGTTACCAACATATCTTATACCGGGAGTCACCTAACGATCCAATTAAGTTGTATGAACTTAAAACAGTTACATATGGATTAAATTGTTCGCCATTTCTAGCTATGCGTACTTTACAGCAGTTAGTAAACGACGAAGGGAAACGTTTTCCTTTCGCGGTACCTGTAGTTAGAGAAGGTATTTTCATGGATGATATTTTGTATTCGATAAACACTTTCGAAGATGCTTGTACTTTACAGGACGAACTTATAGGTTTATTCCGTTGCGGTGGATTCGAACTGAAAAAATGGGCTAGTAATAGTCGTCAGTTACTTGAACGGGTCCCAGATGAACATCGTGAGCTACCTATTACTTTCATGAAAGATGACAATGAATGCACGATCAAAGTTTTGGGTTTAAAGTGGTTTCCATTGTCGGATAAATTTTATTTTGTTATAAATAAAATCGATAATATTAATACAAAACGTTCAGTCTTAAAATTACTGGCATCAATTTACGACCCAGTCGGATTTGTATCACCCTGTATTTTTACTGCCAAGGCGTTAATTCAGGATCTTTGGAAGCTCAATGTAGGATGGGACGAGCAACTGCCGTTATCAATAGCTAAACGATGGAGTGCGTTCGTATCGGAACTGCCTAGGTTGAAAGAGATGGAAATTGAACGTCACATGCTTCTACCGGGACAGACCGAATGTGAAATCGTGGGTTTTTGTGATGCGTCACTCCGCGGCTACGCTGCTTGTATATATGTGATTAGTCGCGACGGTAGTCAAACTAAGGTTAGGTTAATTATTGCAAAATCTAAAGTTGCGCCGGTTAAACCGTTAACTATCCCGCGTCTCGAGCTTATGGCGGCATTGTTATTAAGTAAAATGTTAAAATATGTTAAGGAAAACTTACATCGTATCAAAATTAATCGTATTACTGCACTAACCGATTCGACAATCGTATTGTCGTGGTTACAAATTGAGGCTTATAAACTAAAGACATTTGTTAGTAACCGTGTTACTCAAATAACAGATAACATTCCATTGGGCTGCTGGCAGCACGTTCAGAGTGAAAATAATATGGCGGATATTTGCTCCCGTGGAGCAACTCCATGTCAGCTGCTTACGATTAGTTCTCAATGGTTGTGTGGTCCATCGTGGTTGTATAGCAACCCTGAACAGTGGCCTGTAGCTAAATTAAGCAACGGTGACTTAAATAATATTCCGGAATTAAAGAAGGAAGGGTTATTTTCACTAATTGTTACCAGTTCAACTAGGTTTATAGTAGAAACCAAATTAGAATTTTGTGAAAGATTGTTTTCTCAATTTTCATGCTTTACCAAACTAGTACGCACGCTTTCAAGAATTTTGCGTCTTGTGCGATCCAAGCGCAAGCCAACCGTTGGTTCAATTCTCACCACTACTGAATTTAATGAGACTCAGGATGTACTTGTGCGTCTCGTTCAATCTACTTATTTTTCAAAGGAGATTAGCGATTTAAATAATAATATAAAGTACATACCTTCTATGAAATGTTTATCTCCCTTTATCGACGAACAGGGTTTTCTCAGGGTGGGGGGTCGTATTTCCCATTCCGATTTACCATATAATGCTAAACACCCAAGACTTTTACCGAAAGAAAGCAGGTTTACGATACTGCTTGTATCTTATTATCATATAAAATATTTGCATGTAGGCCCACGTGCCTTACAGAACATAATAATACAGAATTTTTGGATTCTTTCGGCTCGACGATTAATTCGTTCAGTGCTAGCCAAATGTAAACCTTGTTTTAAAAATAATCCTACGTTGTTACAGCCGGAAATGGCACCTTTACCCGCCGCGCGCCTCTTACCGAATAAAATATTCGACCATGTAGGAGTGGACCTCGGGGGTCCCTTCTTTATAAAGGAGAGTTTGCGTCGCAATGCCCGAATAGAGCGCGCTTACGTTGCGTTGTTTATCTGCTACTCTACCAAGGCAGTGCATCTTGAAGTGATTTCATCATTATCGGCTGATTGTTTTTTGACAGCTTTGGACAGGTTTACAGCTAGGCGTGGATTGTGTTCGGTTTTATATTCGGACTGTGGAACGAATTTCATTGCAGCAAATAAATATCTTACGGAGATTGAAATTTTCTTTCGCGATAAATCAAATCAAGATAAAATCATAGAAGGCTGTGTATCCAAACACTTGGTTTGGAAGTTTAATCCTCCAAGTGCTCCCCATATGGGTGGACTCTGGGAGGCTGGTATCAAGGCTGCCAAATACCACCTGAAGCGGGCAGTAGGTGAGAAATCCTTGACGTTCGAGGAACTCAGTACAGTGTTTTGTAAGGTCGAAGCAATTTTAAACTCCCGACCGCTGTGTCCTTTACCCGCTAGTGATGACCCAAACGAGTTTAATGTTTTAACGCCGGGACACTTTTTGATTGGTAAAGGTTTAGTCTCAGTGCCGGAGTACAACGTAGAGGACGTTTCTCTAACACGATTGACACGCTGGCAATATATGCAAAGGTGCACCCAGCAATTCTGGAACCGCTGGCGTGTAGAGTATATTAATACGTTACAACAAAGAGCTAAATGGTTTACTTTTTCTGCTAATATTCACGTTGGTGACATAGTGATTATTAAAGTTGATAATGTGCCTCCATGCAACTGGCCTCTGGCTAGAATAGAGAAACTTCATCCTGGTCCAGACGGTATTGTCCGCTGTGTTACGTTACGTACGCAGAAGAATATTTTACAGAGACCTGTTAATAAACTGGCTCCTTTACCATATGTTAATTAAATTAAATTGCAAATTTAACCACTTAGGTTTTAAGTTAGTTATATATATTTTTTTTTGTTGCTTAGGGAAACCATTCAATATGGTTTCGGTGGGGGGTAATGTTAGGTATCCTAGTTATTTCTTATTTCAATTTGAATGTAGTTGATTGGCTGCGTCAATGGACGTGGCCTATGCCGTCGTTATGAGAAGAGCGCCCTCTTGTGGCGCGATATTTAATTAGTTAGTTCATCTTCGAACTAGCTACCGTAAGCATCCGATTTACGCCGTGCGTGAAATCTAAATTGATTCTCTAGAACTTTCCTAACTTTATACAAACTTCTTAGTGTACACATAATAGTGCTCGGCTAATCAAGAAAAGGATTTGCAGTGAAATCTCCATTGGCGTGGTTCCACGAGGTCCAGAGGCAAGGTTAGTCGATTGCATTTGAATTGTGTAGGAAATCTAGGATACCAATTTCGGGGAGCTTCGGTTAGGTGAACTCAACATCAGGTTGATTTACTGTCTCTAAGTAAGCAATCTTTATAATCAAAATACTTATCTACCTATGGAATTACAGTCCAACCGAATCCGTGATTCAGACATCTGCTCGCTCAGCTTGTATATATGTTATTGGCATGTCTTTGTTGAATAAATAAATAAAAATATGTTCATGCGACAGTTTGTTATGGGTCAAGCGTATGAAGCGACATCTATAGTTTTTCGTTGTCTTCTCCATTAGAGACTAAAATGTCAAATAAAGCCCAATAGATCATCAATCAATCAGTGATTGAAATGTCAAAGTTCATCGTAAGATGTCCCCTGCCGTTATGTTGGCACTATTGCTTGTCAAGCTGTTTTCGTTATCTGGGATAGTGAATTAATCCTTTTTATTGATTACTTGCCAAAAGGGCAAACGATAACTGGATCCTATTATGCAAACTTAATCCCGAAATTACGTGAAGCGATTAAAGAAAAACGTCGTGGGAAATTGTCATTGGGCGTGTTGTTTCTCCAGGATAACGCTCCACCTCATCGTTCGGAAGTTGCGCTTACTGCAATCCGCAGTGCTGGCTTCGAAGTCCTTGATCACGCACCATATTCTCCTGACTTAGCCCCGAGTGATTTTCACTTATTTCCAAAATTAAAGGAGCATATTCGTGGAACTAAATTTGACGATGATGACGCGGTTATGACTGCCGCAGAGGAGTTTTTTAATAGTCGAGAAAATGATTTTTTGCGGAAGGAATAAGAAAGTTGGAGATGCGGTATTCTAAGTGTATAAGATTAGAAGGAGATTACGTAGAAAAATAAAATATTCTGGTTGAATTTTTTTTTTGTATTCATTCTAAGAATTTTTTGATTCGCCCTCGTATAATATAAATTGTGTCGTCATTCAAAACCTTTCTAGTCTTATAGTTGTTTATTATTTACAAATCAGAAAATTAAACATATATTTATTCGTGGTAGGTATAAACAAAGTTAGATTACGGGGTTAAAATGGACACATATTATTGGTAACACTGCTGCCACAATGCTGCCAACATCAGCAGGCAGTAAGGTAGGGTTTAAAATAAAACAAAAAGCCGAATATGAAAAAAATATATAAGTTTTTAATTCAATTTTGATTTGGTAGAACTAATTTATACTACATCATTTAATAGTCTCGACTCAGTGTTGCAATTTAACAAATATAACAACACAAAAGATTTCCTTGCAAAACTCGTACAATATATAATATTTACAAACTTATATTTCACAATTATGTATATATTTTCTGTTTATACATTTTGTACATCGTTTACAAAACAAATGGTAACAATAGGCCCATACACACTCGGTATATTCATAAAGAAGCATCTTAATTATTCAACGAATCACTTCTTAGTTTATACAGTAAGGCTAGACGCACACTATCAATAATATTGGCAATATATGTTTTCTTTATCACCTGATTTAAGTTGCAAGTCATTTCTATTTATGCGTGCTTACAGATTGAAAAGACAGTGTATAACAGAATCTGTAAATTTTAACCATCAAGTTGACAGATAGTGCCAGCGACCTTCTCTTAATCTTCATAAAACTAAGTATTTATTTCAAAGGACAATAAATTGTTATGAAACTAAAAGTCTTGGACTCAATGTGCATCAATAAATTGTAATTTTGTCTTAAATATTTGTGCTAAGACACGAAGAAACTGAAAATACTTGTTCAGAATATTTAGTTTTTAATTAAAATAACTCATAGATTTACGTCGTTCCAGACTTAATATACATTGCTTATCTTAATAGCAACAAATATTTCTTTGAAAAATCACTTACAGAATATTTACTCAGCCATTTTAGTAGGTAAATCTTTTAGATAGAGACTTGACAGCAAATCTATACTTAAAACTTGAAAAGTGATTTAGCAAGTTTTTACAAGCATAAATGTATTGAAAATAATAATAGTTTCAGGCTTATATGGGTGAACAATAGATATTGACAATAATATTGATAGTGTACGTCTAGCCTTACAACAACTGATCAATCACTCTTAAGTGGAAGTCTAATACTTTATCAATCACTACATGTCACTCGGTATAGCTCAAATATAAAAATATAACTCTAAGAAAATCTAAAGGTACAGATAAAAATAAATTCTAAAATGTTTTATATAAATGTATATGTTTTTAAATGATAATTTATATAATTAAGAGCTTATCGGCTAGGATAGCGTCAATTTTCAGTCCTTTTAAAAATACTCGTATACGAACTGTACGCAATCAATACTTGAACTTAAAATACTGGGAATTATAAAAAGCATAATAAAACTTTGGCTGAAGTATATGGTCGTCAAAGTTAATATTCTCTGTAATCATATTTTTCAAAAATGTATTTTTTTTCATGTAGCTCTCAATCTATTTCGATGAAATTTAATTTATTTAATTTACCACCTCAAACTATCGTCTACCATATGAAACAAGAATATTTAAAATCGATTCAAAATTGTCCAAAAATGCGTGTAACAGACAAAAAAAAAAAACAAACACACGAATTGTGCACCTCCTCCTTTTGGAGTCGGTTGGTAATTACAGTAATATCGCCATCTATGTACGTATTCATGGTATATACTTATTGAGCATATTTTTACTAAGGCAGTAGGTATATTGATTTTGGTAAAATTTTCTATGGGACCACCACTGAGGTACCTTCTACTAAATAAAAAAAAAACACTACATTCGAATCATAATTTACGAAATAATCACGTGACAAACATACAAACGAATTGAGAATTTTTCTTTTTTTGAATTCGGTTGAAGAACTTTTCAATTAGCTTTAAATTGATTGAAAACTGATTGACCAACGCGTGCTTTAGGAACATTAAACCGACATGATAATTATGCATACTGGTCAAATAAGAATAGGCTTGTATCCATATTCAAATGACACATTTAATATTTGTAAAAGGTTACTTCAAAGAAATATGCTGAACTTTTTTTATACTGAAATAGAATTAAACATATTACAATTCAGCTAAGCAATATAAAAACTAGTAAGTGTATTTAAATTTAAGGCTGATCAACCCGATTGCAGATTCTCCTTTGTTTTAATTTATTCCCCCTAATACGAAATATTCTACCGATTTTAATCATTATAGTATACTAGCCGTTTCCCGCGGTTTTACCCGCGCCATTTCAAATATCGCGGGAATATCGAGATAAATTGTAGCCCATTCGCTATTCAAGACTATATACTATCACTTTGCCAAATTTTATCCAAATCCATTAAACCCTTTTGCCTTGATAGAGGAACAAACATCCAGACATGCATACCAAATCCATCCAAACTTCTACACTTATATTATATACAAAATTTTAGTTTGCTTTATTCGATAGATGTCACTGTACGTCGATTAAATCGCGCAAGAAGAGTTATAAATGACTTAGCTATATTTAATTTGTAGATTACCTTTATTCGTCCTCTCTTTCAGAATTTATAATGTTAGTAGGATGTTACTTTTGCGTGCTTCATGGTGAGTGGCCTTACATTAATATTAGATGTGATACATACACTTATTTGATTTAAATTTACTCACCAATGTTACAGAGTAAATGCTTTAAATTATATTTAAATCGAATGTTACGTCAACTACATTTGATACAAATGTCGTTTTAGTAATACTTCTGATTTTCCTACAGTAAAAGAATATAGACAGTTGAAGTCATGACCACAACTATAATAATAAAAGTTTGCATAAAATATCGATGGTCACGTTAAGTATTTGCATTTTTTGACATTGACAGTTACAGTGACAGATAGATTTAGGATTTTTATTCAAAACACGCTACGAAATATTGTTTGCGTACGGTTGATATACCATTCGATATCACAATTCTTGTATACAGTTGTATACAGCTCAGCCGTTTAAGCTCGGCTCGTCTTTCGAAAGACGCTTAGGTATGAAAGAGACAGACATCAGTTCGTCCTCTTCTTGAAGTAGACAGCCGTCGTTTGACTTTCTATGGAACAATCTGGAAAGATGGATTATTAATTAATCTTTGTAAATTAATGTTCAATTTATTGGGTTCTGAGATGATACACATAATTATTGTTTATAGTACGAATGCCGACAAACGAGCATTGCCTCGAAGTGTAGTCATAGAACCACCCTACCGTTTCTAATAATGGTATACATTTTCATTGAAATTTCAACCTTATCACAACCGAATAAGTGTGTACATAAACATGCATTTGTCTGGCTATTAACCACCCTTTATATTAAATCTACTGCCAAATATCAACGCTTCGGCGGCGATGTGTTTCGACAACGTTTGAAGACGCATTTTTTTCTTAAGCCCGTGTTCTGTCATCTGCGGCCTCAACTGCACTTTGCATCAGGAGCGATTGCAGTAAACAAGAGTAAAAAAGCCTATAAAAAAAGATGACATCCGGGCCGAAGGACATAAATAATTATAGACGGTATGATATGTTGTGTTGCCAAGTTATTATGAGGCATAAAATAGCTAGGACGGTAGTAACCATCAAGGCAATACCCTACAGAAGATTTTATTTAAGTTATGCATGTAGGATTTCACTAGTTTACTAGTTACTTCTAGGCAAACATCTATATTAAATAAAGCGGTAGTGTCACCATCGCATCGCCTGAGCAAAGCGACAATATTGCTTATCCCTTAGACAACTGCTCTAGCCCATTAATACCCTTTACAAACACATATAAACACAGATGAAAATCACATTAAATTTACGTAGATATAGAATTTGAAAATACGAAAACAGATCCATTTTCTAAAGCTTACGAAACTTCCAGAATCTTGGATACAACACACAACCCTGAAAGTATTAGTTTAAGAACAAAACAACAAACGGTGTTAATTTCAAAAAAGGAAAGGAAGAAATTAAAACACAACAATTATAAAAAAAAAAAAACCACACAGAGACAGAGAAACGCAAAACCTCTTTTCCTAACTTGAAGTGCACATAACGATGAATGAAAATAAAGCAGGAGAGTTAGGGTGTTGCCAGAGCAGTGTTTTGATCGGATCTGATCGGATTCGACGATCGATTGATTCTTGTGGTAAAACCCTTAGTGCCAACGCTTCATACAAAACTGCAACGTCCGTACCATACGCGCGTTTGATACGGACGTTCGGAATGCGCCAAGCGCCGCGTATTTTCCGCGTACGGTACGGAAAATGTTATGAGAGTTTGTATGTTTGAATCTCTCTTAGTAGATGTTATATAAATCTATGGGTAGGTGTACGTATTTGAAGATACGGACGTACGGTTCGAACGCGTAACGCAGCGTTGGCACTTTGAAGGTATTTGTCATTTAAACATTGCTGGAAATTATCATGATGATGTAAATGATATAATATACGGACCTAATGATATCGCGTTATTATTTTTTTATTTATTACAAAGTCAATGGCGTCTTTTGTAGTGCATCGGGAGAAAGTTAAGAAGAGGTCTTGGGTTCGAGTTCGGGACAGTGTGGGAAAGGACTAATTGTAAACTGGATCGGATCTAGATGTATATTAGGTTACCCCCTAGTTCCGCTGTGACGTTAACTTATTTAGGGATCACATAGTCAGTGCGTATGGCAGAAACATAATTCTGCTAGGGCATGAAAGAACAAACAGAAGACAGCTATTCATGCTTGATAATGTCACGACACAGCCAAGTTGCTTACACGATGATTTACATTTAGTAGATACATGTCATTTTAGTTAATTGATTACCCAAACTATCACACCTAGGGGGGTATTCCATTCATTTAAACCGTCTACTAACATCACACTACAAAAATGTGTTGTTTTAATTATTTTAAGCTGTATTTTATCGTTAAAACCCCACCTCACACCCAATAGATAAATAGAAAAAAAAACACAAAACATAAAAAATAATACAAAAAGAAAAACCCCGAAAATTTTAGTCAAACTTTTTTACACACCATTCAAGAGAGACTAGACCTTAATAAGTGCTGATTTCCAAAAGTCCCGTTTGGTGCTAGAAGAGTAAGAGAAAGAACATACAATTTACAAGGTTCCAGTAAGAGACAGTTATAGCAAATTGTAAAAAAAAAAAACTAAATTGTATTTTAGAAAAAAATGGGGTCCCAAAAATCCCGTTATGTTAATATGTTTTCAAGTAAGTGAACAAAAAATTTTTAAACAAAAGCAAAAAATTAAATATTTAAAAATATGAAACTAAAAAACATAAACAAAAGAAAAATAAAACTGTAACTTTATTTTACCTTGTTCAAACAAATAGTATGTATTCATAAATCTGTATTCAGAGAATTCTAATAAGTTATTTAATTAATAATTCTAAAATACCAACATATAACGCTAATTCAACAGATCAACAGACTTAGAAAATGGGGGAGAACTTTATTATAATGTGTTATATTATAAGTGTAGTTACACATATAATATAACATTTCAACTTTACGTTACGGTGCGTACACATTGCTGTAATGGAACTTGTAATGTAACATTCTGCGCACTACACGTCCAACTACGCAACGTGGTGGCAAAATGTTACATTACTAACAATCTGTATGCACCATTACGTTTTCTTAACAGACCCGTAGTCACTCTTAAGGCTGCAAACTGGACGACAGCGAGAGCGACAGCGACGCGGGCAGCGATTTCCGCGACACGATAGAAAGTATTGAGTTTGTATGAAACCGCGACAAATCACTCGAGCGCCCGCTAGCGTCGAGAACGGCCCAGATTCTGCCGTCCAGTTTGCATTTCATCCCTTTTTAAAAGTCGGTCGATATTTTTTTTCTCTTCAAAATTTCGTAAACACTGCGTAATTTCGGAGATACTTACTTGGCAAGTGGAGAGGTCCCTCTGTCGTTGGCCTCTAGCCTCTCTTCTAGTCCTCTATGTACAGAGACCGTGTCGACTCGGTCGCTGTTCAGCGATTTCAGGTAGTCCGGGGTTCGGAGTTGGTCGGCGGTCTTCTTTTTGAAACTGTAAGAGATTTATTCATTTTATATAGGCTTAATTTTAATTAACACATCACCTCTTGCGAGCAGCCTCTCCATATGAATCCCAACAACATTTGTTCTACGACTTTTTAAAAATCTTGATAAATAACACAAAAAATAAAAATAAACTCTCACTCTACATTTTGTAAGAAGTAGGTACCTATTATTATCATTACGCAATATTTTACTGCGCAAGCTGCATGGCATACCTACGTTCAGAGTAAATAGAGTTACGCCCCTAAACAGAGGCTATAAATATTTTTTGTATGGGAAAACTAAAATTTCAAAAACTACTAATTTTAAAATGTTGTAGCAAAAATGTTGTTGGGATTGATGTAGAGAGGCTGCCTGCAAGAGGTGTTGCGTTAATTAACTAAATAAATTGCTAAATTAACCCTGTATATTTATGCTTTATTGTACAAATAACCAACAATAATGTTGTAAAAATTTCTTATAATTAGTAAAATGGAGGTTTTATTGCTCTAAAGAGATTTCTTCCAGACAAACTGCTAAGTGCTTAACCCTTTGCTAGAGAGAAAAACTTAGAATGTGCCAGCTGCTTCTCTTCCCGGGCATACTGTAAAAGTCAGTTAAAGGACTGAGGTTTTATTGGAGGCTTTTTGTGGACGACAGGCTGACCCCCTGTCACTACAATAGTCTCTCACATCCATCCATAATACCTCAAAATTTCTCAAACGTGACATCAGATGGTTTTATAACCTCTGTTGTTCTGCCTGCCCCATAAGGGATACAGGCGCGAAGTTATGTATGTAAGTATGTATTTTTAACAGAATATGTTTTGAACTGATTTTTCTCTAAAGATTTTATACGAATTTACGAATGTAATAAGGAGTTTTTTACTTGTTTGTTTTTATTTCTCAAAGCCCGAAACTGCAAAACTTGATCTCTATCTCAACAGATGCTAAGTTAAGATGAGGTCGTAAGTGAAGGCAAATGGACTTAGAAAAAAACTGGCTCTTCATTAAAACACAGTTATAAACGGCGATATATGGCGGCAGCGCCCTTCTCCCCGTGACTGGACCCTGCGCCCGCGCCTCAGACCTCTCACAGACCTCTATCGAGAGCGCACGCACCACTTAGGCTAATATTACATTGTCATACATGATTAAAGCCAGTTTCCTATACAGTCCGCACTCTTTTCTTTCCACTTATGTAGTTAAGACTTCTTAAGAAGGTCGCTAGCTAAGTAAACTCTAAAGTGATCCTACCACCAAGTTAGGGATCACTTAAATTACTTGCCTTTAACGATAATGTATTTAGGGGCGGTATGGCTTTTTTTTTATAAGTGACTAAACCCGCGTTTGACCTCAATCTCACCTGATGGTAAGTGACGATGAGGTCGAAGATGAAAGCACACGGGTTTAGGAAGGAACTGGCTCTTTATACAATGTTGCCGGAACACATTACCGCCGGAGCGGTAACATTTGGCGGCAGACTTTATATAAAGGGAGGTCGCTAGCCAGGCGGACCCAGAAGGGATCCTACCACCATGGCTAATCTAAACCGACTCTTGGCAATTATTTAAAGTATACTTACGTTTTAAGTAGTAAACTGGAGCAGACTACGGATACTGAGCTCATCGCCATTGCAGCGGAGGCCATCCACGGCTGAAACACAAGAAATAATTGATGTTATCAACCGACTTCCATAAAAAGAGGAGGTCTCAATTCGTCTGCATGTTTTTTTTTTGTGTCTTTGTTACACGTTATTTCGGACAACTATAGAGGGTACTTCATAGTTGGTCCCATATAAATTTCATCGAAATCGGTTGAGTACTTCGTTGAAAATTACAAATTTTTTAAAAAAATATGTATGATTTCGTAGAATGTTTACGTGGATGAGTATAATGTCAAACTCAGCCAAAGTTTTGAAGTCAGGTCGGTTTTTTTAATGCTGTGCATTCGTTGATTATAAGTATTTTATTTTTCAACACTCAAACTTAAACATTTGTTCCATAAAGGCCCTCTTGTAGTGCGGTGCGTAATTTCCTTACTTCCCGTACAGATATCGTTAACGAATTTCGCCGACGTGAGCAAGCGAAAGTACGTTTAAATTGTTTATTTTTTCAAAAATTATAACTATTTGAAATTTTTGCTATACCCATCGGTTAAGAGAAGTTCGCTTTATGATTTTATATAACTTTTACATGAATCTTTTATCCGTTTAAAATGGTAAAGTGACCTTTTTATCGAGTTTCATAAATCATAAACATACATATATCATCGGGGCTAGCATGCTACCGTCGAAAACGATAAATCGGGCCTTTTATCGATATTTTCTTAGAATATGGTATTTAGTTTATGTAATTTATTAAGATTATGACATATTTGGTTCTGTGGTCTTAATCATGGTATCAAATCTATTACACATATGGTGCGCATATTAGCTTACATAATAGGATAAAATAACAGAATAATATTTATCCTTTTAATTCGACTATTTATCGATGGTTGCATGCTAGCCCTGCATGTTTCTATCTTTACACAGCGGTTTTTGTGAATATTTTTTTCGGACACAAAATATACACTTTGCTGGGTAACTTACTACTATAAAACATATTGTAGTAGTACGTCGTAGTATTATCATTGAAATGCCGCGTCGTAGTAGCTGTGATCAACAGCGACTATTTAAAAAAAGTTTTGGGTTACAAAAACAAATATGCAGGTACGTTTATACAACGTGTAATACAATGAAGAGATAATACTTAAGGGAATTGCATGTTTGATAATGTAGTTTATAAGTAATTGTAACATAAATTTGTTATATTTACGGTTCGGCCGAAAAACAAGTTCAAAGTTTAGATCAAAATATCTAAGTGTCAACCCTACAAACAGCTGTTACCTTAAATAAAACTACTTTTTTACCGGATTAATCGCGTATAATTTATATTTTACATTTTAACTCGACGTTTCGGTGTCTTTGCAGACCCCGTGGTCACGAGTCGCTCGCGATTATACGCGATTAATCCGGTTAAAAAGTAGTTTTATTTAAATTATGAATCGTGAAAACTTAAGACAAAGCTGTTACCTTTTGATGAAATCTATTCGATAACAGACGGCGTAAAAGTAAAGTGATGGGTAACTAAGACAGATGCTACAAAGTTCAGCCGGTGCGGGAAAGGTCATAAGGTCACTGACTGCGGCACAAGTCTTGTTTTAGCTTATTAGGTTGACTAGGGTTGTCAAAATATTTTGTTGTAAAATAATTAAATAAATTTGTATGAAAGTCTATACCAGCGCTGATCATGCTAATTCTTTAACTGTATATTCTACGTATGGTTTAGAAGCTAACCCTTAAGTTTTATCTCTCCATTTTGTTACATGTATAGTATCAAAGAAAATATCATTAAATTTGGCTAGTGATAAGAAAAACCCTTATAGAGCCTAGTAATAATGAGAACATAAATACTAATGTAAGTAATTTTTAATGATGTAGGTATATGCAGATGAGTTTTTAATATTAATTTACATTTTTATTTACTATTTCATATATTATTATTATATTTTTACCTATAGTACAAAACTTAAGTTTCGTTGGTTGGATATTGTTATCTTTTTGTTATTGAATTTTAGTGATCTTGAACAGTAACACGAAAGCAGATCCCTCGGCCAATAATATGTCCCCTTCCACCTCAGTGGGACGGAGGCGCTGCCTGAAAAGCTGCGACATAATGCTGAGGCGGTTTGCCGTTTTCACATTCACTGTTTTATTATTAAGTCCTTTTTATATTATTTTATTTTTATTTTTAGAATCTTAGGAAAATTTACAGCTAGGTAGTACATTAAAGCATGAATAAATAACAACACATGCAGGACATGAGTTGGAAGCTGAAGGCCAATTACAAGTTTCCACATATAGTTAAAGAGGAAGAAAAGAAAATGAAAATTATACAAAATTATAGTAAATTATTAACAAAACAGAAATATTATAAAACTAAAAGACAAGAGGTTGAAAAGAAAAGAAAAAAAGATCCTATGATTAACATTAGGTAAATTAAAAAGATAAACTAGCTTAAAAATTAAAGTTGAATGAATAAAAAAAAACTATATAAAAAAATGTATATATAAAACTAAATGGAATGAATTTTCTTAAAAATACGCAGTAAGCTACTTGTACCTACTCCATAAAGAATTTGTCGCTTACTTTTATGTACCATTTATACTTTCAATATTTTGTTTTAATTTAAGTTTTTTTTTCTATTTCAACTTTGTAAACAGTTTCTGTGTTTGTGAAATAAATACTTTTTCTTTCTTTCTAATTTCAATCTAATACTTATATAAAATTCTCGTGTCACAGTATTCGTTGCCATACTCCTCCGAAACGGCTTGACCGATTTTGATGAAATTTTTTGTGCTTATCCGGTATCTATGAGAATCGGCCAACATCTATTTTTTTTTTATATGGCAAAACAACGTTTGCCGGTTCAGCTAGTAATTTATATTATTGAAAATTGATAACGAAGACACTTACTTGCAACTGCAGTCCATAGACAGCGAACGCGCCACTGGCTATCGGTATCCCGAGTAGATTGTAAACGGAGGCGAATAGGAAGTTGAGATGTATCCGTCGCACCGTTTTTCTGGATAGTTCTATACACGCGACCACGTCTAGTAGATCGTTCTGGAAAGGACAAGATAATTAAATATTAAGTTAAAGTCTGGCTGACGAAAGTAGACACTGGGGGTTTTTGCAAACTTTTTATATGGCAGTACTAGCATGAATGTCAAAGACGTTTGTTGTTGGTTTTTTGTAATTGAGATTTTGGAATTGTGAAAATGAATAAAAAATGAAAATTTACTTAGATAGTTTCAATATCAATGTAGAAAACAGCGACACAAGTGATTTTGACTATTCATTCCATATAGAATTGCTGGATTCAGATTTTGATTACAGTGAATAATAATATATTATGCAACTAGTTCGACGCGAGTGATTCATGGCCCTCGATATAAATTCGTACTTTATTCAGGAGTTGCATACTATACTTTATACCATGACTACGAGAAAAAGACATAATTTAAGCGAAAATAGAAATTTAATCAAGAAATAGTTTTTAATCTAATGCCAAACTCCTTGTCACTTCAATAGCTGCAACAACTGACGAGCAGATTACTTAGGGGATCCCCTAACTTAAGGCTAGTTTCTGCGACTCACCCTCATGAGCACAATATGAGCGGCTTCGACGACGCACCTTACTTAGGGGATCCCCTAACTTAAGGGTAGTTTCTGTGACTCACCCTCATGAGCACAATATGGGCGGCTTCGACGGCGCACCTTACTTAGGGGATCCCCTAACTTAAGGGTAGTTTCTGTGACTCACCCTCATGAGCACAATATGGGCGGCTTCGACGGCGCACCTTACTTAGGGGATCCCCTAACTTAAGGGTAGTTTCTGTGACTCACCCTCATGAGCACAATATGAGCGGCTTCGACGGCCACATCGGTGCCGGACGCTATCGCTATCCCGACGTCCGCTTGTGCCAGCGCGGGAGAATCGTTTACACCGTCACCTACCTGTGAATAAATAAAAATTATTCACTTAAAACCCTATTTAAGAAAGGAGAAAGAAAGAAATCATTAATCATGTCTCAAGTATACAGAGTGGGTGTCCCAAGACTATGAGACTTTTAATATTATAGAAGACTATACATATATTGACGACCACTCTGGCGGTGGGGTAAACCTATCCGCCTCAGACGCCAGTGGTTGCGGGTTCGATTCCCGCACGAAACAAGAAAAAAAAATGTTTCGTGTCTATGTGTTTATCTATTTATGTATTTCACTAACTCTTTTTTAAATATAGCTGCTATTCTTGCAATTCATTTTTCACAAAGACACTTAGGATATCGGATATCTCGCCGGCGTTATGCGCACTACCATCGTATCATATCATTTTGACGACCGGCTGGTGTAGCGGTAACATACATTGCCTTCTATGCCAGAGGTCCTGGGTTCGAATCCCGGCGGCGTCGGATATTTGTGTGATGAACACAGATATTAGTCGTCAAGTCATGGATTTTTATATGTTTATTTAAGTTTATTCTAATAACAAATATGTATTTATTCAATATGTATGTGTATATATTTTCTTAAGTATATCAGTTATCTAGTATCCATATTAAGAAACTTAATTTAGGTTAGATAATGTTGTGTGAGTGTCAGAAATATTTATTATTATTTATTTTTTATATCAAACTACTGTCGCATAATGATACCGATTCGACAAAATCGTGCATATGCAATTTTGTAGAATCATGAAATAAAACACTTTTAAACTGGATTTATCGCGTATATTTACATTTTAAATTTTAACTCGACGTTCGGTGTTTTTGATAATACGTGGTCGGTATCATCTACGCAGCACTGTCAGTATCTTTGTTGCTAAAGAAATTAATTCTTGCTTCGCTTTAAATAAAAAAAATACAAAAAAATATCAGCACATCTACTTATATTTTGGTTGCCTGGCAGAGATCGCTCACTAGCGATAAGGCCACCGACTGTGTTTTCTTTTTTTAATGTTCTTTATTTTCTATTTTTTGTATACGTACAATGAAAATTAAATAAATAAATATATTTTCGGACTATCTGCAATACTTTTCGTTAATTTGTAGTGAAATTAATTACTTAATGTAAAAAATATTTAAGTTAATTGATTAGGAATTATTTATTTTATTTTCGATTGGTACACCCAATATTCCTTATAAAATATTTAATATTTTATTGATAAATAAATAAGATTATTTTAACGTTTTTCTGCTTGATTTGATTGAATTGATTTGAATGAAACTTGGTACATCGATAGTTAAGGGCCTGAATAAACATCGCTCATGAAAACGAAGGCGGAAACTAGTCCGAGCAATTTCACACTTGAAGAAAAATATTTCGGTCATTCCAACTATACAGTATTTAATTCAAACATTTTTAGTAATAACCTGAGATACATTTCATTGCCGGCGGGGGGGGGGGGGATTGGGTTTTCTTGGCCATTGTCCTTTCCTTTAAAAAAAATTGTATTCCAATTTCCCCAGTATTGCTAGCTTTAATTTCTTTTTTCCTTTTTTGCATTCAGATCCTCGTAGACCTATACCTAATTCCTTTGTAAATGTAGAGAAAACTAAATTTTACATCGAGAAACAATGTGGGTTTTTTTTTTTAAATATCTACGCGTGTACATTCTTCACAGAAGTAAGCGGCGAACTGACGCCAGTGCCTCTAGTGCGGAGTAGCTTGAACTATTGAGGCTGTGACGTCACGACAACCCAACTTGAAGCTGTGGATCTTTGCTTACAGCAGCTCTTCTATATATCTGCTTTGTGCGTTCGAAATCGAATACCTTCTCAATAATCACTAACAACAAAAAAGCAGTGGGCTCATTACAAAGGAAAATGATAATCTATACTAATATAGATATATAAAGCTGAAGAGTTTGTTTTTTTGTTTGTTTGTTTGTTTGAACGCGCTAATCTCAGAAACTACAAGTGGGATTTGAAAAATTCTTTTTGCATTTGATAGCCCAACTCTTGAGGAAGATTATAGGCTATTTTATCCCGAAATTCCCACGGGATCAAAAGTAACGCGGGTAAAACCGCGTGCGGTGGCTAGTATAAGATAAAGTTTACTCACCATGGCAACTTTCTGCCCTTGCTCCTGCAGTTTCTGTATTTTGGCAACTTTGTGAGATGGCAACACTTCTGCATACACTTTGTTTATCCCCACCTGATGAGCAATAACATATGTGTTATAAGTTATACAGGTTTATATAATATTTATTTATTTAGTCATAAGGTACACCAACAGCATAACATATAATAAAATTTACAAGTAAAATTGTTCCGGTACATTTCATATATATGTATGTACCGGATACATATATATTATATAGTCTATTATAGACGCACACAGCTTTGGTAAGGAGTAAACAATTGTAATGTGTTCTCAAATAAATTAAATTAAATAACAATCATAATTAAAATTTAAAATAAGAATAAAAATTAAAAATGAATAATAATAATAACAATGTGATGCAAAATTATACAGCGATATGCTGGGATATAAAAAAAAAAAGTTAAACATCGAATTTTTACAAATTAATAACTCTTCTTACAGATTTAGAATTTAAAAACAAAAGGTCTATTTTTGACGTAACGAAAACCCAAAATAATATATTATTTATTAGTTACCTATATAGATTAATTTAAATATTAACGAGATCTTTTAAGTGAATTACGGTGTTTGAAATTTATGTCCACAATAAGGAATTTACATAAAGACGTCCTTAATTAGTCGTACTGTCGCTTTGCACTTTGCTTCACAATACGAATGGAGTAGGGAATAGGGGAGTGCCCTATTCCCTACTCCACTAGATCTATTATCCCTTACCATAGCAGCAACAGCGGCGGCAGTACGGCGATTGTCACCAGTTAACAAACAAACGCGAAGCCCCATTTTGCGTAGACTGTACACCGCTAGCCTCGCTTCTGGTTTCACTTGGTCTGATACGCAAATACAGCACACTAGGCGATCTGTTAACAATAGAAACTGATTATTATCTTTATAGAACCTTAACAACATCAATTGTAAACATCTGTAAACCGAACACAAGAGGTCCAAAACCCTTTGTATTAAACGTGTACACAAATAACACATCATTCTACAACCCTATCACCCGCTTGTGCCGTGCTTACAATGGATTGGTTAGTTTCGCTGGTAGTGGCAGAGATACAACTATTGACTTACATTTATACAGCTTTAATTATAAAACCTTTCGTAGAAATATTGCTATGTGTATAGAATGTATGCACTGATCTGCTTAAGCAAGTTTATTTTGCCTTATGTCAGTCCCTCATTGCATATTGTGTTACGTCCTGGGGAGGTACACATAAAACAACATTATTGGAACTAGAAAGATCCCAAAGAATTCTGCTCAAAGTCTGCACCTTTAAACCGTACCGTTTTCCTACCGAGTCACTCTATAACTACTGTGAAGTTCTCTCAGTGAGGAAACTTTTTATACAGTCTACGGTTCTGCACCAGCATAAAAATGCAGTGTTTGATGCAAGCTTACCGCGGAAACGTAGAGCTGATATCGTGTGCATCAAAGAAAAATACAGCACCAAATTCATTAACAAATATTATCCATTTCTTGGTCCGTACCTATATAATCGCCTCAATAAAATTTTAAATTTATATAGCTTAAGTAAATATGAATGTAATCACAAGGTTACACTTTGGCTCCTATCGCAATCCTACGAACAACTTGAATCAATACTGACTCCAATAGTTTAGGGAATAAAAAAATTAAAAAAAAAAAAAAAAAAAAAAAATAATACACAAACTCACACTCGCAAATACACAACATATACATTCTCCACATGCTTATACACTATACTACTTAATTTACACTTTCTTAAACCACTTCGTGCTTATGCTACATACCTAACTATATGTTTATTTCAGATTTCTTTTTTGTTTGTTTTTAAATTTAATGTAATGTTTTTCTTTTTTTTGATTAAAAATAATTGTTTATCCTTAAGAATTTCAAGTATACGAAAAAACTGTTATGTATTGTTTTCTCAATCTGGCAAATACAGCTACAATTATTTGGGTCGAGCATACTACTCATCCTAAGCTCACAGGGCTCTGCCCTTTATTAGGGAGTAGTGAACTCAGTAAAATAAAATTATATTACTTATTCTTAGATTAATCAAATATTGTAAAACTTTTACTGTTTTTTGTGATGCTTATATCTGTAATAAACGATTATTATTATTATTATTTATATTACTTTCGATCTTTTCTAATCATTTTTGTAACAATATTGATGATACCTTCTTTTAATTAAAACCTAAAAGTGATTTGAGATGTTTGTGCTTAGCAATTTTATGCATGTTATGTGTAGTATTAAGGTTCGCATTCTAGATTAAGAAAAATTGTCATTAGAATAAGTTAGCTTTAAAGTGAATGCAAACTGTTTGTACACTTAATAAATTAATTAATTGGTTTATTCGGGCAAACTTTACGAAAACCTGAAAAGCGATTACGTATTACGCAACTTTTAACCAGTTATTTCACAAGGAGATATCCTTTCACTATCCTTTGAAGTCCATGTGGAAATATTATTTATTTCATAGATTAAGGTCGATCTGTTGAGAAGAAATTGCAAGACAGTTGCAAATCTAAAGTAATTTATAGAGAATTTTATCGCTCACAAAATGACCTGTGCGTTTATAAATTGTATTTGTATTTTTATTACATACATACATACATAACGTCACGCCTGTATCCCTTATGGGGTAGGCAGAATACCAGAGGTTACAAGACCATCTGATGTCGCGTTTGACAGATTTGGAGGTATTATAGAGATGGAAAGAGACTATTGTAGTGACAGGGGGTCAGCCTATCGCCCACAAAAACGCCTTTAAAACCTCTGTCCCTTAACTGACTTTTACAGTATGCCCGGGAAGAGAAGCAGCTGGCACATTCTACGTTTTTCTTTCGCTCCCAGTCCAGCATGGAAGCAATTTTTATTCTGTATTTTTATAGTCGCTATTACTATAACAAACTCCAACTTCTATCAAACCAAATGAATCATGGACCATTTTGCTGATGATTCGTTTGAAACTGTCAAACTTGTAAGGTCTATCGCGTATAATGCACTTATGACTTTTTAGATGCTGTACGAATTCTGTACTCAGTAAATGTCAGTGTCGAATGAAATGATAACAAGTTCGTTAACAAGGAAACCTACCTTCAAGCAAATTTCGACCTACTAGCATTTAGGCGGTTT
Source organism: Stenoptilia bipunctidactyla (assembly GCA_944452665.1). Classification (NCBI taxonomy): domain Eukaryota; kingdom Metazoa; phylum Arthropoda; class Insecta; order Lepidoptera; family Pterophoridae; genus Stenoptilia; species Stenoptilia bipunctidactyla. Next base: position 4,000,667 of record OX101750.1, on the reverse strand, counting down.
GCCAAAATGAGCTTATTTTGGGTCATGATTCAATTGATGCGATAGTACATCCTCCTGCTATTTGTCGCATGTATGATTCATCGCAATACCTTCAGTGGAACGCAGGTCACAATAAAAAGCCATTTTCATTTTAAATTATATATATGTCGGAAAACATACAAAACGAAAAGAAGCGTTACTCACAAAACACGATAGAATTAATCACTGGACAGTTACTTAGTACCGAGTCTGTGGGCTTGGGTATAACCCTGGCTTAGTCACAACAAAATCTTTATTCGCGAGTCCGTTCCGTCAGTTACAATGCCAACTCAATTAATACCGTGCTACTATCGACTGAGATACGTCAGCGCACCTAGCCGTCCTAACCGTATCTGTATCACTTGCCATCATCCTACTTCAAGATATAACCTATGGCGCTGCAATCGAATGTCAGTCATTCATTGCATTTAGCGCCCTCTTTAACAGTGCTGCCAACATACTTCCGTTACCATGAAGTCATACTAACATCTTAATATCGCCAAATTATCGTTAGCTCCGTCATATAAGACACAATAAAAAAGCTTTACAAAGGGTTATCCAACTGTTAACTCAATCCCGAGCATTTTTCAGACTTTTTCTCAACTCACCATCAATGGCACACAATACCGCAGTCCTTCCTAGTTCTTCATCCGTCCGCAAGATGTCCTGCACGTAGCGTGGTACGGAGATACCATTCCGATGCATCCACTCGCGGTTGCCAATTAGCACCACGTGTTCTGAACCCTAGGCAACGAAATAATAGGTTAATCGACACTATCCTTTTCGTCGTATGATGATTCGAAGTCACGAAGCACGAGCTTTTGCCGATAACTTCGTATGCATATGTACTATAAAAATCCTATATTTCCGGTTCCCGTGGGAATTTTGGCAAGTCCATAGTACGACTTGCCGACGACCTTTGACGACCGGCTGGTGTAGCGGTAACATACATTGCCTTCTATGCCAGAGGTCCTGGGTTCGAATCCCGGCGGCAACGGATATTTGTGTGATGAACACAGATATTAGTCGTCAAGTCGTGGATATTTATATGTTTATATAAGTTTATTATCTAATAAAAAATATGTATTTATTCAATATGTATATATTTCTTAAGTATATCAGTTATCTAGTATCCATAACACAAGTTCTTTAAGAAACTTAATTTGGGCTAGATAATGTTGTGTGAGTGTCAGAAATATTTATTTATTTATTTTTTATTTAGGAGAAGCCTTTCTCCAGAAAATGGCTGAATGATGATGATGATGTGGTGTGTATTTTAAAAATATTCTTCTCGTTTCTTCTTTTTTTTTCTTGTTGACATTTTTTATTTCAATTTATATTTTAATATTGTTTGTTTTAATTATTTATTATTTAATTTAATGTTATTTTAATTTTTAGCTTTTTAATATATAGTTTCGTTAGGTAGGGTATGCGCAAAATATTGAGAATGCTGTATGTGCCTAGTATTGACATGTATATTAGAATTTAGACATTTTAGACCTATTATTGTGATTTGTCGTGGCGCCGTGGTTACTGTGTGTATCATACGATATCACAGGTTAAGCAACGTTAAGCAGTCGGTCCCGGGTGCTGTACACTTGTATACAGTAGTCGTTAGGGTTTGTTAGAAGCCATTACGGCGCCCTGAAAATTCTGGCATCCATCAACCAGCACTGGGCCAGCTTGGTGGATTATGGCCTATACCTCCTCGTCACCCAGGGGAGAGACTCATGCCCTGCAGTGGGCTCATTACAAAGAGTTGTGGTGATGATGATGATTGTGATTTGATTGTATATATGTTGTTGGCATGTCTTTTTTGAATAAATAAATATTTAGTGATACGTACACTGTCCTCCCCGCCGTGTATAACGTCATGCAGTTTGTCTGCCTGCGCCGAGCTGATTGCCGCCTCGTCATCTGTGACTTCCACTGTTACGCCGTTTAGCTCGAATGATGAGCCGGGTCTGAGGAGATCAAATAATAAATAAAATAAATAAATAAATAAAATCCCCAGACAATCACACCAACTACATGGCCCCAAAGTAAGCATAGCTTGTGTTATGGGATACCATATAGCGAACTAGGGGGGAACCTAGAATATAAATACATAAATAGATAAACACCCAGACACGGAACATTTTTTTTTTCTGGTTCCGTGCGGTGATCGAACCCGCAACCACTGGCGTCTGAGGCAGATAGGTTTACCCCAACGCCATAGTGGTCGTCTAAATAATAAAGTGTAATGTTCATAGTGGACCTGTCAGATTTGTGACAACTTATGAAATGTATTAAATAGCATATAGTGCAAATAATAGCTCATGTTCGGTTGATTTTAAATCATTTACTTATATCAGAAACGTCTGTATCTTTTTTTTTATTTTATTTTTTTTTGTCTTTCGAATCGATTTTGAAAGTTCTTGTTTCATATGAGGATACTACATAGTTCCCACATAAATTTCATCGAAATCAGTTGAGTACTTCATTGAAAATTTCAATTTTTTGACAAAATATGAATGGTTTCGGAGAATGTTTACGTTGATGACTAACTCAGCCAAAGTTTTGACGTGAAGTCCGTTTTTTTTAATGCTCTGCATTTGTTGATTATTACTTAATAAACCTCACCTGACATCAGTCGGCACTGCCTCAACATGCGTGGTAGCAGGCAGCGGCACTTTAGCCCTCAGGCCGCATCCGACGGCGGCAACGAACCCGGTACAGTTCACCCCGGTCACGCCCGGGATACCGCTGCACCATCGGACTATTGCTGTTGTAATCATTAATGAATACTATAAATGGGTATAATTTAAACGGTCATCAAAAATAAGTTTAAGACCCCAAGGCTAAGGCTAAGAAAAAATGCTAGACTGGGAGCGAAAGAAAAACAAAGAATGTGCCAGCTGCTTCTCTTCCCGAGCATACTGTAAAAGTCAGTTAAGGGACAGAGGTTCTATTGGCATTTTTGTGGGCGATAGGCTGACCCCCTGTCACTGCAATAGTCTGGTGCAATAGACTGTCACTCCATCATTATAATACCTCATTTGTCGAACGTGACATCAGATGGTCTTATAACCTGGTGTTCTGCCTGTCCCATAAGGGATACAGGTGTGAAGTTATGTATGTATGTAAGAAAAAATTCTAACTACAATTTTTGTCTTAAAACCAGTCAAAATGAAAAAAAACTTTTTTAGATTTTTTTTCTTCATTAATGATCATATTGCTTTAGATAATAATGTTGAAGCTAAGAACATACGTCAACTCATAACGATTATGGCGCTTCGGTTCGATCGGCACCGCTCGGTTCGTTTGCTCGGCTCGCGCACGTATATAACTATATGCAACCTAACTGCATCGCACCTCACCGTACCGACTACGTCTTCCGGAACGGGAGCCCTTCTTGTAGCATAATCTTTTTCATCACAATGTTTTTCAATAATATGGGCAGCATTATGATTTTCAATAAAATGGATAAACATACTTATGAATATTATAGTTATTTATTCGAATAATTATGAGTTTCGATCATTAGTATTAAAATAAATATTAGTAAAATCAAAGTGTATAAAGTATGATATTATGAATTTCAACGATTATGTTTTTTTTTATATTTAGTGTTTAAATTTTTTATCAAGAATGATTATTATGGTTTTAAATGGTATGAAAAACATTTTCGAACTTCCAATTATAGGAGTTAAAAAGTTATGTGAAACTATGCGCCCCCGAAAAAAATACTGCATAAAAAGAGTTCTAAAGTATACCTATGATATTTGACTAAAAGAAGTAAGTTTTTGCATTTAATAATGCTCAATTATTCTTAAATAACTTAAGGCAATCACTGAAAAAATATTTTAAATAAAATAACCCAACCAGGATCCGAACTTGAGACTCTCGCTTGCCGGATGGGTGCTCTTCCACTGAGCTAACAGGCCCTGGCAACACGCCATCGAAATTACTTAGCATATTCTGGTTTTTACGTTATATTGCTTACGTAGCTCCAGCTAGTGGTTTAACTAAGCATGTTTTTCAGTAGTTGTCTAAAATAATAAACCTTTGGTCATCACGTCTGCAAGGACACCGAAACGCGGAGTTAAAATGTAATATATAAAGTATATTAAACAGGGTGACTGGTGGGTCATTGTCGAAATTCCAGGACGTGATAGTTTGAGATCTTACATGAAGAGAAAAAATAAAATAAAAAATAAATATTAATTATTTACTGAGTAAACATAACCGAAAGTTAGAGAATTCATTACACAACGCATGGTTACATAAGCGTAATGCAATAGATACTTAGCGGGTGTTGGTGTGCGTGTGGCGGGAACAGTGCTGTGTGCGTGTTGACCGAAGCGGCGCGTCGGGAAAAGTGTAGTAATGTCTCTTTATTTATTTATAGGGATTTCTGGTGAAATATTTAATACTTATTTTATTACATAATTATGATCAGAATCGAGTTCAGAGTGCTCTCCTTCAGTATCTAAAATTTGTCACCAGTCACCCTGTATGAATTCCGCTTACCATTAGCAACAGGGTGTTCCGAGCTAAGCTCAGCACTGAGCAGACACACGAGGATCTTGCCGAAGCCCTGCGTCGAACCCGAGAACAGGCAGACGCGAGCCACTGCCACTGCGCCAACCGTGATCGTGCCGGTCTTGTCGAAGATTATTGTTTTTATCTGAAGAGAGAAGGTTGCTTTAGAATTTTCATAAAAGGTAAGTTATTTTATACAAGGTGCTCTTTTTTATATCCCATAACTTTAAGGTTTCGTTCCTTACTAAAAAATTATAGTTTTTGCCAAACAATATGTGGTTCAAAAGTGCATACTTTTCAAGATATCATCAATCTTGATATAATGAGTTCGTAAATTATCGCCCTTGTAAAATCTCTTTAACATTCATTCACAAGACGCGCGTCACTGAAGCTATACAATAAACAACAAAAACATTTTAAACGTTGAGGAACGTTGCGAGCTGTACCTGTTGTGCATAGCGATAAAAAAAAGAATAGAAAATGCCACGTTGTCATACTTCGCTTAAAGGTGTTTGACATAAGATGTTTTGATCTAATTTAATTATTTTGTAACAAAAATGAAAACAAAAAAAAATATTCTCATGTTATTTGATTCTATTACATAGTCCCATTAATACCCTAGAGTTATGGGAAATCAACAGGAACACCTTGTATAAATGGGTAATGTAAATATACATTACTGTTTAGATAAATGCTTCAGTGTTAGGGAAAACAAATTCATAATTATAGATAAACAGTAGCTAGAGCACTAACCTACATTGCGTTATATGTTATACCTTCGATCCGCCAACCTTTAATTACCTCGTCCGCTCTATTACCACCCATCTCCTTTAAATTAGTCACCCACCTTATGCGCGCTCTCAAACGGCTCCGCCCCTTTGATCAGCAACCCGCTCTCAGCCCCCACCCCCGCCGCCACCATCACCGCAGTGGGGGTAGCTAGACCCAACGCACAGGGGCAAGCCACCCCTAAGACGGCCAGAGCGAAGTGAAACGCGCAAGATAGGATAAGTTCCCAGCGAGACGATTCTGCGTACATAGCCTGTTGATAAAGACGTATTTATTAGTCAAATTTCGTATGAAAAAACGGCGTAAAATAACCCTTAAATGCGAGTAAAATAAGGTGTAACAGAGAAATATTGATCGAAGCCATATTCTGCCTATACGGCGTGTACAATTATTAGATTATAAATAAAGAACTTACTTTACAATTACATTTAAAATCATTATAGTTATGATATTACTAATTTTATTACATGTCATTGTCATTAAGATGTTCAGATGTCAAATAATACGCTTTATTACATAAAAAATGCATGGAAGCTGGACTGGGAGCGAAAGAAAAACATAGAATGTACCAGCTGCTTGTGTCAGTTAAGGGACGGAGCTTTTTTGACGTTTTGGTGGGCGATAGGCTGAACCCCTATCTACTGCAAGTCTCTCTCCAACATTATAATACCTTCAAATTTGTCAAATGTGGCATCAGATGGTTTATACGAGGGTCATTTGAAAAGTTCCTAGCCTAACGTACTTAATGAAACCACATGATTTTGATTATATTTTTATTTTTCAACATACTCTCCCCCGCGCTCAATACACTTTTTCCATCGACCCGGTAAGGCTTCGATACCCATTTTAAAAAAATCTTCGTCTAACTCCTCAAAATAAGCGTCTACGGCGGCTATGACCTCTTCATTTGTAAAAAAATGTTTACCACCTAAAAATTTTTTCAGCTTTGGGAACAGGTAGAAGTCTGACGGTGCTAAATCCGGTGAATATGGGGGATGAGGTAACAATTCAAAGCCACACCGATGGATTTCTGCCATGGATTGCACAGAAGTGTGAACGCGTGCATTGTCCTGATGAAACAAGACCTTCTTCCTCAATAAACCTGGACGTTTTTCTTTGATTTTTTCTCTCAAAAGCCGCAGCAGGTTGCAGTAGTAATCAGAATTTATTGTTTCACCCTTTTTTAAATAATCCACCAGAATTATACCCTTTGCATCCCAAAAAACTGATGCCATGACTTTGCCAGCCGATAAAACCACTTTTGCCTTCTTTGGGGTGGGTGATCCTGCCCTTTTCCATTGTTTCGACAGTTCTTTTGTCTCAGGTGTATTGTGGTGAACCCAGGTTTCATCCATGGTTATAAATCTTTCAATAAATTCCTGTGGATCAGCTTCATATAACTCTAAACAGTCGCGGGAAGTTGTGAGTCGGTTGCGTTTTTGTTCCACTGAAAGCAGCCGCGGTACCCACCGCGCAGACACCTTAGAGAATCCAAGTTCAGAAGTAATTATATGATGTGTTCGCTCAGAAGAGATGCCTACAGTCTTAGCTATTTCCTCGACTGTCAATCTTCGGTCAGATAAAATTAAATCACAGATTTTTTCTTTGTTTTCATCAGTGGAAGCCGTCGAGGGCCGGCCACTACGGGGCTCATCTTGAATGGACTCACGACCACGTTTAAACTCTGCCACCCAATTTTTAACAGTCGCATACGAAGGAGCGGACTCACCTAAAGTGGCAGACATGTCTTCATGTATAGCTTTTGGAGTTAAACCTTTCAAATACAAGTATTTTATCACTGCACGATGTTCAATTTTATCCATTTTCAAAAATTGCTCTGACTTGACTTACGGTATCACGTGTAAACGAACAATTAATTATTGCAAATAAACTAAACTGTGCATACTTGTTGCTAAATAATGTAGCTATAAAATGAGGGTAGTTATAAAATATACCGACGAGTCTAACAATGTTAGGCTAAGAACTTTTCAAATGACCCTCGTAGCTTCTGGTATTCTGTTTACCCCATAAGGGATACAGGCGTGACGTTATGTATGTATGTATGTAATAATATAAGAATAAGAAGGTTAAGGTCTCAGATTATTATGTTATTTAAATCAAATTTAAGCCGTATCGTCTTTGTTTTACATTTAATTGGAACGCGCACTTCAGCATTAGCTCCCAGCGGGACGATTCAGCGTACATAGCTTGTTAGAAGAAACCCGTAAAATCCCGTCAGGGCCCACTAGCGAGCAATCCGCACAAAAAGTCAGCTACGTATAAGCGGTGATATGCTTCGGCAATACACATTTAGTCGCATAACTGACGATCAACTATGCATAGAATGGACCTTCCGATCCAGTTGTCTTTTCCACCGGTGAGATTCCATCTGACAAAAGGGGCATAATCCATTTATCTACTCCAATCTCTATTTTGCTGTAACTGCTAAATCTGTCACAATTTTTAGCTATTTCCTCGACTGAAGCCGTTGTTGAAAATATGGAATAACCGCATTACTATTATTTGGGATTTCAAAAATCTACACGCCATTTTGGCGGAATGGAACAGACAATCTGAACGGATCCGAACGATTCTGGCAGTATCTAGCAAAACCGCTTGTTGCATGCGCGCTGAAATAGTACTACCAACGAATCCCAGCATTTCAAGGTGTCTAACCAGTTTGGCTGGGGTCAAACCGTTTGCAGGCATTATTATTTCAGTGGCCAAGTTTCAAACTGCTACTGCTTCAGTAGGCCAGATAGGCACCTATACCGAAATAATATTTAGAATTTCATATGGATAATACTTATATAAAAGAATTTATTTAGCAAGAAGGCAGAATATATGCTGCTCTAGCAAATCTGGGGCAAAACTCCAGGTGGAGTGTAAATATCCAGAGACATCTGCTCAAAGAAATTTCCTTTAATTGTTCTCAACATGTACAGTCGAAGTCAAAAATAGTGGCACAGTTTATGATAAGTTCGAAACAAAATTCCATCCAGAGAATCGTGCACATCGCAATATCTACCTCCCAGTTCTTCACAATACTACTTTTGCAGAGCGTCACTACTATATTATCTAATATATAAAATTCTCGTGTCACAGTTTTCGTTGCCATACTCCTCCGAAACGGCTTGACCGATTTTGATGAAATTTTTTGAGCTTATCCGGTATCTATGAGAATCGGTCAACATCTATTTTTTTCTATTTATATGGCAAAACAACGTTTGCCGGGTCAGCTAATAGTCTATAATAAACAATAACCTTAACAATGCACTAAGTAACCTTCAAATTCTTAATAGATATGAGTTGAAATAGAAAATTACAACGTTTTTACTCTCGTTGAGCTACTCCGAAACTGAAAAACTGTTACATGTTCCAGGGCTATAGTATTATCAAACACTTACACACACTCATACAGACATCCACCTAATGTTTAATTTTTATATTTTTATTTCCCATTATTTTTGTTTATATTGCTTTGAGTTGTTTTGATTATTAATAACTTTGAGTATGAAAACCATATCAATGTATAATTATTAAAAATTTAAATTTTTATTTCGTATACTATCTCATTTGGCGAAAGATCACTGGCCTCTGTGTCACAGGTTTTACCTATATCAGAGGTCCAGAGTATTCCTCTCAGACTTGTTTACAGAAGTTTTGTTTTTAATATGTTGATCACAATTAAAATTTATATATACCACTATCTGTATGCCTTTCAATGTCTGAAATAAAGCTATAAACTAATGATTTATTTATTTGAATTTTAAAAGCTTATGAGTAGGTACTCAATAAACTGACAAACATCTTAAATAAAAAAGTGTGTGAGTCACGTGATTCAATCAATGGTTGTGCAGTTATTTATAACCCTCGTCGGAATGTGCCACTATTAAAATTAATAAATTACATCAATCAGAGGTTTACTCATCTGTAAAAAGAGCGCTGTAAGTAGAAAACTCTTACATAATCCTACTGCAAGCTCTAACTACCGTCAAAAATCGTTTCTCTATAGAACCGATCGGGAACTAAACGGTTCCGACCTGTTTTGCCCCAGTGTCCCTAGTGTCAGAGCAGCTAAACCAAAAGCATTATTTGGTACAATACTCAATACTTTATTGCAAACATAATTTTAGAGGTAACAGTTTATAATAATAGTTAATTTACAATAATAAGAAGTAAAATTATGCACCTAATTTAGGTATTGCAATGCGGGAGAGGACATTTGTAGTCATTTTAAATTAGATTTATTGTGTAGATACAAAAATTATTCGTCAATGAACTTATACATTTGTGTCTAATTCATTTAAATTGACAATTAAGTATTCATTGTAGTGTAATAACATTTTTTATTAGGAGTTGTTTTAGTAAGAGCGTGAATCTTTTGTCATTGGTTTCATGTTTGATATATTCCGGTAAATGATTAAATAGTTTTATAGTCATAGATAGAGGACCAGATGAATGTATTTTTAAATGGGACATTGGTTGTAATAATTCATTTTTCCGGGAGTTATCAAATTATTTTAAGAATAATTAAGAAGAGAATTATTAGGAGGTACATACTACCTCTTAAAATTATCTTTAGAATTTTTCCTTTAAAGATTATTGTCTGTAGTTTTTGTGATTTATAATCAATCAATATATATAAAACTGTTCCGTTACTGACTGAGTGACTGAGGTACTGAGGTGCTGAGTGACTGAGTGACTGACAAACAACGTACAGCCGTAACTACTGGGCGTAGAGGCTGAAATTTGGAACATACATTCTTTAGGGGATGTAGGGGTGCACTAAGGAAGGAATTCCCAAAATTCTAACGGGAACGGGAAATATAGGACTTTTTAGTTTGTATGAAAAATCTTATTTCTTGAGTGCACCGATGTGAAACTTGGTGTAAAGGTTTTTCAATGTGTGTCTGGTTGTGTTATGAAAGGAATTCCCGAAATTCCCACGGGAACGGGAAATATATGATGTTTTAGTTTGTATGAAAACATCCCATCCCTTGAGTGCACGGATATGATACTTGATATAAAGGTTCCTCAATAAGTGTCTGTTTGTATTATGGAAGGAATTCCCGAAATTCCCACGGGAAGGGGTTGGACTTTTGAGTTTGTATGAAAAATCGAGTGTACGGATGTGATACTTGGCATGAAGGTTCTTCAAAAAGTGACTGGTTGTGCTACGAAAAAAATTCCCACGGGCACGGGAAATATATGATTTTTAGTTTGTATGAAAAAAAAACTTATCTTTGAGTGCATGGGTGTGATACTTGGTATAAAGGTTCTTTCAGTGGGTGTCTGGTTGTATAGTTTCTGAAATTTCCACGAGAAGGGTAGTTAAGGGCATACGAAGTTGCGGGAAAAAACTAGTCTTAAATAAAACGGATATACATTACAACGATGGTTTCTTGTGACCACAGGGTCTCTAAAGCCCGCTATAATAGTGGATTCCACAAAGTCACTTTCTGGTTCACGTGTACGTTTTTATTTATAGTAGCGGTAATACGGTTTAAAAGTGTTTTATTTAAGACACTTTTAGTTTTCTCATGATTTTGCATGTATTTTCTCGTGTTGAATTTTATCTGTATTTTTGTTATCTCTATGTGTCCCATGGTTAAGCCATCTTTCTTATGTTGTAAATTTCTTTTTTTATTTTGATAATTCTTTCTTTCTGCAACTTATTATAATACTACGTATTTTAAGCTGTAACTTACATAACCTCACGCCTGTATCCCTTATGGGGTATGCAGAACACCAAAGGCTGTAAAACCATCTGATGTCACATTTGACAAATTTAGAGGTATTAGAATGATGGTAAGAGACTATTGCAGTGACAGGGAGTCAAGCTATCGCCCGCAAAAACGCCAATGAAACCTCTGTCACTTAACTGGCTTTTACAGTATGCCCGGGAAGAGAAGCAGCTGGTACATTCTATGTTTTTCTTTCGCTCCCAGTCCAGCATGTAACTAACTTTTCAGGATAAAGTATAATAAAATAAAAAAACTCCTAGAAGTTTACAGTATATTATGTACTCACAGGTGATATACTTCGTATTCGCTCTATGTCCACAACTCCAGTGATAATCCAGCAAACCAGGGTCAGAACTGACAAAATCACCACCATTGGAACGAAGTAACTGAAAGTGAGAAATAAACAAAATTAAAATTAAGACCATTTCTTCAATGTGCTGATAATTGTTTACATCGTTTATTTTAGTGAGATCATAACTTTTTCTACGTAATTTATTATCAAATCATTTATTTACCAGATTTGTGGTTACTTAAGGGTTTTAAAATATAATACAGATCATTCACAATCTACCATAACAATGGTGTGTAAATAAGTAAAAAAAAAATTACAAAGAATTATTATTACATATTAAATTATTATTATGGTACAAAAAAAATATAAGCTAACAATCAAAAATTCCTAAGGTCAAAAATTTAAATTGAATTAAATTAGTTCATAAATATGTCAAATAGAAGTTTACAGTACAGTTTATTTTTTTAAGTACAAAATGCTCAGTGCATATCAAAAATTGTATTAAATTATGTTCTTTGAATGTCAAATATTCTTTTAAAGTGTAGAAACATTTTTCTGTAAGCCAAACATTTATACTTTTTTTAAATAATGTCAGTGGTAACTCTTTAAATTTATTAGGTAATTTGTTATATACATCTATATTGATGTTTATAACAAATTTACTTTTTGATAAAATATAGCCCATACAGTGGAATCCGTTTATGATGACATCGAAGGGAAATAAGAAACAAGTCATACTAAACAGACGTCATACAAAGCATAGATACTGCAATAATAAATAAACTCCTGTTTAAGTGAGTATGTGATTTATTTTAATACAGAGGAATGAAGTAAATAATAAATAAATTATTTAGTAAATCTACGCTCTGAGACTCAAATCAAAAAAGCCGAAAGTCTTTGGGTATAACGTGACTCTCCCGAACAGTGCCAAAGGTGTAAGAAATCATACGGTCGGTCACTATAAGCGGACAAAATTGGTTAAAAAAGGGTCATAATAAGCCATATGTCACTATAGGCGACTTAGTTATATAATTTATATGAAAACCAAACTTCACTGTGTAAACACGTCATAATGAGCAGTTGGTCAATATAAGCGGAGTCTACTGTATAACTTTCGAATTATAATATTAGTAGGACACTTACTTTGCAGCGGTATCAGCAAGTCGCATTGTGCGCGGTTTACCTGAGAACAAACAAATATACATTTCAGTCATAATGTTATAAAAAGTAAGTTTCTTACAATTTTACATTTTTTTTTTCAAATTTGTCGAAAGCGATCGACAAGGCTGCTGATATAAAGCATCGCGTCGAATTTAAGGTCAAATAAAAAAACACGCGGCTAAATCGTAATTAATTGATTTCCTTTATTATTTTGTGTTTTTTTTTTTTATAAGTGACTAAACCCGCGTTTGACCTCAATCTCACCTGATGGTAAGTGACGATAAGGTCGAAGATGAAAGCACACGGGTTTAGGAAGGAACTGGCTCTTTATACAATATTGCCGGAACACATTACCGCCGGAGCGGTAACATTTGGCGGCAGACTTTATATAAAGGGTGGTCGCTAGCCAGGCGGACCCAGAAGGGATCCTACCACCAAGCAAATCTTCATCGTATACTGGGGGTGACTGGTGGGTCACTTTCGAAAATCGCGTCACTGGCACTGCATACATGCACACCCCGGCTTGCGGGCGGAAAAGAGTCTCCAGGATATAGCCTGGGTAACCAAGGTATGCCGAGTCTGACAACCAGAAATGCAACCGCTGTTGATTATCAATATTCAATTTTCATTATCAATTTTCAACTGTCACGCATATCATCTAAAAATATTTCTACTATAGGGATTCTGTTGGGAATTGCTCCACCACGTCAGTCGCTACATACCAGTCTATCTTGGTTGATGCTTCCACCGATCAATAGGGAATCTGATGAAAATTGTTATAAACAACTACTTCAATAAAGTTACCTTGCTAATTCCGCGACTTGTACTTGCACTAGTGATGCAGGATTTTCGTGCGTTGGTTCACCGCCTTCCCTCCCTCAAGCAAGAAGCAAGACATGCAATGAACACACACTTGGTTACCCACAACACAAGCTACCACCGACACGTGTTTCGCTTCAACCAGAAGCATACTCAGGGTGCAACGAAAATTCGAAAATTCTGCATCACTAGTGCAAGTACAAGTCGCGGAATTAGCAAGGTAACTTTTTTAAAGTAGTTGTCATGGATTTCTACAAAGTAACGCCTGATTCAATCAATTATGTTATAAACAACTTCAGTCGCTACATACCCGTCTGCGCTTGCTCCACAAGTCTAACGATTTGTGCCAGCGTGCTCGCTTCGCCGCAATGTGTGCAGTAAACGTAGAGCAAGCCGTGCTGGTTGATGCTTCCGCCGATTACTAGGGAATCTGTTGGTAAGAAAAACATATCATATTAAAAAGTTTATACCTACTATAATGAATGGACAAAATTAAAAATAAACTTTACCCATATTGCCAAAACTTTGTGTTCGCGCCTATACAGGTGCTCATATTTTGTAGGGTAGCTCGGTTATTATTTTTTTTATTCGCTGCAAGGTACTAACAGAAGTTAGTCTTGATCGATCGAGCTACGGGCCGGTCAATGCTCGTCGCATACGTATTACACGTGAAAAATATCGCTTAAATACCTTATATTGACGTCGCGCCTCCCAGACCTACTATTCAATACTTAGTGTTGTGGTAAATATATTATAATAGCTGTTGCGCGCGGTTTTACCCGCGCAATTTCGATTCCCGCGGGATTTTCGGGATAAAAAGTAGTCTATACGGATTCGGAAGAATCCCTCTAAGTAATGGTAAGAGAAATTTTGAAATCGGTCCACTAGTTTTTGAGCATATTCAATACAAACATACAAAAATACATGGGTTTCCTCTTTATAATATTAGTATAGATACGCTGGCCAGCAAGCAAGAACTGAAAGAACTTTGTGTGACTGTGCATGTATCCTGGTACCTACAGGTCGTATCAAGCTATCTTGCAGCATCATCTCCTATAAGTTATTTTATCTATACTAAGTATTTCTATGGTGGTCTGTCTGTCCCACTGTGGCAGTTGTATTTTTATAACCTATTTATTATTCCTATATCATCGCCGCTTCACATACTTAACACTTTGGCTAAAGTGAAACATCATCTACGTATACACGGCTATTTTTTATTAACCGGCTAAATTGAAATATTATCTTCTATGATACAATCAGGACTGTGTCACTCCCTGTCTAGGTTTTTTTGAAAATGGATAAAAAAAGGCAAAGAAATACGTTGCAATGCTTAACTTTTTGAACATGGATTGCAATACATATATTTTTTTATTATTTTGCATTTCATACATATTGGATAATTACGAGAGCAATTTTAAAATGTGATTTTTAGTTTGTCGAAATATTTTAACGATTTTGGTGTCAAATGAAAGTATAAAACCAAAATAATCCATTGGAATGGACGAGGAGGTTTAGACCGTAATCCACCAATCTGGCCCGGTGCTGGTTGGTGGATGTCAGATATTTCAGGGTGCCTAAATGGCTTCTGACAAACCCTAACGACTACTGTATACAAGTATACAGCACCCGGGACCGACTGCTTAACGAGCCCTCCGAAGCACGGAAGTCGCCTTGAGAAATGAATGGTCGGCGGTCACCCATCCTAATACCGGCCGCGCCGAGCGCGCTTAACCTGCGATATCATTTGAAATGCACAGTAACCACGGCGCCACGACGACTTCATGTATAAGTAAGCTATATTGATTTATGTATCCACCTTCGTTAATACATATTCCGTATTCCAAAAATTATAATCATTGTTATCATCTACAAAAATAAAAACTAACTTCATAGTTATTATATGTATAAATAAGCTTAACTTAAGCGGTAGGCTATAACAACCCTTCCCTACACGGCTTCAAACATATTGCCTTACCTTTGGTTTTGGCAACTGGTAAGGACTCCCCAGTGATAAGAGATTCATCACAAGTACTCTGCCCCAAGATCACTTTACCGTCGACCGGAATTTTCGCACCGGGCAACACCTGAAAGGAAATTAAATATCTATAAAATTAAGTAAGTAAATCGTGAAGTTGTCGTTTATAAACTGAGAAAGACATGAAATCATTTACGTTTGTATAATTAATAATGGATCTTTAGAATTTGTAGGAATAGTACATGACTGCAGCGGCCGGCAAGAGAGGCATTGATGGCCGAACGTGTGAATGTGGGCCGACGCGAAGCCGAGTAATATATGTAATAAATAAATGAGTAATTAAACACATACATATACATAAAAAAATATATGATACCCATCAAAAAATGTTTTATTTTAAATATTTATTTATTTGAAATTCTTTCATGCTGGACTGGGAGCAAAAGAAAAACATAGAATGTGCCAGCTGCTTCTCTTCCCGCGCATACTGTAAAAGTTAGTTAAGGGACGGAAGTTTTATTGGCGTTTTTGCGGGCGATAGGCTGAACCCCTGTCACTGCAATAGCCTCTCTTCAACATAATAATACCTCCTAATTTTGACAACAAGTGGTTTTACAGCCTCTGGTTTTCTGCCTACCATTAGGGATACAGGCGTGAAGTTATGTATGTATGTATTTTATTTGCAATTTGAGACAAAATTATAACAATACATACAAAAAACTATTATTTATTTAATACTACGCAGAGAATTAACAGAGGTCTGTAATATTATGAAGATCGTGAACAATCGCACTGATGTCCCTGAGCTTCTGGCTATGGCTAGTATTTGCGCTCATACTAAACTATACAGAAATACGACACTTTTACATATTCCCTTTGCAAAAACTAACTAGAGGCAGAACTCCTTCATCGCACGAGCGTCTAATTCAGTTAATAAGTTAAACCGGGAGCTAGATAACTTTGATTTATTCGACGACAGCATACCAAGCATCAGAGCCGCTGTTACAAAGCAATTCTTTTTAAGCGCAGAGCGTCGTGAGTAAGCCCATGTCATACTCTTTTTTTGTTGACTTTTGTTTATCCACATGTTTATAAAATACAAAAAAATATTAGTATATAAAAATTTAATTTACAAGTGAAAGCTAAAGCGTTGTCTTCTGTTTGATAAATTTCTTTAATTCTATATTTATTTATTCTTCATTGTACAAATGGAGCAAGACATAACTTTATTAAAATATAATAGGTACAGTGCACAATAGGCGGCCTTATCATCTACAGACAATCTCTTCCAAGGCCGCCTATAAATTCTATACTTTTAATAGCTTTATCCCGCAACTTCGTATGCGCTTAACTACCCTTCTCTTGGAAATTTCAGAAACTGTACAACCAGACACCCACTGAAAGAACCTTTATACCAAGTATACACCCAAGGAATAAGTTTTTTTCATAAAAACTAAAAATCATATATTTCCCGTGCCCGTGGGAATTTTGGGAATTTTTTCCGTAGCACAACCAGTCACTCTTTGAAGAACCTACATGCCAAGTATCACATCCGTACACTCAAGGAATAAGATTTTTCATACAAACTAAAAAGTCCAACCTCTTCCCGTGGGAATTTCGGGAATTCCTTCCATAATACAAACAGACACTTATTGAGAAACCTTTATATCAAGTATCACATCCGTGCACTCAAGGGATGGGATTTTTTCATACATACTAAAACATCATATATTTCCCGTTCCCGTAGGAATTTCGGGAATTCCTTTCATAACACAACCAGACACACTTTGAAAAACCTTTACGCCAAGTTTCACATCGGTGCACTCAAGGAATAAGATTTTTCATACAAACTAAAAAGTCCTATATTTCCCGTTCCCGTGGGAATTTCGGGAATTCCTTCCTTAGTGCACCCCTACATCCCCTAAAGAATGTATGATCCAAATTGCAGCTCTCTACGCCCAGTAGTTACGGCTGTACGTTGTCTGTCAGTCACTCAGTCACTCAGTCACTCAGTCACTCAGTACCTCAGTCACTCAGTCAGTAACGGAACAGTTTTATATATATTGATGATTGTATGTGAAAACTTCTTCGTAGCCTTCCTTCTTTATATATTATCATTATTTAATTGTAACTAGCTGTAAGATTTCCTTTTAAAATTAAATAAAATAAAATAAAACTAACCTTCACAATGTCTCCTCGTTCCACCAAATCAACAGGTATGCTCTTCTCACTTGTAACCTGTTTATTTGCATCCATTGTCACTAACAACGCTTCTGTCGGCTTCAAGGACAACAGTTTCGATAGTGCCTCTGATGTTTTACCCTGTGAAATGAAATCAACCTTAAAATATAAAAGAATAAAGTGGATATTTCAAAAATGAATGAAAGTGTTGTGCCTCTTTGGTATTAAGGCTGTTCTGCTCTGAAAAATAAAAATCAACCTACTGAAAAAGGCAATAGAGTGGTTATTTCAAAGAGTCGTACGGTACTATAGTTCCCTTTTGGTATTAAAGTTTGAAATGAAAGAAAGGCTATGATGATTCAACAAAAAATTACCACCGGCTGGTGTAGTGGTAACATACATTGCCTTCTATGCCAGAGGTCCTGGGTTCGAATCCCGGCGGCGGCGGATATTTGTGTGATGAACACAGATATTAGCCGTCAAGTCATGGATGTTTATATGTTTATTTAAGTTTATTCTAATAAAAAAAAATGAATTTATTCAATATGTATGTTTATATATTTCTTAAGTATATCAATTATCTAGTATCCATAACACAAGTTCTTTAAGAAACTTAATTTGGGCTAGATAATGTTGTGTGAGTGTCGGAAACATTTATTTATATATTATTATTTAAAGACATCATTAATGTTGGGCTATTTGTGTGACACTCTTTCTTTGGACATTGATGTCAAAATTACATGAAAAGTAATAAACAATAATTTTATCTCATTTGGTAGCTTTACAGTCACATGTAATAATATGTATACATTTTCATTGAAAGAACCTTATCACAACCGAATAAGTAGCGAAGTGTCTATATATTAACGCACGTGACTGTACAACTGAAAATAATGAGATTAACATCAACTGAAATTACTTGATATTGATAATAAACTGAAAAGTGTACATAATCTGTGACTAACTACATAACAGTGACATGGAATGCTTTGATTTGTAATTGGCAACTAAAGTCATGAAGGTTTTTTTGAAATGGTCGATAGAACTGTGAGAAGCATTTTCAATTGATTAGCACGTAGAGAACCACAGACTCAAATAAAACTACTTTTTAACCGGATTAATCGCGTATAATTTATATTTTACATTTTAACTCGACGTTTCGGTGTATTTGCAGACCCCGTGGTCACGAGCGACTCGCTACTATAAAATATAAATTACCTATACGCGATTAATCCGGTTAAAAAGTAGTTTTATTTAAATTATGAATCGTAAAAACTTAAGACAATACTATGTGAACCACAGACTCATTAGGTAGAGAACAGTCATTTAAATATTTTAAAATTTGGTCACATTAAAATAATATAACGTTAAATTGTCTCACCTCTTGCAGGCAGCTTCTCCACATCAATCCCAATAACATTTGTTCTACAACTTATCAAAACTACGACGACCATTTTAGCGATGGGATAAAATAAACCTCAGATGCCAGTGGTTGCGGGTTCGATCCCCGCACGGAACAAGAAAAAAAATGTTCCGTGTCTGGTGCTTATCTATTCATGTATTTATATTCTAGGTTCCCCCTAGTTCACTACATGGTATGGTAAAAAGAGAATGACAAACAAATCAAATGACAGACTTGATAATTAATTAATTATTTGATTAGTTTGTGCAAAGATTTAGAGAATCTACTTTTAGAGTCACTGTGTAAGTCTGTAACACAACTGTGACCGTTTACGATTTTGGTAATTGGGGGAATTACTTCCTAACACAGTGGCTCTAAAAGCAGGTCTAAACGGAACTATAGCTTTTCTCGGCAATACCTTACGTTTCACCCTGTTATTACAGCTAAAGTTTACATTAAAATCACTTACCTTAGCGATATGCTCAAGCCATCGTCCCAGAGAAACAAACATGAGCAACATAGGCGGGGTGTCGAAGAACGTGGCGGGGCTCGATCGCTGCTGCATTATCATGGCCGCCATTACCACGCATACGGAGTAGACGTAACTGTGGGGGGGTAGATAGTGTTTAACATTGCGCAGAAAACTTGATTAGTCGAAAAAGGCTCCGTTATAGTTCGGCCGTTCAGAGAATGCGTTCCTGACACCTATCAGTTAGTCACGACTAGTGATGGGCACAACATAACACTGAGTTCGTTACAGTTCCTCCAAAATGAAACGCCGCGTTATTTTTAAGATTATTTTCGTTTTAAATTGGCGGAATCATTTAAAATTTGTATTTTAGTAATTTAAGTGGAAACCAAGAAAAGGTAATATTAATATAATAAAATTGTTTTATTTATTTTTTGTTACAAAGCTACAATCTGTATTTCTATGCAATAAAGTATAGAATGTGCGTACAGAATATTAATCAGACTCCGATTCGCTTGACGAGGTAGTTTCTTCATCATCATCTTCGCCTACATGTATAATTATTTTATTATCAATAACAATTTCAATCCTAATATCTCGGTCAAAATGTTCCATAATCAGGTTTTTAGTCTTTCAACAACCTTTGCCCAGTCATCTCTAGTGACTTCCCCGCAGGCTTCTTTTAATAGGGTCATCATCTTTTTCGTGCTGAATGGCGGGGAAGTATTGTGGCGTAACCTTTTATTTGAGCCCGGATTAGCTTAATCGCGTTATATTGGCAATGATACGATGGAATTCTTAGAACGCGATGACCGTACTCCAGAGCCTGTTTATCGATTTCGTATCGCACATTTGCCGCTTTATTTTCTTTAACTAATTTAATTAGCTCTGATTTTAGCATCTGCATATTTGCGCTAATGCCTTTTGCTTGTAACCAACTTTTTTTCGCGCATTCGGCTTGGTTTTAGTTTTATTTTTTAATTTAATAAAAGTTATATTATAGTCCATTTTATTCAAATTCTTAAAAAGAAAAACGAAACGTATTATTTCAAAAAGTATACCTGTTTAAGAACAGATTACAATACTGTTATTATTAGCACAGCACTACAAATATAAAGCTTTGACATAACCTTGTAATAGCGCAGTATAGATTTTGAAAAATATTGTTTACCAAGTTATTTGAC
Organism: Stenoptilia bipunctidactyla; assembly: GCA_944452665.1. Taxonomy (NCBI): domain Eukaryota; kingdom Metazoa; phylum Arthropoda; class Insecta; order Lepidoptera; family Pterophoridae; genus Stenoptilia; species Stenoptilia bipunctidactyla. The sequence goes on along the minus strand of OX101750.1, from coordinate 3,980,103 downwards.
ACTCAGTTTGGCACAAAATTATAAAATTCATTGATTATTGATACAATAATGTTGTTTTAATGCTCATCAATTGTTAAAACGCTAAACAACCAGCAAAAATATTTTTTATCGTAACTGCAACGCCATATCAAAGTTACGTCGTCAGTTCAATCGCGATGTGTCAGGAACGCATTCTCTGAACGGCCGAACTATAGTGTTTAACATCGAGCAGTGAATTTGTCAAATCGAAGAATGAGATTTCAGAGATTGCTAATGATACTTTGACTATTTTATTCCATTCTTATTCAAATACTCTGGTCCCAGTTTGTCATGTTCGTATTGTGCATCCATAGCTCATTGCACCTACTATGTACGCAATTTGGTTGTGGCATGACATTGGCTCTCACAAATTAGCTGTCTTGTGTTTGTTTTTTTTTTCATGTCACGGTCAATTTGTACTGTACCTATTTGTATTAATTTGATAATTCTGACTGAAAAAGAGTGCCAAGAGTTTTTTCCGCCGGCTTTTTTTGTCTCTTGGTCTACTGTAATATATTATTTAACAAGTATTAACAACTAGTTAAAGCCGAAGTATGTGATGACTGACTTCATCAAGTGTTTTGTGAAATCCCTAAGATGAATCTTTTTGAATTTTGAATTTCAAGTTAATGGATCATAACAAAGTTATATGAGCCTGCATTGCGTAAAAATGCATCGAAGAATGACCTTTCCAGCTTTAATTGTGTTCTTCATTAAATGGACCTCACAAAATGAAGATTCATAAGCATGATATTGTCTTAAGTCTTCGCGATTCATACTATTAAATAAAACACTTTTATTTAATAGTATTAATCGCGAAAAGCGAGAGACTCAGTCGCTCGTGACCACGGGGTCTGCAAAGACACCGAAATATCGAGTTAAAATTTAAAATGTAAATATACGCGATAAGTCCGGTTAAAAAGTGTTTTATTTAATTCATAAGCATGCCTTTGATAAAAATATATAGAAATAAATTACTTATAATTTGGAATGGCATAGCTAAAAGTTGAAAGCCATTTTACATCCGGAACAATGATTTTTCTGTCGCTCACACGGACAAGACAAAATATCGTTTTAAAATGTGGGTAATTATCAAAAAATTACGTTATTGACAACATAGGACTATTTAAACAAAGAAGTTTGGGAGAACGGCCATCGCTACTCAGGATAAAATTATTGAATTTTAACATATACCTATGAAGGGATCAAATTTTAGTAGGTTATGTTCATACGAGCGTAACTGTGGGCGGGGGATAGATGGCGCTGTCAGTGTTTTATATCGCGCAGTGAAGGTTTTAAATCTAGATTTTTATGAGTGCCTCGGATCATAATAAAGTTATATGAGCATACATAATGTAAAAATGCATAGAAATAGTTTATTTATATTCTGGAATAGCGAACAAATTAATAATATGCTACCTTTTATCCCGAATAATATAATGGTTTATAATGACTCCCAAAGTCAAACATGACATAAGATAGTTTTACAACCTCTGGTGTTATGCCTGCCCCATAAGGGATACAGGCGTGACGTTAAGAATTATGCACAGAAGGCAGCACATCGAGCATTACAAATCTGTCAAAACATTTTTGCCGAAACATTGACGACCGGTTGGTGTAGTGGTACCATACATTGCCTTCTATGCCAGAGGTCCTGGGTTCGAATCCCGTCGGCGGCGGATATTTGTGTGATGAACAGATATTAGCCGTCAAGTTATGGATGTTTATTTAAAAGTTTATTCTAATAAAAAATATGTATTTATTCAATATTTGTATGTTTATATATTTCTTAAGTATACCAGTTATCTAGTATCCATAACACAAGTTCTTTAAGAAACTTAATTAGGGCTAGAAAATGTTGTGTGAGTGTCAGAAACATTTATTTATTTATTTTACTTGAATCTGAACTCTATGCCCTCGACATTAAGTTAAAATTAGTATGGGAAATTTGACACGTAATGTAATGCTTGATCTGCTGGCCTCTGTACTATTTGACGAACAACATTCTTAATTTCTTTTTCTTTCGCATCATATTTGCGAATTAACATTATTCCTTTCTTTTCCTTTGTCCCAATAATTTTCATCATCAAATCTGACAGGTGACACTAACAGTTGACAGATTGTAAAATAAACAAAAACCCACCTTATAGTGGTGGTCATGGCGATAAGTACATCCATATTAGCGGTCCCGTGCTTGAGCGCTTTGTAGGCTTGCGTGTAGAAATGCCAGCCGCCGTAGAACTGGAAGAAAATGTTTAAATTGTTAATTATGAACGAAGTGAGGACTTAATGAGCTGTAAAATAAAAAAATAAAAAAAGCTTCCATACTGGACTGGGAGCGAAAGAAAAACGTAGAATGTGCCAGCTGCTTCTCTTCCCGAGCATACTGTGAAAGTCAGTTAAGGGACAGAGGTTTTAAAGGCGTTTTTGCGGGCGATAGACTGACCCCCTGTCACTACAATAGTCTCTTTCCATTTTTATAATACCTCCAAATTTGTCAAACGTGACATCAGATGGTCTTGTAACCTGTGGTGTTCTGCCTACCCCATAAGGGATACAGGCGTGACGTTATGTATGTACGTAAAATTAAAAAAAAAATATTAAAATTAAAAAATAAGTTGATCAAACAAAAAATAAAGAAAATTGTACAGGGTGACTGGTGGGTCACTTTTGAAATTCGAGGACGTGATAGTTTGAGATCATACATGAAGAGAAAAATTTAATAAAAAAAAAATAAATATTAATTACTAACTGAGTAAACTTAACCGAAAGTTAAAGAATTGATTACGCAACGCATGGTTACGCTAGCGTTGGCAGCGATCCGCGTGCCAGGTCACGTGCCGCGATCGACTCAGGCGTAAGTAAATGAAATAGTTAAAAAACTTTATTTATTTATAGAGACTTCTAGTGGAAAATTAAGTACCTACTTTTATTAGATAATTATGATCAGAATCGAGTACAGAGTGCTCTCCTTCAGTATCTTAAATTTGTCACCAGTCACCTTGTTTTATTTATATCACTAGCCACCGCGCGCGGTTTTACCCACGTAACTTTTGATCCCGTTGGAATTTCGGGATAAAATATAGCCTATAACCTTCCTCAAGAGTTGGGCTTTCAAATACAAAAAGAATTTTTCAAATCCCACTTGTAGTTTCTGAGATTAGCGCGTTCAAACAAACAAACTCTTCAGCTTTATATATTAAGGACTAGCCACCGCGCGCGGTTTTACCCGCGTACTTTTGATCCCGTGGGAATTTCGGGATAAAATATAGCCCATAACCTTCCTCAAGAGTTGGGCTATCAAATGCAACAAGAATTTTTCAAATCCCACTTGTAGTGTCTGAGATTAGCGCGTTCAAACAAACAAACTCTTCAGCTTTATATATTAGTACACGGGACACGGGAAGTAGCACACGGGATCAAAACTTACGCGGGTAAAACCGCACGCGGTGGCTAGTCTATACTAATATTTAGTCTATACTAATATATAATAAAGCTGAAGATTTTGTTTTTTTGTTTGTTTGTTTGTTTGAACGCGCTAATCTCAGAAACTACAAGTGGGATTTGAAAAATTCTTTTTGCATTTGATAGCCCAACTTTTGAGGAAGGTATATATTTTATCCCAAAATTCCCATGGGATTAAAAGTTACACGGGTAAAACCGCGCGCGGTGGCTAGTATAATATATAATTTCATATTCATCGACATGCTAAGAAGAAGATAAAAATGCATAAACTTAAAAATATTCGAACCTGCACAGGCGTAGCCAAAGCCCACATGACGGTATTCTCGAGACTCAAACCCGGAACAACACAGCACATCTCCTCCGCCGAGTGGTGCCCCCCCCACATGAAGTATACCATCGCAGCCATACAAGGAGCGCCGAACAGGAACGATACGAGGAACGCGTTGCGCCATTTCCGGATTTCTTCTCTGGAAAGACGTTAGAAATAAAATATGAATAAGAAAATAAAGATTAAATTATTAGTAACGCAAAAATAAGTATCGATAACAAATTTCGCAGCCTGATAGCTATACACTACAAGTACCAAAAAATAAATATAATGCCTATTATATGTCTATGCCTAAATATAAGCCCGTTCACACACGATCCGTTTTACTGGATACCTTTATTGTATCGTAAATACGTACACTTAATACTGTGCCATATGTGAAGTCGCTCATACAAATCCATGCGCCATCGATTAAAAAATTACGTATCCAGTAAAATGGACCTTGTGTAACGGGCTCTTAGGTTGCATATAGGTCACACGTGCGCGAGCCGAGCGAGCCCATAAGTATTGTAATACCATAAGTATTGGCAAGCCAAATTTTGTAATAGTTTGTCTGCTTGACCAATCAGCGAGCAGTGTATTATTTTCCGTATTTCAGAAAAGCGTAAAATTAAAAGCTCTGCTGTGATTGGTCGAACCATTTAAAATCTTACGAATGGATATCCGCAAGTATATAAATTTACCACAAGACATCGCAAATTGATAAATTTGCGAAAATATGAGCGTAAAATAATAAAATTTATATCTCATTTAGAATCTTACGTAAATTTATAAATTTCCTCGTAAACTTATAAACTTACGGTTCTTGTTATTTTCCGGTAACATATACATGTTTAGAGAAAGATGGAGGATTCTTTAATTATAGTTAATTGCATGGCCGTATGTTAAATATACATAGCACCCATGCATGGAGCGCCAAAAAGGAACGATACGAGGAACGCTTGCGCCATTTACGGATTTCTCCTCTAGAAAGAGGGTGTTAAGACTCATTTTAGAATAATAAATAAGCCAAATTTTCCAAGCTCCGTTGTAAATAATAATCTAAAATGAAACGAACAATTGGGCCTACTTTAGGGCTTTTATTGAAGCTTTCACAGCTGCACAACTAGCACTAGGCCAGCTTGTTGATTTACCTAAACCTTACTCTCCCACTGCAGGGCTATGAGTCTCTCCTCGTCACCCAGGGGAGAGACTCATAGCCCTGCAGTGGGAGAGTTACAAAGAGTTGTGATGATGACAATTAATTGAGGAAGCAAAAGAGGTATGCCTGGATCAAAGAAATTGGTGTTCCCTTGTCTCTGCCTACCCCAAAGGGAGATATGCGTGAGGTTATGTATGTATGTGATGATTAAATGCAGTCATCATCATCATCACAACTCTTTGTAATGAGCCAACTGCAGGGCATGAGGGTCTCTCCTGGGTGACGAGGAGGTATAGGCCATAATCCATCAAGCTGGCCCAGTGCTGGGTGGTAGATGTCAGAATTTTCAGGGCGCCGAAATGGCTTCTGAAAAACCCTATCGACTACTGTATACAAGTATACAGCACCCGGAACCGACTGCTTAACGTGCCCTCCAAAGCACGGAAGTCGTCGTGAGAAATAAACGGTCGGCGGTCACCCATCCAAACACCGACCGCACCAAACGTTGCTTAATCTGTGATATCGTATGATACACACAGTAACCACGGCGCCACGACGACTTCAATAATACCTATTAAATGCAGTAACTTATAAGTAATAATTAAAAACTTACTTGTGCTGCAAATAATGGTGTATTCCTCTATTGTGCGGTCCCTCAACGTCCGCCTCAAATCCCATGTCTGTGATCGTGGCGCAAATCTTGCGAGGTCCCACTAGCGCACTGTCGTAGGTTACTGAGCCTCTGTGATACGAGATATTTGGCAATTAAATTAAGAGAAAAATAGCTAATTATTTAATGCTAATTAGCTCATTATACAGGGTTGATTTGTGGTCACCGGCCAAATTATTTTACACAATAAGTATCATTTATTGAAACGATTTTTCCAAAAAAAAGTATTATTTTTTTTAAAAGGAAATTAGTATATCCGCTGAAATATTAAGCAAAACATGGTCACTCTAAATACCCATCAAAATAAAGTCGACTACGCGCTACTACAAAACATCTCGTAGTACTACGTAGTAGTATTACCAACGAAATGCCGCGTCGTAGGTGCTAAGTTCATCAACGGCAACTATTTTTTTAAAAGTTTGTGGTTCCATATTTCTATTTTTTTATACTGAGCGACGCTAAAATAAATATGCAGGTACGTTTATATTGTATTAAAGAAACTAACATTTAAATTTGGCTGGTGAACAAAAAACAACCCAAATGTAAGTGAAAATGAGGTTGAAGATGAAATATAATGGGGAGTTTTCTGACAGCTCATAAAAATTAGTTCAAAAAACCTCTATAGATGCACTTTTAAAAAGCCGAAGGCGTTAAGTCTGTAAACTATAATGTAGGTAAGTGGTATCTACCATCTATGGTTATTTATACGTTCAATTTCTGATACAGACGTCAATTAATTTATTTTACTTTTAAAAACGCAGTGTGGAATAAATTCTTCGCCTTCGCCTTTTGTAAAGCGCCATCTATCGAAGCCTTTTGTACCAATTTTGAACAGTTTTGTTTTTTTAATGAGCTGTCAGAAAACTCCCCATTTTCATAAAAAAAAATTCCGAGATAAGCGTTTTCAACTATAGTTGAATTCTTTTCAAGTGGTTTTTGTGACAGTTCAAAATTGACAATCTTTGTGACGTTGCCGTAGTGAAATTGTTCGATCTTCCATTCGATGGCTTTGACGTATCGAATCAGTTGGTGAAAAAAAATGTATACAATATTCCGATTACAAGATGGCCGCTCATATTCATCGATTCAATGTCGATTCAGTAGTGTCAATCATTATCAACAGAACATTCCGTTTCTTTGAATCTGTCTATATAAGATGAATATCTTTAAGACATTTACTTAATTTATTTACAGTTAATAATAACAATTACACTTTATTAATAGTTCAATTTATAATTTTAAAATAAACAATTGTATTGACATGGTTTTTATTTTCTTAACGCGCCAATTCATATTTGTTAGTTGTAAATAGTTTGCGCGTAATGGAAAATGAGAACTGTCACGAAAATCATTCGAAAACCATTCAACTATAATTCTTCATTCTTATTACATTGGTATTTAAAACAAAACATGCTTTTTTTCTTTGAAAAATGAAAAAAATATTTATTGTTAACACTTTGTGTACATGATAACAATGATTCTCTGCTTTCTGTGCTAGGTATTCCTGTATTACAGGAAGCAAATACTTCCCTTTAGGTACAATTTTGTTTTTGGTGTAACAGTTAATGAACAATCAAATTAATTAAAATGATAATAAAATCCCCAGACAATCACACCAACTACATGGCCCCAAAGTAAGCATAGATTGTATTATGGGATACCATGTAGCGAACTAGGGGGAACCTAGAATATAAATACATAAATAGATAAACACCCAGACACGGAATTTTTTTTATTGTTCCGTGCGAGAATCGAAACCGCAACCACTGGCGTCTGAGGCAGAGAGGTTTACCCCGTCGCCAAAGTGGCCGTCAATAATACAATTTAGGATGGATTAAACAAATTGTAAATGTCTCTCTCTCTCTCTCGCTTAGTGCGTACGTATGTTTGTGTGTGAGTGTGTGTAAGTGTGGAATAAGTGTCTTTATAAGTAGTAAAAGATTTATTTCCAATAATCTTGAAAATTAACATGGAAAACATAAATTTCATTGAACATGCTATTTCAATTGTTGCTTACAAGCCGACTCTATACTATACGAACTTTGTCGACCACTTTGGCGATGGGATAAACCTATCTGCCTCAGACGCCAGTGGCAACTAGTGGGTTCGATTCCCGCACGGAACAAGAAAAAAAAATGTTACGGATCTGAACGTTTATCTATGTAGATATTATTATTATTTAGCATACTTATAACTACTCGCCTTTCATAATATTATTTATATTCTAGACTAGCTGTGCCCGCGGCTCCGCTCGCGATAATTTCGGGATAAAAAGTATCCTATGTTACTTCTAGTACCTGTGCTAGGTATTCCTCTCATGATTCCTCTCATGATTCGTCGAGTAGTTTTTGCGTGAAAGCTGAACAAATATCCACGCTTTCATATTTATAATATTAGTAAGGATAAGGATTGATATTTTATAATATTTGACAATTAATTGTTTAGATTACTTTCACATGAGGCTTAAGTATCTATAGAACGAAAATACTTCAGCGCAAAGCTTCCGAGTAAACTATATTGAAAGTTGACCCGTCCGGCACGTGAACATGAAGATTTCTAGAACTGCTAACCCGGGAAAGAGCGACGTATAACTGACCATGCGAGAAACAACTACACCGAGATCTACTCCAGCAAAACGAAAAGTCTGCCCTTGAGCCTTATTAATTGCCATTGCAAAACACACAGATACTGGAAATTGCGTTCTTTTAAATTGGAATGGAAAATTATTTGGTATTATGGGAATTCTGGGAATAAAGACGGTTTCTCCTGCACCGCAACCTGTTAAAATTTGAGATATCCAAATAGAATTATACCCAGAAATATGTACAACTTAAAACAGAAAAAGAAATGAAAATAAAGCTGAAACGCCTGTGCAATGATATCTACCTATACGTACTTCACTTAAAAATAAATACCTAAAACTACAATAATAAATAAAAGTACCTACAGTTTTACCTAAAAAATAAAAAAAAAAACTGAACATAAATTAGCCAAAATTTGGAATTTGACCGAATATTTAAACACTACCAAAACATCTAATACCTAATAAAATAACAACGAAAGAAATTGAAATAAACTATTTAAAGACTAAAAGTCGCACTGATAAGCACGGTTTATAATATCAATTAATGTCTGTCAATAAAGTCGAACGCTCTGAACGCATCAACAGCCAAATATTGAATGAATTATAATAAAGCTTGCGCTCGCCTCCCGCCTTTTTATACCCTACCGCCGCGAGCCTTCAATATTCACGCGCGATGGGTTATTAGCGTATTTCATGTATAAGTTTGGTGTTTCTATACCGATTTCTATGATTCTTTTTTTATTGAATAGGTAATAATGTTAATTTTTTTTTAATTAGGGATGAGTGAGAGTATTATATACGTAAGAGTAAACAAATATAATCAGAAAGCTCCGAACTGCTAAGCTATCGGGATTTACACGTGTTATTGTGAGTCAACCATAAATATAGACATATACTGTTGTGGGATATTTTTTATATAATTTTATGAAGAATATTTCTGTCATACATGATTTCTATGTAGCTTTAACCATTAAGGCTGCACACGCGACGGAAGCTTAAAAAATGAAGTAATTTCTCCCGTTTTCCCAACATTTCTCTTCACTGCTCTGCTCCTATTGATTGTAGCGTGATAATAAGTATACTATAACCTGCCCAGGAGTATGAAGAATAATTTTACCAAGTTTCGTTAAAATCCGTCGAGTGGTTTTTGTTTCTATAAGGAACATACAGACAGACAGACTGACAGACAGACAAAAATTTTATTGATTGCATTTTTGGCATCAGTATCGACCCCCTGATAGTTATTTTGAAAATATATTTCATGTACAGAATTGACCTCTCTACAGATTTATTATAAGTATAGATATAGATAGATTCCACCCTAGTTCGCTACATGGTATCTCATAACACAAGCTCTGCTTACTTTGAGGCCATGTAGTTGGTGTGATTGTCTGGTTTTTTTTTCTCGCAAACATACGAATCGATAAGTTCTGTGATCGCAGTTATGTTCCTGAAGTAGGTGCACATCATTGTTGCATTAATTTTACTTCAATTGTTTTACTTACTTGTTAGTTGTAAGTGCCACAGAGCAGGAAAGAACTCCGTCTAGCTTCATTACAGTCTTCTCTATTTTACTGACGCACGAAGCACAGGACATGCCTTTGATCTGTGGCAAAAACATTATTTCATTAAAATAAATACGATAGGTACACATAAAATGCCAATGACTATTGCAAACAAGACAATACAAAAACAATGTCAGCCAACACCCAAAACTACATCAATGAAAATAATCATCAATTCATTCAATTCGAAGTTGTATTATTGTATAAATTCAACATTTTGATTAAACATTCACAAGTCTATTGCATTTATGTCAAAAATCAATCAATCAACATATTCCAATTTTATATGCATTTTAAGTCATTAATTTTATTAATTTTTTAGCCAATTATATTTAAATTTACTGAGTGGCAAAGATTTTATATCATTTGGTATACGATTAAATATTCTGACTGACATTGCATTACAATTTTTGTTGCATATTTCAGTTTTTATACTAGGGAGACATACCTTATTTGGAACTCTTTTATAATACCACTAGCTGACCCGGCAAACGTTGTTTTGCCATATAAATAAATAAAAAAATAAAAAAATAGATGTTGGCCGATTCTCATAGATACCGGATAAGCACAAAAAATTTCATCAAAATCGGTCAAGCCGTTTCGGAGGAGTATGGCAACGAAAACTGTGACACGAGAATTTTATATATTAGACTAGCTGACCCGGCAAACGTTGTTTTGCCATATAAATAAATAAAAAATAGATGTTGGCCGATTCTCGTAGATACCGGATAAGCACAAAAAATTTCATCAAAATCGGTCAAGCCGTTTCGGAGGAGTATGGCAACGAAAACTGTGACACGAGAATTTTATATATTAGATATAAACTCTTTTTTTGCTGGGTGGTGCCCATATCTGATACAAACTCACCATCACAACCATGGTGGTCTGGCCGCCGTCTCCGTCCGATATCACGGATGAAGGGAATCCCAGCTCCGTGATAGAGTTGGCCACGTCTGCGGCCGTGATGCATGATTTGTCGTATTGAACTTCGGCTTTAGCGGCTAATAGGGCAACTAGGATTGATTGCACGCCTGTATGAAAGATAACGTATATAAGCCAAATCTAATAATTTATTTTTGAATATAAATTAAAAAGAAATTCACTGTGGGTAGGAGTATATGACAAGCTCAAAAGTCAAAGTCAAAAACTAGTTAAAAGGAGACTTAGAGTAGAAACTTCGATAGTTCCTTTTTGGTACGGATTGCCAAGGTGTTGCAAAAAACTGCAGACCTTAGAGCATCGTCGTAAGGTTGCGTGTCTAACCGTGTACTACAGGATACATTTTGGTGAGTGCGCCAGTGCCCTGTTTGAACAAATTGAACCCTCACCCTTTTACCATCGGACTACTAGACGCAGACAGAACTTCCATCCGTATGTGGTAGATATTCCGAAAAGTCGAACTAAGCGCTTTGACAGTTCCTTTTTGATACGGGTCGCCAAGGTTTGGAATGAACTGCCTGCGTCTATTTTCCCTGACCAGTATAGTCCTAGTACTTTTAAGCGTCGAGTGAATAGGTTTCTCGTGGATGGACGTGTACCACCTTAGTCTTCATGTTCACTTAACATCAGGTGTCATGGAAGACAAACGTCCCATCCATAATTTATAAAAAAAAAAAACTGCCTGCGTCTGTTTTTCCTGACCACTACAGTCCTGGAACTTTTAAGTGTCGAGTGAATAGGTTTCTCGTGGATGGACGTGTACCACCATAGTCCTCATGCGCACTTTCCATCAGGTGGCATGGAAGACAAACGTCCTATCCTTACAATATAAAAAAAAGTTGCTCATTATATAAAGCGGCAGAAATAAAACTCAAATGTTCAGATGTAAAACGATTATTTAGGTGTCACATAAACGGCAATCAAAGATAATCAGGTTGTAGTAGCGCGTAGTCGTCTTTATTTTAATAGTATTCATTCATAATTTATGCTCGTATTGTATAACATCCATTGTAGCAAAACAGCAGGCCTATTATGGATCTCAAAACCATGCGATGATATCATGAAATAGTTTTGACGTAAAGCATATCATGCGATCATTATTCGGTATTACTCCTCGGCGAAATCTCTTAGCTAAGCTCTTGCCATTAGACTGAATACAATATCCCACATACAGGGTAAGTTATATTTCACAGCTTCTTTCTTTGCGATTGAGGTTTACTTTATGTAGTAGCGCCACCTACTGCTAGCCTTTGCACGGATTTTAGAGTCTATGATAAGGGTTCTTTTCTTTTTTTTTTTTTTTTTTAACAACTGTCACGTTTCGCTCCCTATGTCAGCATCCAGTCTACAGAACTCATTCCAGGCCTATGCAACTCTAGTGTCAATGAAATTGAATTCTGCACCATCTAGGACATGACGTACTACAACTTTTCGGTAGGTTATTTCTCCTGTTATTAACTAGGTAGCGCTGGGATAGCCGATTTATTAATATCTCGTCAGGAACCGGAAAAGATGTTGACTTTGACAGACTAGTCAACAGACTATTATAATAGTCTATGAATGTACGTGTGCGTGTGCGTCTGTTGCGTTTTGTGTTTTCTCCACCATTTTATTTAAGACTTAGATTATTTTAACAAATTCGCTGTGAATTGGGCCGTGAAGTTAATTGTGTGACTTACTAACAACTTAAAAGGCTTCAGCAACAAAAGTTTATAAAGACTAAAGTGCGGGAAAGCGAAAACAGTGTAAAAATTGTGTAATATATTGTGTAAATATACAGTGATTGTGCATGTGATTTAAGTATGACTTGCTGTAAGTCATAAGGTTAATTTGGTCGATTTCATAAAAAAAATGTCAATGAAAATGTTGATTCACAGTTGCTGTAATGGGGTGAACCGAATAATAAATGGACAATTGACAAAATTTGATGAGGAAGATGGAGCGAAGAAAGAGGCTTTTGAATATTCCACGAAACAATAAATAACCTTATAAAATAAAGATTTTCGTTTTATTTTATTATTTTTGACCACTTATTTAATATAAATACCTTATTCTGTATTTTTCAAGCAGTTATCATAATAAAATTCTATAAAATATTACATTAAATGTGATAAACAGGATAAGATATTTTTACCTTAAATTTTTTTTTTATAATGGAGACTTATCTACTAAGGCTGTCTAGCGGTCATTTTTGGAATTAAATTTAGTTACTAGCGCCATCTATGATATAAGGTATTATTCTATTTTGCCAATAAAATCAAGTTGCCCATCTATCTCATATTAACTGTATGGTCTATGACTCATTCTGCGTTTCCGTGCTGTAGCCTGCGCACGTCGACTAAAATATATTAATTAGCTAGTTAAATTTTAAAAGTTTAAATGGTAAAAATTGTGCATCGAAGGAAGAGAAAATTCTCAAGAAAATAATTCGAGGAGGTTGAGACATCAAATTACAAATTCCGAAGAACCCAACGGTGTTGGGACTTATTAGAAAAAATGTCGTTGACACAAAAACTACCCACATTGTATGTGCGTGTAGTCATCGAGGTTCGATGCATACAATTAATTCTCCTATTTAGTCCGTTACTCGATAATAATATCGTCGTTGGCGATTAATCTGATGTACGGTGGAGAATCTCTAATATAATTTTAATAAATATTAGAAAAAATGTCGTTGACACAAAAACTACCCACATTGTATGTGCGTGTAGTCATCGAGGTTCGATGCATACAATTAATTCTCCTATTTAGTCCGTTACTCGATAATAATATCGTCGTTGGCGATTAATCTGATGTACGGTGGAGAATCTCTAATATAATTTTAGTAAATATTAGAAAAAATGTCGTTGACACAAAAACTACCCACATTGTATGTGCGTGTAGTCATCGAGGTTCGATGCATACAATTAATTCTCCTATTTAGTCCGTTACTCGATAATAATATCGTCGTTGGCGATTAATCTGATGTACGGTGGAGAATCTCTAATATAATTTTAGTAAATATTAGAAAAAATGTCGTTGACACAAAACTACCCACATGGTATGTGCGTGTAGTCATCGAGTTTCGATGCATATAATTAATTCTTTTGATTAGTCAGTTACCAGATAATATCGCCGTTGGCGATTAATCTGATTTGCGGTGGAGACGATCTTGCACGCCGAATCCAAGATTTGAAGTGCCCGAGCTACCTCCGTCATTATCAGCCTTTTTTTTTGATACGATTAATGTCCCGGAAGAGGTCTAAAAACCAGCAGTTGTCGGCTGAAGATCTAAAGAATCTAAAGATAAGCCTGTTGAGGACTATCTTGTACCCGCAATTTGCAAATATTTACTTGCTCCCTTTATTAAATTTAGAAGCAAAAGCAGCATTGGCTGAAACTCTTACCAAACGAGATTCTATACATCAACAAAAAAAAAAAAAAAAGGGCAAATTGGAATCGCCTTGGCAGCTTTATCGCAAGCGATGGTAATCATTTTCAATGAAACTTTGAAGCAAAAACTTTTAAAACTGCTGAGTTACGCTTGTCGCGATAGCCAGAATAGCGAAACTAAAACTCATCGTAACATAATAATGAGTTCCATAAACGTATGCCTGCGTGACACGCTGACCAATACAAGTTGCGATGATTATCTATTGGGAGGAGATGTTGCTGAAACGCTGCAAATTGCAAAAAACGACGACGTCATCTCCGCAGCCATAGCTGCCGGCTCGAGCTCCACAGCAGAGCTACACGTACCCGCCACGTAGGACCTACCACGAACGGTCGTGGAACACTAGCAACCAGCGGAAATAAACGGACCAGGTGCAGTGCAATGGACGTTTACGATATTTTCATCAAAAATGGGCTTAGATAACGAGTGATCCATTAATATTATCGTGAATAGCTGGTTACTAAAGACCTTTTAAATATCTGCCCGCTAAACAAAGTAGCTCTTGTGTTTACCCAAGGTCAATACATGGCCATAAAGATTATATTTTAGCGTTGGATAAACTATTAAAAATAAATGCTATATTCGTATGTTCTCATGAGCCAGGTAAATTTTATCACAAATTTTTTCTTGTGCTCAAGCTATACGGTGAAAATCGCTTCATACATAATTTAAAATCTTTGAATTAATTTACTACAAAACACTTCAAAATGGAAGATTACAGAACCGCTGATAAGTTAACAAAACAATGCTACATGTTATTTTTTCATCAATGTTGATAAGTCTTTCCGAAAGTACCTTCGATTTGAATATAACAACGTTTTATATGAATTCAAATATTAAACGTTTGACTTATGCACCGCTCTTTATATAAGTATTTACTAAAATATTAAAACCAGTCATGGAATTTTTACGTCGGGATAATTTTTTCATCCATAATATATCTAGATAATATATTTTACATTGGCAAAGATTGTGATGATTGTAATGAGAATGTTTGGATTACAAAACATATTTTAATAAATTTAGGTTTCATAATGCATACGAAAAAAGGTTGCTTTGTTCCTAGAACACAATGTAAATTCCTTGGGTTTATTTTTGATTCAGAGAAAATTATTTTAAAACTACCCACAAAAAAAAAAAAAAAGTTCTTAAAATAGAAAAAATAATACACAAAGTTATTCGAGCAATTTAAAATATTGTCACCAAATAAAAATCCTACTTATGATCAGGTAGTGAATTTACCCAGATATAATAAAGATGATTTTACTTGGTGGTTAAATTATCTAGAAGAGGGCTTTTCTCCTCTTAGAACAGGCCAATACACTAAAACTATCTATCCTGACGCATCATATACTGGCTAGGGCGGGTTTTGTGATGGAAAAGAGGCAGCGGGTCATTGGAAGGAAAGCGAGTCGTCGCTACACATTAATACTCTGGAATTAAAAGCAGTTTTTTCGGACTTAAAACATTCGCATAATTATGGTAGTTACGATTGTGATATATTGTTAAGAATAGATATTACCATTACCTGTATAAATAGAATGGGTAGTGTTCAGTTTTCACATATGGATCATATTACCCGAGACCAATGGAAATAGCGTGAAATGCGTAAGATCAATATCTTTACATCTTATATTACTTCAAAAGATAATATAGAAGCTGAGAGTTTGTCACGAAAACAGTTTAATGACACTGAATGGGATCTAAGTGACTATACCTTTAATAATATAACAAATACTATCGGTTGATCTTTTTGCAAACAGATGCAACTTATAATGTCCTATTTATGTAACCTGGAAAAATGACCCAGATGCAAAAACTCTTCAGAAAATTGTTAGTGAAAAGTCTGTGGGTATTGTGGTAGTACCATACTGGCCCACGCAACTATGGTTGCCATTGTTTAAAAGGTTGTGTTGTGATTGTATTTACTAAATACTAATTCGCTGAAATCTCCTTTCAGATCTGCGCACAACCTTCATTAAACATTAACCTTGGTTGCCGCGAAATTGTTCAGAAAGCGTTAGTAAAAAGATCACTGTCTTCAAAGTCCGTTGAAATTATGTTGGCATCTTTGTTGGACAATTCTTACCGAGACAGTGTGAAGGAGGTATCAAGGCGTGGATTGAATATTGCAAAAATAATAATTTTAGTTTTACTCAAACTTCTAAACCAATAATTGTTCATTTTCTAACTGAAATTTTCGAAAAAGGTGCTAAGTACGGTACTATTAATAGCTATAGATCTGCATTATCATTAATATTAAACATAAATTCCCAATATGACAGGTTAAAAAGTTTCATGAAAGGAGTCGTTATGTGAAGACCAACCACATCAAGTATGATCTTACCTGGGATCCAGCAGTTGTATTGAGCTACTTACCTACAAAATTTCCTAATGAAGACCTTGACTTAAAGACTCTTTTCCAAGAAAACTGTTACACTAATAGCTCTTGTAACGGAACATCGTGTTCAAATTTTATCCGTGACAAAGATTAAAAATATTTTAATAACTAAAAAAGGTACTTATAAAAGGGTTTATAAAAACCTCTAAATTTAATAGTAAACAGACCTTGGTAAAGTTTCCGTTTTTTAATATTCGTCCAGAAATTTGTCCAGCAAAAACCTTACAGATGTAGGTATATAAATAAAACGAAAATTTAAGGAAACCTGATAATTTGTTTATTAGTTTTAAGAAACATATAGGTTTCCAAACTTTAAGTCACTGGGTTAAAAACACTTTAACTCTCAGTGGTATTGATGAAAATATTTTTAGTGCACATAGTACATGACATGCTGCTACATCAAGAGCTATTTATTTAGGAGTTTCTATTGACCTATCAAAAAGACTGCAGGATGGTCGGATTCTTCCTCAGTCCTTGCTAGAAATTATAACAAACTTTGTAACGAAAAATAATTTGCCTAATCATTGTTGAATTGTTTTCAATAAGTATGTTTATTTACTATTGAAGAGTTTTACCTTACTACTCTGCCAATTCATTTCACTATAACTAATCTTTAAACATCCTACATAAAGTAAACCTCAATCGCAAAGAAAGAAGCTGTGAAATATAATTGAGGATCAAACGAACTTCTAAAGTGAAGTTCGATCCTAATTATGTGAACAGCTTCTTTCGAAGCGATTTAATATAAACCCACCCGTTATTATGCTTTGAAATAAGCATAATATGAATATGTTTCAACATGGAGTAATTTCAATTTATATTTGTATTTTACCCAACCCCAATATAGTGAAATGAACAAACAGGAATAAGACAGATTGACTTTAAACAAAATGAGTTCTGTAGACTGGATGCTGACATAGGGAGCGAAACGTGACAGTTGTTAAAAAAAAAAAAAAAAAGAAAAGAACCCTTATCATAGACTCTAAAATCCGTGCAAAGGCTAGCAGTAGGTGGCGCTACTACATAAAGTAAACCTCAATCGCTTCGAAAGAAGCTGTTCACATAATTAGGATCGAACTTCACTTTAGAAGTTCGTTTGATC
The DNA here is from genome assembly GCA_944452665.1 of Stenoptilia bipunctidactyla. NCBI lineage: Eukaryota > Metazoa > Arthropoda > Insecta > Lepidoptera > Pterophoridae > Stenoptilia > Stenoptilia bipunctidactyla. The sequence continues at coordinate 3,962,457 of OX101750.1, read as the reverse complement.
CTCAATTTTTTGAAGATGAAAACAGTTTAAGAGAAGTTTAATAACAATATGTGGATTCAATTTATGATAAAAAAATGATATATTTTTTTATTGAAATTTTCCAATTCTTCTAAGTGACCAAATTTTTCTGACAGTTGAAAAATCGCGGTTTAACGTATTTCTTGATAGAAATAGTTGGAAAAACGCTTTTATTTCTTGCTATTTAGTCGTAAATAACAGATTAAACTAAAATGTTGTTAACTTATGAGAATTATAAAATATCAATTTACGTAACGAAAAAAAAAAATTTTTTTTTTTTTTTCATAAATTCCACACATTTTACTTCAGATGGTTTTATAACCTCTAGTGTTCTGCCTACCCCATAAGGGATACAGACGTGAAGTTATGTATGTAAGTATGTATGATACTAGCAATAAAGTGTAAGTATTGTATTGTGTTGGACCTATTAGACTTACCATATATTTTCCCGACGTGTTTCTCAATGGCCGCTACACACGACGCACACGTCATGCCTCTCACTTCTAGAGTGCATCGCGTTAAGGGTTTAGCTGTGCCCTGGGAACGAAAGTAACTTATATCAACCATTTATAAAACATATTTATATAACGTAACTGAATAAGTAGCCGTTCATTAAGAATTCATATACAGGGTGACTGGAGACTGAGATATTGAAGGAGAGCGCTGTACTTGATTCTGATCATAATTATGTAATAAAAGTAGGTACTCAATTTTTCACTAGAAATCCCTATACAAAAATAAAGTATTTTTTCGCGGCGCTTAGTAGTAAGAAGTACAAAAGTAGTATGTGCGCTAATGTAACCATGCGTTGCGTGATAAATTCTTTAACTTTCGTGTAAGTTTACTCAGTAAATTTTTTTTTTTTTTTCTCAAACTATCACGTGTCCTCGAATTTCGTGACCCATCATCAGTCACCCGAATTTCGAAATAGACCCACAAATATAACGTCTTCGAAAGCAAAGTTGGTGTAAAATGAATACAGTATTTGTCAATAATATTAGAATTTTTCCTGAAATTAAAATAACTTATTATGTACCTAACCTATTTAAAACCTATATAACGAGATAGGCGCCCTTCCTCGAATTGTTTTATAGTCCCTTAACAGCAGCTGGCGTCTATTGTTATTTAATCGTTGTTTACCGTGCAGGTGCAGCCGAAGTTAGGTAAAGGGTTTTACGGCTGCGTATTATTCGGCCTCACCCGGCCTCGAAATCCTCCTCCTCAAACAAACTCTCTTATTTCGGAGTAATGATTGGTTCAAAAAATTTGTTTAAATCGTGGCGCCTCCAGAACAAAAGCCACAGGATGGAGACCGTCAACTTTTAAAAACTTACAAACAAATGGATGAAACAAAAGATATTTTGTTTCACGAGACAATTATCATAAACTTTACTCAGCCCAATTACCTGAAAACCTAAAATCTCATAAGACAGACCTTAAAAAGCACATTAAGTAAAAACCATTTCAAAATAATTGGTTAAGATGGAACCTTCAAATAGTAGTAGAGTGGCAAATGGTGATTAGACCTAAACCAGATGGTCTCTTTGACATTTCCAGTAAATGTTCTACGCTGCTTATGATGACTGCAGGAAGAAGGGTTAATGATTAAACAATGGGGTAGAAAACTGCCAACTTATTCTACTAGAGGCACTGATTACGCTTGACCCATAACAACTGTCAAATACCATAGCATAAGATAATTTTATAATAATTTTCATCAATAAATGAGAAATGCTTCATTACATGGTCATAAGTTTGATATAAAATAATTATATTTCACAGCTTCTTTCTTTGCGATTGAGGTTTACTTTATGTAGTAGCGCCACCTACTGCTAGCCTTTGCACGGATTTTAGAGTCTATGATAAGGGTTCTTTTCTTTTTTTTTTTTTTTTTAACAACTGTCACGTTTCGCTCCCTATGTCAGCATCCAGTCTACAGAACTCATTCTGCGTTTCCGTGCTGTAGCCTGCGCACGTCGACTAAAATATATTAATTAGCTAGTTAAATTTTAAAAGTTTAAATGGTAAAAATTGTGCATCGAAGGAAGAGAAAATTCTCAAGAAAATAATTCGAGGAGGTTGAGACATCAAATTACAAATTCCGAAGAACCCAACGACGTTGACACAAAAACTACCCACATTGTATGTGCGTGTAGTCATCGAGGTTCGATGCATACAATTAATTCTCCTATTTAGTCCGTTACTCGATAATAATATCGTCGTTGGCGATTAATCTGATGTACGGTGGAGAATCTCTAATATAATTTTAATAAATATTAGAAAAAATGTCGTTGACACAAAAACTACCCACATTGTATGTGCGTGTAGTCATCGAGGTTCGATGCATATAATTAATTCTCCTATTTAGTCCGTTACTCGATAATAATATCGTCGTTGGCGATTAATCTGATGTACGGTGGAGAATCTCTAATATAATTTTAATAAATATTAGAAAAAATGTCGTTGACACAAAAACTACCCACATTGTATGTGCGTGTAGTCATCGAGGTTCGATGCATACAATTAATTCTCCTATTTAGTCCGTTACTCGATAATAATATCATCGTTGGCGATTAATCTGATGTACGGTGGAGAATCTCTAATATAATTTTAATAAATATTAGAAAAAATGTCGTTGACACAAAACTACCCACATGGTATGTGCGTGTAGTCATCGAGTTTCGATGCATATAATTAATTCTTTTGATTAGTCAGTTACCAGATAATATCGCCGTTGGCGATTAATCTGATTTGCGGTGGAGACGATCTTGCACGCCGAATCCAAGATTTGAAGTGCCCGAGCTACCTCCGTCATTATCAGCCTTTTTTTTGATACGATTAATGTCCCGGAAGAGGTCTAAAAACCAGCAGTTGTCGGCTGAAGATCTAAAGAATCTAAAGATAAGCCTGTTGAGGACTATCTTGTACCCGCAATTTGCAAATATTTACTTGCTCCCTTTATTAAATTTAGAAGCAAAAGCAGCATTGGCTGAAACTCTTACCAAACGAGATTCTATACATCAACAAAAAAAAAAAAAAAAAAGGGCAAATTGGAATCGCCTTGGCAGCTTTATCGCAAGCGATGGTAATCATTTTCAATGAAACTTTGAAGCAAAAACTTTTAAAACTGCTGAGTTACGCTTGTCGCGATAGCCAGAATAGGGAAACTAAAACTCATCGTAACATAATAATGAGTTCCATAAACGTATGCCTGCGTGACACGCTGACCAATACAAGTTGCGATGATTATCTATTGGGAGGAGATGTTGCTGAAACGCTGCAAATTGCAAAAAACGACGACGTCATCTCCGCAGCCACAGCTGCCGGCTCGAGCTCCACAGCAGAGCTACACGTACCCGCCACGTAGGACCTACCACGAACGGTCGTGGAACACTAGCAACCAGCGGAAATAAACCACCAGGTGCAGTGCGATGGACGTTTACGATATTTTCATCAAAAATGGGCTTAGATAACGAGTGATCCATTAATATTATCGTGAATAGCTGGTTACTAAAGACCTTTTAAATATCTGCCCGCTAAACAAAGTAGCTCTTGTGTTTACCCAAGGTCAATACATGGCCATAAAGATTATATTTTAGCGTTGGATAAACTATTAAAAATAAATGCTATATTCGTATGTTCTCATGAGCCAGGTAAATTTTATCACAATTTTTTTCTTGTGCTCAAGCTATACGGTAAAAATCGCTTCATACATAATTTAAAATCTTTGAATTAATTTACTACAAAACACTTCAAAATGGAAGATTACAGAACCGCTGATAAGTTAACAAAACAATGCTACATGTAATTTTTCATCAATGTTGATAAGTCTTTCCGAAAGTACCTTCGATTTGAATATAACAACGTTTTATATGAATTCAAATATTAAACGTTTGACTTATGCACCGCTCTTTATATAAGTATTTACTAAAATATTAAAACCAGTCATGGAATTTTTACGTCGGGATAATTTTTTCATCCATAATATATCTAGATAATATATTTTACATTGGCAAAGATTGTGGTGATTGTAATGAGAATGTTTGGATTACAAAACATATTTTAATAAATTTAGGTTTCATAATGCATACGAAAAAAGGTTGCTTTGTTCCTAGAACACAATGTAAATTCCTTGGGTTTATTTTTGATTCAGAGAAAATTATTTTAAAACTACCCACAAAAAAAAAAAAAAAAAAAGTTCTTAAAATGGAAAAAATAATACACAATGTTATTCGAGCAATTTAAAATATTGTCACCAAATAAAAATCCTACTTATGATCAGGTAGTGAATTTACCCAGATATAATAAAGATGATTTTACTTGGTGGTTAAATTATCTAGAAGAGGGCTTTTCTCCTCTTAGAACAGGCCAATACACTAAAACTATCTATCCTGACGCATCATATACTGGCTAGGGCGGGTTTTGTGATGGAAAAGAGGCAGTGGGTCATTGGAAGGAAAGCGAGTCGTCGCTACACATTAATACTCTGGAATTAAAAGCAGTTTTTTCGGACTTAAAACATTCGCATAATTATGGTAGTTACGATTGTGATATATTGTTAAGAATAGATATTACCATTACCTGTATAAATAGAATGGGTAGTGTTCAGTTTTCACATATGGATCATATTACCCGAGACCAATGGAAATAGCGTGAAATGCGTAAGATCAATATCTTTACATCTTATATTACTTCAAAAGATAATATAGAAGCTGAGAGTTTGTCACGAAAACAGTTTAATGACACTGAATGGGATCTAAGTGACTATACCTTTAATAATATAACAAATAGGTTTGGAATACTATCGGTTGATCTTTTTGCAAACAGATGCAACTTATAATGTCCTATTTATGTAACCTGGAAAAATGACCCAGATGCAAAAACTCTTCAGAAAATTGTTAGTGAAAAGTCTGTGGGTATTGTGGTAGTACCATACTGGCCCACGCAACTATGGTTGCCATTGTTTAAAAGGTTGTGTTGTGATTGTATTTACTAAATACTAATTCGCTGAAATCTCCTTTCAGATCTGCGCACAACCTTCATTAAACATTAACCTTGGTTGCCGCGAAATTGTTCAGAAAGCGTTAGTAAAAAGATCACTGTCTTCAAAGTCCGTTGAAATTATGTTGGCATCTTTGTTGGACAATTCTTACCGAGACAGTGTGAAGGAGGTATCAAGGCGTGGATTGAATATTGCAAAAATAATAATTTTAGTTTTACTCAAACTTCTAAACCAATAATTGTTCATTTTCTAACTGAAATTTTCGAAAAAGGTGCTAAGTACGGTACTATTAATAGCTATAGATCTGCATTATCATTAATATTAAACATAAATTCCCAATATGACAGGTTAAAAAGTTTCATGAAAGGAGTCGTTATGTGAAGACCAACCACATCAAGTATGATCTTACCTGGGATCCAGCAGTTGTATTGAGCTACTTACCTACAAAATTTCCTAATGAAGACCTTGACTTAAAGACTCTTTTCCAAGAAAACTGTTACACTAATAGCTCTTGTAACGGAACATCGTGTTCAAATTTTATCCGTGACAAAGATTAAAAATATTTTAATAACTAAAAAAGGTACTTATAAAAGGGTTTATAAAAACCTCTAAATTTAATAGTAAACAGACCTTGGTAAAGTTTCCGTTTTTTAATATTCGTCCAGAAATTTGTCCAGCAAAAACCTTACAGATGTAGGTATATAAATAAAACGAAAATTTAAGGAAACCTGATAATTTGTTTATTAGTTTTAAGAAACATATAGGTTTCCAAACTTTAAGTCACTGGGTTAAAAACACTTTAACTCTCAGTGGTATTGATGAAAATATTTTTAGTGCACATAGTACATGACATGCTGCTACATCAAGAGCTATTTATTTAGGAGTTTCTATTGACCTATCAAAAAGACTGCAGGATGGTCGGATTCTTCCTCAGTCCTTGCTAGAAATTATAACAAACTTTGTAACGAAAAATAATTTGCCTAATCATTGTTGAATTGTTTTCAATAAGTATGTTTATTTACTATTGAAGAGTTTTACCTTACTACTCTGCCAATTCATTTCACTATAACTAATCTTTAAACATCCTACATAAAGTAAACCTCAATCGCAAAGAAAGAAGCTGTGAAATATAATTGAGGATCAAACGAACTTCTAAAGTGAAGTTCGATCCTAATTATGTGAACAGCTTCTTTCGAAGCGATTTAATATAAACCCACCCGTTATTATGCTTTGAAATAAGCATAATATGAATATGTTTCAACATGGAGTAATTTCAATTTATATTTGTATTTTACCCAACCCCAATATAGTGAAATGAACAAACAGGAATAAGACAGATTGACTTTAAACAAAATGAGTTCTGTAGACTGGATGCTGACATAGGGAGCGAAACGTGACAGTTGTTAAAAAAAAAAAAAAAAGAAAAGAAACCTTATCATAGACTCTAAAATCCGTGCAAAGGCTAGCAGTAGGTGGCGCTACTACATAAAGTAAACCTCAATCGCTTCGAAAGAAGCTGTTCACATAATTAGGATCGAACTTCACTTTAGAAGTTCGTTTGATCCTCAAATAATACAGTTTCTCCGATGATACATACTAGTTATGGTTGTGGATGGACTTGATTTAAACTTTTGTGGAAATTAATATATTACGGTTCACATTTTCCCATTTTGATACAGAAAAACCAATTACTATAAAGATTTACCAAAAAAAAGGACACTGAACTAGCAATAACCATAGTAACTTGTTTATTTGACTGTTTGTTATGGGTCAAGCGTGTGAAGCGACATCTATTTAGACCTTTTCGTTTTCTTCTTCATTGCTGAAGAACATTGCACCGTTAGTGATTCAAACATTATCTTTACACGTCAATTCGGATCTAAAACTGATAAGTCACGGATAATCTATTTGACATTTATCATCATCAGCTGATAAGTGCAATTTAAATGCTGTATATTGGATAAAGCGACTAATAGAAATGGGCAAGTACTAATAGTGTTGAGCTAGAAGGACAATAACAATAAATGGCTGATCCCGAACAGCTTTGTGGCACGCAGAACAAGAATGGAATAAAATAGTCAGCAAAACGACCTGGCACCGCTGGCAGCACCCGTTCACGCGTATAACGCAAGTACCAGCCATCACCCTCCTCAACCATATTTTAGGGAAGAGGGTGACCCGATACCCGACGCTACCACTAGCCTTGCCGCCTGAGGGAGCATGACAAAAATAATTGACTATCACAGTTGGCGTGTAATCTCACCGTTGTTACCATGCGATAATAAACAGATCTCATTGTATAGGTTTCAAATAGGTTCAGGCTACATAATATTAGAATTTTTCCTGAAATAAAAGGTATGTACCTAACCTATTTGAAACCTATACACTCTTCACCCTGTCGTTATGGCTGTAATTTATCTGTCAGACATTCAATAGGTAACTAAGTCAATCTCATCATCACAACTCTTTGTAATGAGCCCACTGCAGGGTATGAGTCTCTCCCCTGGCTGACGAGGAGGTATAGGCCATAATCCACCAAGCTGGCCCAGTGCTGGGTGGTGGATGCCAGAATTTTTAGGGCGCCAAAATGGCTTCTGACAAACCCTAACGACTACTGTATACAAGTATACAGCACCCGGGACCGACTGCTTAACGTGCCCTCCAAAGCACGGAAGTCGTCGTGAGAAATGAATGGTCGGCGGTCACCCATCCAAGTACCGACCGCGCCGAACGTTGCTTAACCTGTGATATCGTATGATGCACACAGTAACCACGGCGGCGCCACGACGACTTCATATATGTATATTTTTATATGTATTGACGACTTACATTAGGTTGAGTTTTATTCTTTTTTAAGCTTGAACCTTTGATGCCATCTCCGGACGCCTCGCCATTCATTTTAGTTTCCATGCCTGGAACAAAATCAGGAAATTACAAACAAAGTAGGAATTAAATAGTTATATAGCCCTATACAGGGTGACTGGTGACAAATTTTAGAAACTGAAGGAGAGCACCCTGTATTCAATTCTGATCATAATTATGTATTAAAAGTAGGTACTTAATTTTTCACTAGAATTCCCTATAAATAAATACTGCTATGTTACTACTTTACATACAACTGAGTCGATCGCGGCACGTGACCTGGCACGCGGATCGCTGCCAACGCTAGCGTAACCATGCGTTGCGTAATCAATTCTTTAACTTTCGGTTAAGTTTACTCAGTAAATAATTAATATACGTATGTATATTTTTTATTTAATTTTTTCTCTTCATGTATGATCTCAAACTATCACGTCCTCGAATTTCAAAAGTGACCCACCAGTCACCCTGTATAAAAAGAATGCCCGCTAGTTCCGTTGTGTGATATCCATAACACATTGCAGCCACATGCTTGGTGTGTTAGTTTGGGTAATTTATCTATCTATGGCAATCAACCTAAGGGCACAGTACAGATATCTACAGTAATTCAACTTCATACCATGCGAGTGTCTACATACCGAAACAATTGCTCATTGAGCTTAACGTTAATATGCAGATTGTTTATACTTTAAAAATTAATAATTCATTTTTTCGTGCGTCTCAGTCGAGGCGCAAGTATTTTTCGGTCGCTAATTTATTATACCGATTTGTTATTCAAACGTAAACATGGTTTTTTGAAGCAAAACGTATTTTTGTTGAACACTTCCTATTTAATTTACAAAGTATTTCGTTTGTTTAAATAAAAAAAGTATATTTGCAGTCACAAAAATGTAATTTAAACGCTGAAGGCGGGCAGCCCTATCACATGTGAACGGACCGCGGCGCGCTGTAGGCATTTATTTCAAAGATTGAATTACTGTCGATATCTGTACTGTGCTAAGGGTGAAACACAACTTTTTTGGCCCACTATAAATAGTAAATAGGCTCGAATGAGTTCTTTGACTGGCTTTTCAACTGATTTCCAAAAAGAGGAGGTGTTCAATTAGTTGTCTGTGTGTGTTTTTTTTTCGATTATATAGTCAATTATTTACACGATTTTTCAATTGATAGAAAATACTTCAGAGGTGGTCCTGTATAAATTTCATCAAAAACGATTAAGCTTTTTTTTTAATTAGCAAATCTATACTAATATATAAAGCTGACGAGTTTGATTTTTGTTTGTTTGTTTGAACGCGCTTATCTCAGAAACTACAAGTGGGATTTGAAAAATTCTTGTTGCATTCGATAGCCCAACTCTTGAGGAACGTTATGGGCTATATTTTATCCCGAAACTCCCACGGGATCAAAAGTTACGCGGGTAAAACCGCGCGCGGTGGCTAGTTAGAAATATTTACGTTTCACTTCAGCCAAAGATTTGATATGGACTTGAAAATGTAAATTCTTTATTTATCTGTTTTCGTTGATCATAGAACAAAAATTTAAAGCGGGAATCGAATGCGTTACCTTCTAATCCGGGACCTCTGCCGTTAGACGTCACTGCCACTGAGTCATTAAGTCGCTCGGGTGCCATTTCTATAAGTGTGTCTGTTGGTATCACTTTTGCAAGAAGATTTCTGAAAAAGAAAAACACGGAATCATAAAGAGTTTTTAAAAGTACCAACTAGGGATCCAAGGATACCGATGCCGATAATCGTAAACCGCAGGTTATCGTTATTTTTGACGATCATCGGTATCGTAAAAAGTATTACGATTTATAAAGATTCTTAAAACCAAATTTATGTAAAAAAAACGTAAAAAAATGGAGAAAAAAATACTGTATTTCCTAATTTGAAAAAATTGGCCCATAAGTATTTGTCCATCAAACCAGCAACAGTGGATTCAGAAAGATTGTTTTCCACAGCCGGTTTAATCCATACGGATATAGGAAACAGACTAAAACCAGATAACTTAAAAAAATATATGTTTTAAGAATTTAAAAGAAATTGATTTTAATTAAGACATTTAGGTGGTAAATTGTCTTTAAGTAAAGTTGATTTTACTCAATTGACTTGTTTTATTAGATGTAAATTAAATAATCGTAACGCATTCGTTATCGTATTCGCTATTACGATACATTCGTCATTCGTATCGGTATCGTAATAGCCATATCGATGCATCCCTAGTACCAACAGTAAAAAAGTATACCTATTTTATGAAAGCCCCTTTAAATATTTATTTTATTCTGTTTAGTAATACAACATCTGTGAAAATTTCAGCTGCTTAACTAGCACGGGTCATGAGATACAGCCAAACAGACAGACGGACAGCAGAGTCTTAGGGTATTAACCACAGACATACATCTACATAGATAACGCAAGTGTCACGATTTGTATTGAAACCAAGCGTGTCGACTTTTTAACGCCTTCTGTGACGTCACTGCCGCTATTTTGTGATTCAAGGACACCGATGCCACCGATGATTTCAATTATTAAAGACTATATCTATATTGTGATACCGATTTACTAGTATGGATTTATTAGTGTTATCGATTTTACTGGGCGATAAACGGCCAGATGCGGAACATTTTTTTTTTCTTGTTCGACCCCGCGACCACTTGCGTCTGAGGCAGATAGGTTTACCCCATCGCCAAAGTGGTCGTCTAGCTAATTGATTTTCTTGAAATTGTGAGCGATGAAGCTTATTAAACACGATCGAAATAATCACAAGGCAGTTACTCAGTCCTGAGAATGTCGGCTTGGTCTACTTTACCATTATAACGCTAAAACCAATTAATACCGAGCTACTATAAACCGTCCGTTTGAGACACGTCCGCACGCCTAGCCCAGGGGGCATCGACAATGTATGGAGATGGGGCAGACTACATACTGGAGTCAGAGTGAAGAAGACAGAACACAATAAGAGGAAAAGAGCAAGAATGATACCAGTGTAGCCCATGAAAAAAAAATATTCAATCGATTGTTCGAATACATCGCAGTATTTTTTTGAGTTTACACTTATTCATATTTTTCTTCAAGAAATCTTCGCTTTTATTAGAAATAACATTAAACGAAAACTTTTTCATGACTTCTTCATCATTTTTAAATAATTTAACAAATATTTAAAGGGACTGTATTACATAATCGAATGAATTAGCGAATCGATGTTATTTGAATATAGCAACACAGACATAAAAAGAAATGTCAAAAATTAACGTCTACTTCACAATATGAAAATATTTTTTCGCGATTGCGGTTTTGCGATATTTTTAAATTGTGTTTGTGTTTTAAGTTTTCTTGTGATTTAATCGACTTTTCTCCCCCTGATTGCTTGAAGAAACTCGCGTCGGTGTGAATTTGTATTTTTAAGAAAGTGTGTCAATTTATCCACAATTTTTGTTGTATTACTTTAAATAAAATAAAAGTATCAAAAACTTATTTATTGTTTTACTTATTGTTCATCAAGTAAACCTCGTCGCAATAAAAATAAGCAAACCTAACAGAACTGATACATATGGTATTTCACCTAACAAGTTTGCAAGTATTTGCTTATTTTTATTCAGACCAGAGCAAATTGAAATCTCGAAGTCGTTTGAACTGTTTGAAATTCCCGCCATATTAGCTATGTGGACCGTTTACAGATGGCGTCTAGTCTTAACTTTGAATGTATGAAGTTGTACTTCTTCTCTTGAGTATATGTGTTCTATGGCCTAGCCTTCCTAAGCATGCTGGTTTGTCTTCCATACAAATACCAAAATTCTATTACTACTAGCGCTACGCGCCGGGCACTACTGGAACTTTTGTATTTTTTTCTGCGTTCGATGTCGATATATCTATAGTACCAGGCAGCGTATTTATAGTATAGTATTCAACCAATCAAATCTTTGCACTCGTTGCATTTGCTTATTTTTCTGTGTGTTTTTGTCGCTGAATTCTTTTGTTAGTGTTTTCTACAAAGTACGTTGAGTAGAGTGTTTTTACGATCTCAAATTAAAGATTTTACTTTTGTGAAGTGATATTTTTACATAGGATGCTGACTTTCTAGTGAGATAGTGAGTTAAGAAAAGGAATTGCATTGATTTTGAATGACTGGTGCAAGGAGGTGAACAATTTGTGTGGCAAAAGCATTGAGTTTGACGAAAACGACCCGAACAAATCTATGGCCTATAATTATTATATCAAACACAAATAATTAAGAAAAAATAAATAATTGTCTGAGATGCATATTGTTTTATTACCCCCAACTCGCATAGCATCATGCTTTGTGCAGTTTATTTCAACTTATTAGTATTGCGCAGTTTGCACAATAAAAACTGGTACTACGAATTTCTGAAAATTTGAAAGTGGCGGTACGGCTGGGCTGCATTCTAGGGTTGTTTTGGTCAAAAAGGTTCCTAGAGTGGATACTGTGTGGCGCTAAAGTGCAAAAACCGCGAGACGGTCATCTATACTTTAGTACTTATATTCATCTATGTTCCTAAGCGTCTATGTGTCACTTGCCATCACTCTACTTCAAGATATAACCTATGGCGCTGCAATCGAATGTCAGTCATTCATTGCATTTAGCGCCCTCTTTATCAGTACTACCAACATACTTCCGCTACCATGAAGTCATACAAACATCTTAATATCGCAAGCTCATCGTTATCGCCAACAAAATGTTATTAAGTTTTTCATAAGTGACTAAACCCGCGTTTGAACTCAATCTCGCCTGATGGTAAGTGAAGATAAAATTAAGGATGCTAACATACGGAGTTGGGAAGAAACTGGCTCTTTACAGGGCGTCCCAAGGGTATGCCACATCAAGGGGCAATACCTTATATATCGTAGATAAGGTACTACATTGGTTGAAAAGTTCGCGGCCTGGCCATTAAAAAAAATACTTATGTTATTTTTTCTGCCGTCATTTTGAACTGTCATTATTCAATTGTTAGCCCGCGAATTTTCAATTTGATATCTTGTTTAAATAAAATTTTACGAACAATATAAATACGTGTGTAGAACAAATTTTCACTAATGGAGAAATTTGAACAACGTGCTGTGATTAAATATTTGTTTAAAAAAAGATTAACACCAAAGGAGATCCATGATGACATGCAAACAACATTAGGGGAATCTGCCCCGTCTTATACCACTGTGAAAAAATGGGTTGCAGAATTTAAACGTGGACGAGAGAACATCGAAGATGACCCTCGCTCCGGCAGGCCAATGACGTCTACGACCGAAGAAAACATCAATAAAGTGTGTGATCTCATATTGAAAGACCGTAGATTGACTATCAGAGAAATTGCAGACACTATAGGCATCTCATATGAACGAACGCAAAACATCATTGTCCATGAACTCGGCTTTTCTAAGGTTTCGGCTAGGTGGGTCCCCAGATTGCTTTCAGTAGAGCAAAAGCGAATTCGACTCACGATTTCTCGCGACTGTTTGGAGATGTTCGAGGCTGATCCACAAGGTTTTCTTGACAGATTTGTGACAATGGATGAAACCTGGGTTCACCACTATACCCCAGAATCAAAACAACAATCCAAACAATGGAAAAAATCAGGTGAACCAACTCCGAAAAAAGCAAAGGCAATTCTGTCGTCTGGCAAGGTGATGGCATCGGTTTTTTGGGATGCTAAGGGTGTCATTATGGTGGACTACCTTCCAAAAGGCGAAACAATAAACTCTGCATACTATAGCACCCTTCTGCGCCGTTTACGTGAAGAAATTAAACAGAAACGCCCAGGATTACTGAGAAAGAAAGTGTTGTTTCACCAGGACAACGCCCGAGTCCACACGTCTGTCGAGTCTATGGCTCAAATTCGTGATTGTGGTTTCGAATTGTTGCCACATCCAGCTTATTCTCCTGATTTGGCACCTTCGGACTTTCATCTGTTTCCAAACCTGAAAAAACACCTCAGTGGGCAGAAATTTTTAACGAATGAAGAGGTCGAAGCCGCTGTTAACCTGTATTTTGAAGACCTTGAGGAATCTTTTTTTAAAACAGGTATGGAAGCTCTGGAAAGCAGATGGAAGAAGTGCATAGAGCTAAATGGAGATTACGTCGAAAAATAAAAATATTTTTGTATGTACTTTATTCTGTTTTCTTGACTAGGCCGCGAACTTTTCAATCCACCCTCGTATTTTTCGAGAAAAAGCCTTTATTTGATTTTTAAAAGAATTACTCGTTTCGTCTTAGAATCGAACCGACTTAAAGATGAAAATAATCAACGAATGAGGAGCATTAAAAAAACAGACTTCACGTCAAAACTTTGGCTGAGTTATAATGTCATCCATGTTAACATTCGCCAAAATCCTACTAATATTATAATTGTTAAAGTGAGGAAGAATTTTTTTTCCGCCAAAGAAAGCTTAGACTACCGACTAGACCCCCCGACGGAAGTCTCAGAAGGAGAGGAGGTGAATGCTTGATGCACGAAGAGGGGACCTTTGGGGGACTACCCCGCCAGCCAATCCCTAACAGTGCGGGACCACCGAACCCAGCGCTACCCGCTAAACACCCCCTTTGCTGAGAAATCCCAAGTTGGGTTTTTCTCATCATCGGAACGACAGCCAATTGGAGTCAGAGGCTGCGTACACGCTTTTTGTGCAATATTTGTAAATTGTTGGAAGATATGTCCACCGAAATCATTCCAGTATGGTTCGATCCCAGCCACACAGCTAAACACCTTCAAATGCTGCGTATCGTTGAAGGTTCGCTTCCAGTACGCATGCAAAAAGCGGTTTTGTACGATGCTGCACGAATCGTTTCGCCCTACCGACAGGTCAGATTGTCGAGTCATTTCGCCCGAAAAGTAATGTAGAATAACAATAATGATGATGTATAAACTCACGTAGTTTCACTTCTGGATGCTTAATAACAATAATGATGATGTATAATATAAACTCACGTAGTTTCCTCGTCGGGCTGTGGCACATCAAATCCCATGTCTTCTATGTGACTACGAATGGCATCAGCGCTGGTGAGCCCCGGAGCATAGTGGAAGTAGCCGGCCTTTTCTGATAACTCCACCTGTAGAATAAATGTTCCGTTTAAATATCAACCTCTTCGGGGTTCCAATAGAGTATGAATTTTACTAACCCGTTTAATTTAAACCTGGAGTACGCAATTATACACATAAATAATAAAGCAGTATGTAGGTATGACTTTAGTTACATTTGTAATCTATACTTCTATACTAATACTAGCTGACCCGGCAAACGTTGTTTTGCCATATAAATAAAAAAAAAATAGATGTTGGCCGATTCTCATAGATACCGGATAAGCACAAAAAATTCCATCAAAATCGGTCAAGCCGTTTCGGAAGAGTATGGCAACGAAAACTGTGACACGAGAATTTTATACCTATATTAGATATAAAGCTGAAGAGTTTGTTTTTTTGTTTGAGCGCGCTAACCTCAGAAACTACAAGTGGGATTTGAAAAATTCTTTTTGCATTTGATAGCCCTACTCTTGAGGAAGGCTATATTTATCCCGAAAATCCCGCGGGAATCGAAATTGCGCGGGTAAAACCGCGCGCAACAGCTAGTGATAAATAAATAAATGTTCAGAGCCCTAATACTATGACATCCACCACCCAGCACTGGGCCAGCTTTGTAGATTATGGCCTATACCTACTCTTCACCCAGGGGAGAGACTCATATCCCTGCAGTGGGCTCATTACAAAGACTTGTGATGATGATGATGAGTCCTCTTTTACTTCTTTTGCCCAATTGCGGCAGGGCTATTCAAAGTCAACGTAACATCAATCTTACCTTAACGTACTCGACCCCTGGTAACTCCCGCACATACGTGTAATGCTATTAGCTTAGCAACTTATTCGCTTGTAATAAAGTTCAAAGTCCAATGAAAATGTTTATGTCGCAGTCATCTGGTTGAATTTGCTATTTAATTGAATGACTAGCGCGTTCATTGAATGACGACATTTAATTGAATCACTAGGCCGAACGTTGATTGAACAAGCGTCACTCAACGTCCAACTAGTTAGCGGATTGTAACATAGCCCTTTGAACAGAGCGGACGTCAAATCAGTCAGGTGATTGAAATTTAGTTCATTTTTTCAATCCGATAAGTAAAAAAAATTGTTACAATAATACAAGAAAGAATAGGGCCTTACAATTTTTTTACAAGGGATCATATTTTGTCTCAGACTCTGTTTTGTGCGATTATAAAAAAATAACCCTCGGAGGTTAATGCAAAGAGCTCCGCTTTGCTTCGCTCCTTGCATTAACCTCCTAACCTAACCGGTCCATGTCGGTTTTCAGGCAGTTATAACTATCGTTTAAGACCAAAATTATTCATGAAATAGTGCGGACAGATATAAGAGCCAACCCTGTTAACCAAACATTACAAGGTCGGCTATATCCCATTCAACGACTTCGCTAAATAATGTTCAGTCAAGACGTTAAACGTTACATTCAACGACTTGACGAGTTGTCCTTTAGTCATTCAATTAAATGTCGTCATTTGATGAACGCGCTAGTCATTCAATTAAATAGCAAATTCAACCAGATGACTGCGATATATACATAGTGACTGTACCTCTCGATGCTGTTAATGATGGACAGTTTCCACCAGCTCTATACAGGGTTGTTTTTTAATTACCAGCTAAATTTTTTCTACCCTATAAGTATCATTTTCAACGACCGGCTGGTGTAGAGGTAACGTACATTGCCTTCTATGCCAGAGGTCCTGGGTTCGAATGCCGGCGGCGGCGGATATTTGTGTGATGAACACAGATATTAGTCGTCATGTCATGGACGTTTATATGTTTATTTTCTAATAAAAAAATATGTATTTATTTAATACGTACCCATAACACAAGTTCTTTAAGGAACTTAATTTGGGCTAGATAATATTGTGTGGCGCTAGAGACCGAATTCGGTGGCGCGCGTTGGGAGAGGCCTACGTCCAGCAGTGGACTAGCGCGGGCTGAGATGATGATGATGATGATGAATGTTGTGTGAGTGTCAGAAATATTTATTTATTTATTATTTATTTATTTATTGCAAAAAGAAGGTATGTGTTTTTTTACAAGGAAATTAATATATTCGCTAACATATTAATTATTATTACATATAATATAAAACATATTAACTTATTCGGTTGAAATAAGTTCAAAGTCCAATGAAAATGTATATGTCGTAGCCAACTGGTTAAATTAGCCACTCAATTGGACGCCTAGGCCGTTTCAACTGGCTTAAGGACAATTACTCAAGTCGTTGATCGCAACGTTTAACCAGTTGGCTAAACGTTGTTTAGCCATTTAATTAAATCGGATATTGATAAATTTATGATGTTTGGTTAGGGTGTTGTGATTGTCGTCCATAAAAGAAGATACTTAATAGTTTTTATAAAAAAACCGATATATATTTTTTAAAAATTTTAAATTTTAAAACGGATCTTATTTTATTATATTTATGATATTTATATTTAAGCGCGGGCCGAGCGAGCGAAGCGAGCGTGTTGCGGCAGCACCCGGCGATGCGCATTGGATTTTATTTGTAATTGAAATAATTTAAAAAAAAGTTCTAATATAAAAAAAATTTGATTGACTGGTTTTTCCGTCACGACAGATAATTTTACCATGACCTACTTGTTTTATTACTTTATCCAAAACTGTACCGAATTTGAATCACTTGGCTGAATTTCGGTCAGCCATCTTCAAAGGTTTAACTTTCAACACGCCAAGTTGTTAAACGTTGAGTGTTTCGTGTTCAATCAACTATCGGCCTAGGCCGTTACTTCGGCCTAGGTGTCCAATTGAGTGGCTAATTCAACCAGATGACTGCGACATATACATAGTGACTGTACCTCTCGATGCTGCAGTGCTAGCACGGATCTTTTGTCGATCGTAAGTTTACGAATGCTCGTATAGTATGGAGTCGGTTGCAAGTTTTTAGTAACAATGTAATTTTTTATTTTACAGTTATTTAAGAGTAGAACCTGTTAACAAACATTCAAAATTAACAAGGAACACATTTATTTAAGCTGACCGTGCGGCAATGGATAGATTTCAATTATTGCTTGCAAAACCGTCTCCATACTATACGAGCATTCGTAAACTTACGATCGACAAAAGATCCGTGCTAGCACTGCTGTTAACACAGGATATGCATGCCATGCCAATGATATACAGGGTTGTTTTTTAGTCACCGGCCAAATTTTTATACCTATAAGTATCATTTATAAAAAGGATAATATTGTCTTAAGTTTTCGCGATTCATACTATTAAATAAAACACTTTTTAACCGGATTTATCGCGTATATTTACATTTTAAATTTTGACTCGACGTCAACTGAGAGTCGCTCGTGACCACGGGGTCTGCAAAGACACCGAAACGTCGAGTCAAAATTTAAAATGTAAATATACGCGATAAATCCGGTTAAAAAGTGTTTTATTTTATAGAAAGGATTTTTGCAAAAAGAAGGTATGTGTTTTTTTACAAGGAAATTAATATATTCCCTAACATATTAAGTAAAACACAGTCACTCTAAATTATGAATGAATGAATACCATTAAAATTAAGACGTCTACGCGCTACTACAAAACATCTTGTAGTACTACGTCGTAGTATTATCATCAATAGCGACGATTTGTAAAAATGTCTGTTTGAAAATAACCCTGTATAGGCTCAGGAAGGAACTAGCTCTTCATAAAACTTTTCTGAACCAATCCCTGCCGGATATTTAGCGGCTATTCTTGTATGAAAAGTAGTCGCTAGTCAGGTCCATATAGTCCATAGTCTTACCACAAATTCGATTCGGAGCGGTAGAGCTAACCGAAACGCTACAGAGACATTTTAGGACATATTTATACGGGCCTTTCTAAGATGTTTTACAATTTTTCCATCAACTTATCAGGTGGAAAGTAACAAGGGATCATAGTTTTTTTTCGGAATCGCGAAAAAGAGCAGTTACACCCACATTTGATTCTTAACCGATCCGAAATCATGAAATGAAGGTTATTTTACCCTCTCAAGTTACTCAATAGACTACTATTATCATCCACTTGAAATGAAAATCCCGATATCGTTTCTAAAAAATTAAATCAATTCTGCACCAATAGCTTAGATACTATCAGGTGAGATTTTTTTTTTTTTATATTGTAAGGATAGGACGTTTGTCTTCCATGCCACCTGATGGAAAGTGCGCATGAAGACTATGGTGTTACACGTCCATCCACGAGAAACCTATTCACTCAACACTTAAAGTTCCAGGACTGTAGTGGTCAGGAAAAACAGACGCTGGCAGATTGTTCCACTCCTTGGCAATCCGTATCAAAAAGGAACTATCGAAGCGTTTTGTTCGACTTCTTGGTAAATCCACTATATAGGGATGGAAGTTCTGTCTGCGTCTGGTAGTCCGGTGGTAAAAAGGGGTGGGTTCAATTTGGTCAAAAAGAGCACTCGCACACTCACCAAAATGTAGCCGATAAAATACTGTCGAACAGGCAACCTTACGACGATGCTCCAGCGAAAAAGATTGATGTCAATGATGGGTTTTATTTTGAGTTGATATCTTACCTTAACGTACTCGACTCCTGGCAACTCCCGCACGGACCCTTCGATGCTGTTAACGCAGGACATGCATGTCATGCCAATGATGGGCAGCCGCACCGCCACCAGCTCCGAAGACTGGTCTCTGTGGAAGAAGACACAGATAAGTATAAGCACAATGTGTACAAATGTGCACGGGTGTGTTGTAAGAATTAAGTTTTGCAAGTTCTTCAGGACGCGATCGTGAGAATCACCGAAAATTGTATTACGGTTTTTCATATATAACCTATTTAGATATGATTGATAATAGTGATAATTGCATATATTAAAATGAAAGACCAAAAATTATCTTCATGCTCATTTTAAATCTTGAAACCTAATAGTTATTATACAATGAATATCAACAAACAAGAACAAATATAAGAACATGCCTTCGTATTGAAGAAACCAATAAATATAGTCAATGTACTTTTTTTGTACCTTTATAAACAAAGTCTTTTTTTTTTTAGAGCCCTAAAATCTAGATAATTTTTTTTATAGGAAAATGTGAAAAATCTTGCGCATCCCGAGCGTACGATATAGTAATCTCATCGCCAGTGCGTTTTTGGATTTCAAGGCGAAACCACGCGTTTTTGATGCACCAGCAAAGTTACGTGTTATGAATTTGTGTTCTTTGTAAGTTATTATCCATTAGTAATTTTTATAGCTAATTAATTTCAGTAAGCAGAAAGTACCGATACAATAAAATCTGAAAGAATACAAAGATGCCAAACTAAGTTACCACCAAACGACATCAATTTCGCGGTCGCGCGAAATTCTTGTCGCTCGCGTACGACCTAGCCCCTTAATATATTGCCTTGAAATTAGGATCAAACAAAGACTTAAGTTAATTATAATAATAATAAATAAAATCCCCAGACAATCACACCAACTATATGGCCCCAAAGTAAGCAGAGCTTGTGATATGGGATACCATGTAGCGAACTAGGGGGGAACCTAGAATATAAATACATGTACATAGATAAACACCCAGACCCGCAACTTTTTTTTTTTCTTGTTCCGTGCGGGAATCGAACCCGCAACCACTGGCATCTGAGGCAGACAGTGTTACCTCATCGCCAAAGTGGTCGTCATTCTCTAAAACAAGCCAAACCAAAGGCATTGAATTGACAATTAAAAAGAACTATTCCTACGAATTAAGGGGGGGGGTCTGATATCTCTAAAGTACACCTAGCTGAGAAATAAAAGAGGACTTGTTGAGAATGTTAGAGAAAAACCGGTCGATTGTGAGTTGGGTATGCGCGGCGAAAGTCAAGCGAATATGTGTTTTTTTGTTATGTAATAAGGATGAGACGTTTGTCTTCTATGACACCTGGTGGTAGGTGATGATAAAGTCTTGAATTAACACGTCCATCTACGAGGAACCTATTCCCTAGATGCTTGAAAGTAACAGGACACTAATGGTCAAGAAAAATAAACGTGGGCGAGCCGTACCAATAAGGTTTTACGAAGCACTTTGTTTGGAAATTATTTTACCAAGTTTAGGATCATACCCCTTATTTTTACTATGATATAAAGTTGATGATGAAAACGCATGTATAAAGTTAGTGGGCAATCGCTCAGCTTGACCGGTTGCTGCGGAATGGTATTTACGGTATAACAACCAGCGGTTCTACGCACGATTATTTGAAATTCAGTTGAATTTATTTACAAAAAAAAAGTGCAGTAATAGATTGCGCCAAATATCTAGACTCTCTGAAGTTGTTGCATTACTAGACGCTTAGGCTGCAAACTGAACGGCGCGCGGGCAGCGACGCGCGGAACCTGGGCCGTTCGCGACGCCAGCGGGCGTGAGAGCGATTTGTCGCGGTTTCATACAAACTCAATACTGTCTATCGTGTGGCGGAAATCGCTACCCACGCCGCTGTCGCTGCCGTCCAGTTAACAGCCGAAGAGACTATCCATACTTTTTTATGGAATTTTGATTCCAATTAACAGATTTTCAAAAAAGATTACAGTAAGCAAGAAAGTCTTTTTGTGAATCATTCCTGTTTCTAAAACTGATACCGAAAAAAAAATACTGCTTATACTGATTTGTTTTAAGGATTTAATTTCACGCTTTGACACAAGATGGCGCAGTGAGTATTTTTAATCGCACAGAAAACATTTTTTTACGAAATTGCTCTTCTAATTGTGCTATCCCACATACACTAATGAAAACTTTAAAACGAACTAAGTCGCGAGCAACAGCTAGTAAGTAAGACTTCAATGAAATACACAAACAATTCATACAAGTTTTCCGCAAAACACATAGTAATTAATTACAAAGGCATTTTCCGAATTCGTCACAGCTAATGAAACTACGGAGGTATTGAGTTTCAACACTTATTATTTTTATGTAGTTATGGCTCTTAACTTGCAAGTAACTTGCTTATTGCGTTGTTGTTAATGACTGACTTAAGGGAAGAATGCAGCGTTTTGACAATAAAATATACTCAGTATTAATTACATGTTGTGTCTGAAGTTATTTACAAAAACTAACCGCTGTGTAAAGATAGAAAAATGATTTAAGAAAATTGGCTCGATAGCAAAAAGTCACAAAAATAACACTAATTTACCATTTCAAACGGATATTACTACGGAATGCCATAATAATAGGTTAGGGAAAAAGTCTTTTCGCATTATAGTATGTATGAACTTGTAATAAAATCTCTTTGGCTATAGTATTTGTATCTGGCTGGTTTTGGTATCATTGAAAGTTAAAATTTTAAATAACATAATTCCAAATTCAAATTAGGAAAATTTCATTTGTTTCATTGTTTTTCTGTCAAGATGAGTGAATCTAATGAAGAAATTCGATACATTTTAAAATTTTACTACAAAAAAGGTAAAAATGCAACGCAAGCCGCGAAAAAAATTTGCGATGTTTATGGACCTAGTGCAGTGTCTGTGAGAGTGGCACAAATTTGGTTTAAGCGTTTTCAATCCAGAAATTTTGATATCAAAGATGCACCTCGCTCTGGTCGCCCTATTACGGATAAAATGGATGCCATTTTTGAAAAAGTGGAGCAAGATCCACATATCAGTAGTTACGACGTAGCTGAAGAACTGGGAATTGACCACAAAACAGTTTTGGCGCATTTGAAAAAAGCTGGGTACACAAAAAAGTTCGATATTTGGGTACCTCACGAGCTCACTGAAAGAAACCTAATGAACCGTGTACTCATTTGTGATTCTTTATTACGACGTAACGAAACCGAATCATTTTTGAAGAAGCTGATAACTGGTGATAAAAAGTGCATCACGTACGATAAGAACGTGCGAAAAAGGTCGTGGTCAAAGGCCGGTCAGGCTTCACAGACTGTAGAGAAACCCGGGCTAACTCGCAATTAGGTGATGTTGTGTGTGTGGCGGGATTGGAAGGGCATTATTCATTATGAGCTGTTAGCACCAGACAGGGCTATCGATTCTGAACTCTACTGCGAACAACTTATGAGATTAAAACAAGAAGTTGAGAGAAAGCGGCCGGAATTGATCAACAGAAGGGGTGTGGTGTTTCATCATGATAACGCTAGACCTCACACATCTATAGCCACCCAGCAAAAATTAAGAGAGTTTGGCTGGGAGGTGTTAATGCATCCGCTGTATAGTCCTGACCTTGCACCTTCAGATTTCGACCTGTTTCGGTCTCTTCAGAATTCTTTAGGCAGTGTTAGGTTAACATCACGAGAGGACTGCCAAATTCACTTGTCGCGGTATTTCGATGAGAGGTCCGAAAATTTTTATAGCAATGGGATCATGTCCCTACCTACAAGATGGCAAAAGGTTATCGAACAAAATGGTACATACATACTTTAGTTAAATGTCAATAAACTATATTAAAAAATGTTTTGAATTTTCTTAAAAAATGCGAAGAAACTTTTTCTCCAACCCAATAGATTTACTTAAAAGACTTACACTAATAACAAGTAATACATATCACAAGCATATCGTAACATGTGAAAAATAGTTTTTTTTTATTAAGTAGGTATAGTCTGGCTAATGAAAGTAGAGACTGGAAAACCTGGCGAATTAAAAAAATTGCATCATGGTAACCCCGACAATAGTGCGAAATAAATGTATTAAACAAACTTGATACTTGATTATCTTCTTTTTTATAAAATTATCGTAAAAAAATAACAATATTGGTACTGTCCTACTTTTTGATGACAAGTATATTATAAAAATGAGAGGCAACTGGTATTAATCAGGTTTAAAAATAAAACAACAAAATACGAAAAAAAAATTTTTGTAAAAAAATTTGAATCCAGCAATTCTATATGGAATGAATCGTCAGTCACTGGTATCGCTGTTTCCTAAAGTATTTTTATTTTTTATTAATTTTCAAATACAAACATTCCAAAAACGACTTCATTCATACTGTACTGCCATATAAAAAGTATGCAAAAACCCCCAGTGTCTACTTTCGTTAGCCAGACTCTATGTACATGCATGACTAAACTTAAATCTTTCATGCAGTAATTTTTTTTTGTGACCCCATAGGTTATAAATATTTAAAATTATTTATAAAGTATATGCGCATCAAAAGATCATAGAATTGTTAAATAAATTTTAAACTTACCCTCTCCATAGACCATAAAATTATGAACAAATCTTTGTAGTTTAACTGACACAAAACGTTGTTAAAAAGGTACAAAATGTTACATCGAAATCACCAAAAACCTGACTATTATTATTACCTACACCACAATTTTAAATTAAAAAAAAAACAATATCGAACTCTCTGACACCGACACCCGAACGTAAATTATTTCAAAGACAAATTCATTTGAAATTCGAATACTTTTCGCGCCGAGTGCAAACTGCACAATTCAAGCGCGAAATCCTTATTAAAGCGCTATATGCAGCGAGACGTTTTATTGTACTGTTAGACGGGCAATATTTTCAAGCGGCTTTAACCGCTGTAGAGCTAGTTAACACAGGCAGCAGCGCCGAGTGCAAAACAACCTTTGGCAAACAAAAGCGCTGAATGCCGAGCATTCACTTAGTAAAGCCTATTATTATAAAATGCGTGTTCATTATTTTAATTTCTATACAATTTAAGACAAGACATTTTCAAACACAATAGCTTTGTGGGAAATAGAGTAAAGAGTATCAAAAGGAAGTTTAATACTAACACCGGAAGATTTTTAATGGTATAATAGATAAGTACGTAAGATCAGAATATTTATAATTGTAAAATCATAACATGAAAGTTTGATTGAACCATGTTTTTATAACTACAAGGTACAATGGACCTATACAAAAGTAATTGTTGCTATTAATGCAAGATGAACTATATTATTTCAATTTAATTAAATATTTTCTTAAATTCGAATTTTAAAACAAATCTAGAACTATCGACTACTTCATAACATTATCTATATACATGATGTAAGTAACTATCAAAAGCGGAAATTAAGTTTTTTTTTCGTTTAACCACACATGGTCAATTACATTGATAACAACAAATAAGGAAGAAGGTAACACTCAAAAAAGGTACATAAAGCAATTAAAAAAAAGTTGAATATAAAAAAACACTGGCCACTTACAATTAATTTTTTTCTTCATAAAAAAAAACTATTCCCGCTCAAATGCAACACAATACTCTGTGGGCAACTGTCAAATCACAAGCACGCGAGAAGCCGTAATGTCCCTCCACACAGTGTCAAACATTTAATTAATCCAAAACAAAACTGTCTCTGTAAACATTACTTTGAATAGTAAAATTTGTTATTACAATTCGGTGTTACAGTCATCTAGATATAATAATTAAACGTTTGAATAATAGGCCTGCATTTGATTATTTATATAACATACTGTTCTTGCTGGCAAGGGCCTTAATAATATTTAAAATAGTCATGGCGTTAGTTGAAGTTCATGGTTTTATTCTCATCCTTAGTAACATAATAGTGGGAAAACACACGACTATGTTTTTACGCACTAAAAAAGTTATTAGCTGCAGTCATATAGATAAAATAACGGTCAAGTTCAGTTTCATTGCCGATTTGCGAATATTTTGTGAGTTAGCACTTTTTGTCAAAATGCATGACTTTAGGTTAACACATGGTCTTAGCTGCAAAGCTTAACCATTAGATGGAGCTACGTTAGCAATATAACGTAAAAACAAAAATGTGTTAAGTAATTTCGAGGCATACCGCCAGGCCCCGGTAGCTCAGTGAGAGAGCACTCGTCCGGCAAACGAGAGGTCCCAGGTTCGAGTCCTGGTCGGGTGATTTTTATTTAACACATTTTTTCACTTATTTAAGAGTAATTAAACATTTTAAATGCGAGAACTTTAAAATGTCATTAAACTTCGCAATGCTTCACTTTAACTGAGATTCACAATTTCTGTAAAGAAATTGATCTTGGGTGGTCTTAGCCAAAGATTTTAATCCATAGATTTGCCCTACGTGTCTTAAGGTTGTCATTTTTACTGACACAAGCACGGCGCGTCCACGTCAACAAACGTCATAGAATAAGATCAGATGTAACTTATGCTAGAAACACGCCTAAACAGTTATAAAGGATTACAGAGTAATAAAAATAAAGATAAATATTTATAAATCGTTTATTTACTAAAAACGTACCTACAGGATTGTTAACATAAGTACCAGCAAAAAGCCTACTTATTAATTTTTGGCGTTCTGTTGCTTGTATTTGCTTATGTAAATAATGAAGTCTTACATTTATATAACTATCAATTATTACTTTCATTATTTAAACTCTATGATTAAAAGTCGCGGGCTGTTCTTGGGAATATGTATGTAATGTTTTGAATATATTACTGTGTAAAAAAGACTCTAACATTATGTAATTTCGTAGAATTTAGTTTTTTTTCGCTATGAAAGTAGGGAGTTGATTTTTATTCTATATGGTGTCGAATGAATTTTTCGGATTTTAGACAAACATCAAACAAATCGCAAGCAGAAAAGACTAACCCACCCATATTTTTTATAAAGATTAATTTATGAAATTCTAGCCTTTGGTTACACATGAGTGCGACAATACATGTACTTAACGCATTTTAGTTTTTTTATTATTTTTCTTGCTAGACAACCTGATATACGGGATCACTTTTGAAATTCAAGGAAGTGATAGTTTGAGATCATACATGAAGAGAAAAAATATAATAAAAAATAAATATTAATTATTTACTGAGTAAACTTAACCGAAAATTAAAGGATTCATTACGCAACGCATGGTTACTTTTTTACTAGCATTTACTAGCATTACTAGCATTTGTAGCGATCCGCGTGCCAGGTCACGTGCCGCGATCGACTCAGACGTAAGTAAAGTACATAGTAACAAAACTTTATTTATTTATAGGCAATGTTAGTGAAAAATTAAGTGCCCAGTATACAGGGTGACTGGTGACCTATTTTAGAAATTGAAGGAGAGCACTCTGTACTCGATTCTGATCATAATAATTATGTAAATTAAGTACCTACTACTTAATTTCTTAGCAGAATTCCCTATAAATAAATTTAAAAAAAAATACTTGTGACCGTTCGTGAAGCCGTCTATACCTAACTACCTATACTGTGTTGATAACTCCGTGCGTACGTCCGTACCAGTGTAACGATGCGTTGCGTGATGAATTCTATAACTTTCGGTTAAGTTTACTCATTAAATAATTAAATTTTATTTATTTCTCTTTGAGTATGACCTCAAACTATCACGTCCTCGAATTCCGAAAGTGTACCCACCAGCCACCCTGTGTATCCTACGAATCCCTTGGAAATTTTAGTGTATTATTTGTCTCCAAAATGTTAGATATAATTTTGCAGTTTACATCGTATTGGTATAGGGCTAGAAATATCTTCCCCGCGAATATTATTTGTTTCATTGATATTTTATAATGAGCTACAACAATTAAGAATAAGAAAATTATTACTTAAAACCTGTTATGATAAAAAATATGTGAATAAAATAAACCAATATATTTTTCTATCTCCATAAAAAAGCCAGAAAATACGACGGCTTTGTAAAGTAAAATAAAAACTTCAAAGGTTTTAAATTTACATTAAGTATTGAGTTGATCTTTTATTTACTATCTGATTACTTATTCTTTGGTGGCCGGGCGCTTCCTTGCCCGATGAAATCGAGAAATTGCATTAAATAATATAATAATTACTAACGCATGAAAAGTAACACCTTTATCCTTGTTTGTATTGCGACTTGTATTTTTACACCCCCGAAATGAACAAGACAGCATAATAAAGTCTGTATGTAAATATTTTAAACAAAATAATCTATGTGAACGTGCACGACAAGCGCTCGTTAGAGACTGTCACAAGACTTGTGCATGCACCTCTTTCAGTAATGACAATATTTCGTTAGTTCTTTGTACTGAAAGGGCGCATCTATGGATTTAAATCTTTGGTCTTAGCTGCAAAGCTATACCATTAGATGGAGCTACGTTAGCAATATAACGTAAAAACACAAATGTGTTAAGTAACCTGGTCGGGTGATTTTTATTTAACACATTTTTTCACTTATTTAAGAGTAATTAAACATTTTAAATGCAAAAACTTTAAAATATCAAGTACTGTATAGGTTTTGATAATCTAACGGTCACCTTTCATATCGAGTCTGTGGCAACTGGCAAAACAATTGTACCCCGACAATGTTTTTTTAAAGAGTTAGTTACTTTCATAACCCCGTGTGCTGCCTCTCCTAAAAAGTATTTAACGGACAATGGTCATTTCTGCTGAATCGTGATGGACGATAACAGCGAAACGATTAATATTTTCAACCGATTTCCATTAGGAGGCGGTTTACAAACCGTGTGTATGTTAAATAAATGAAAAATGTGATAAACAAAAATTACCCGACCAGGATTCGAACCTGGGACCTCTCGTTTGTCGGACGAGTCCTCTTCCAACTGAGCTACCGGGGCCTGGCCGTACGACTCGAAATTACTTACCACATTTTTGTTTTTACGTTATATTGCTAACGTAGCTCCATCTTATGGTATAAGCAGGGACCGGAAAACCCCTTTATTTGATTAAGCCTATTGATAGGGTAACCCTATCAAAATCTTACCATATGGAAGTGTAACCCTATTGATATGGTAAGCCTATCGACATGGTAACACTTTGAATAAAGTTAACTACTTTCGGATGCGCTTACCCTGTGATAGGGTTGCCTATTTCTATCTCTTATCCTCGCATGCTGTTGAATTCGGAAGTATAATTCGAAGTGCGAGATTGAATAGATGGTGATATTTTTGATAATTTGATATTCTTAGAGATTAAATTTGCCTGCAGGTTTTAAAACCCTATTGAATCGGTAACCTTCAATAGGGTTTTCGATAGGCTTACTGCTTACATGAAGCTAACTCTATTGATATGGTCAGCCTTAAATTAGGGTAAGTCTTCGATACGGTTACCAAATTGATAGGGTTTTTTAAAATAAGTCTATGAAAAACCCAATCAAAAACCTCTTTAAGGGTAAGCGGTTCCGGTCCCTGGGTATAAGCTTTGCAGCTAAGACCACCCGAGAACAATTTCTTTGCAGAAATTGTGAATCCCAGTTAAAGTGAAGCTTTGCAAAATGAAGCATTGCGTGTGTATGTTTTTTTTTGTATATTTGTTAAACGATTTTTTTGACAATTACGAATCGAATTTGAATATTCTTTTTTAATATGATAGAGGATCCTTCAGAGATGGTCCCAAATAAATTTCATAAATCGATTGAAATATTTTGAAATATTTGAAACTTTCGAAAAAACATGTTGCATTACGGAGAATTGTATGTTGATGAACTTTTAGGGACATCTCGTGATGCTCCATAGAACGTTGATGAGACGAAGAAACATCCTACATCTACATATATACCACACCCCGACATCAATCGTCGGGCCGTGGGCCGCGGCCTGCCATCCCTTTTCTGAGACATTGTCCGACTCACCGCGAACTACCATGCGGCATTCTCATCCGGTTCCGACTCACTGAGACCCCACTGGCACGCTGGCAAGCATCTCAATACGCAAGACCGTTGACGGACCATGACCATATTGACCTCCGGTCTCGGAGGGAAGTGATGTAGAAAAACATCTAGCGACGCTCCATAGAACGTTGATGTGACGACGAAATTTCCTACATCGCGCTATCAAAGCAGTATTATATTCGACATCCCGACGTCAACCGTCGTCGGGCCGTGGGCCGCGGCCTGCCATCCCTTTTCTGGGGATTGGGAACGAATACCTTGTTCCCAAAAACTTATATTTCAGCCAAAATTTTTACAAGATTTTAAAATGTTAGTTAAGTAGTTTTTTTTAATATTCTGCATTAGTTGCTATAATTTTAAATCTCGTTACACTAACGAGACTAAATTTATCCAGCACATAATATGAATAGAAGAATATCATTTAATTCGCAGTTTATGGTAATAGGTACTTAAAAGGTTCTTTAACCGATTTATTGTACACTATAGTTCGGCCGTTCAGAGAATGCGTTCCTGACACCTATCAGTTAGTCACGACTAGTGATGGGCACAACATAATACTGAGTTCGTTACCGTTCCTCCAAAATGAAACGCCGCGTTATTTTTAAGATTATTTTAGTTTTAAATTGGCGGAATCATTTAAAATTTATATTTTAGTAATTTAAGTGGAAAACAAAAAAAGGTAATATAAATATAATAAAACTGTTTTATTTATTTTTTGTTACAATGTTACAATCTGTATTTCTATGCAATAAAGCACATTTAATTGAATGTGCATACAGAATATTAACCAGACTCCGATTCGCTTAAGGAGGTAGTGTCTTCATCATCATCTTCGCCTACATGTATAATTATTTTATTATCAACTAGCTGCTGCCCGCGACGTCGTCTGCGAGAACGCTATGCAGCACCAAACGCACCTACGATTATAACACTGCTAGCGTGATAATATGTAGCCTATATGTTGACCCGACTTCTTAACTATCTTCATGCCAAATTTGAAGTAAATCCATGCAGTACTTTTTGAGTTTATCCCGGAAAGACAAACAGACAAACAGACAAAAATTCTAAAAACTATATTTTTTGTTTCTGTTTCGATTGTAGATCATACCCCAAGTATTCTTTTAAAAAAATATTCAATGTACAGTTTTGACTTTCCTACCATTTTATTATATGTATAGATAACAGAATCAATCCTGATATCTCGGTCAAAATGTTCCATAATCAGGTTTTTAGTCTTTCAACAACCTTTGCCCAATCATCTCTAGTGACTTCCCCGCAGGCTTCTTTTAATAGGGTCATCATCTTTTTCGTGCTGAATGGCGGGGAAGTATAGTGGCGGGCGGCGTAACCTTTTATTTGAGCCCAGATTAGCTCCATCGCGTTATATTGGCAATGATACGATGGAATTCTTAGAGCGCGATGACCGTACTCCAGAGCCAGTTCATCGATTTCGTATCGCACATTTGCCACTTTATTTTCTTTAAATAATTTAATTAGCTTTGCTTTTAGCATCTGCATATTTGCGTCAATGCCTTTTGCTTGTAACCAACTCTTTTTCACGCATTCGCTTTGGCCATAGTTTTATTTTTTAATTTAATAAAAGTTATCTTATAGTCCATTATTTTCAAATTCTTAAAAAGAAAAACAAAACGTATTATTTCATAAAGTATACCTGTTTAAGAACAGATTACGATACAGTTATAGCCTGTTATTGTTAGCACAGCACTACAAATATAAAGCTTTGACATAACCTTGTAATAGCGCAGTATAGATTTTGAAAAATATTGTTTACCAAGTTATTTGACACTCAGTTTGGCACAAAATTATAAAATTCATTGATTATTGATATAATAATGTTGTTTTAATGCTCATCAATTGTTAAAACGGTAAACAACCAGCAAAAATATTTTTGATCGTAACTGCAACGCCATTACAAAGTTACGTCGTCAGTTCAATCGCGATGTGTCAGGAACGCATTCTCTGAACGGCCGAACTATAGCTGCTGCCCGCGACGTCGTCTGCGTGAACGCTATGCAGCACCAAACGCACCTACGATTATAACACTGCTAGCGTGATAATATGTAGCCTATATGTTGACCCGACTTCTTAACTATCTTCATGCCAAATTTGAAGTAAATCCATGCAGTACTTTTTGAGTTTATCCCAGAAAGACAAACAGACAAACAGACAAAAATTCTAAAAACTATATTTTTTGTTTCTGTTTCGATTGTAGATCATACCCCAAGTATTCTTTTAAAAAAATATTCAATGTACAGTTTTGACTTTCCTACCATTTTATTATATGTATAGATGTTCAAATTCGCAATTTTTTGTTCAATTTTGGCTAAGCAACATGACGTATTTACCTAGAGTTCAAGTCAAGACTGGTTGAGTACATACCTACATAACTTCATGTCTGTCTCCCTTTGGGGTAGGCAGAGACAAGGGAACACCAATTGCTACGATCCAGACCCACCTCTTTCGCTTCCTTCACGTTCATTAATCTTTTCATACATGTTACAAACGTTTATAATAGCGTCAAGGACGGATAACCTCCATCCTGTATGACTAGCATGCGACCATTGACAACGATAAATCAGTGGGCCTATTATGGATCTCAGAACCATGCGATGATATTATGAAATACTTTGACGTAAAACATATTAGCTAAGTTCTTACCATGTAGACTTAATACAATAATCCCAATATATAATAATATAGTATTTATTTAAGAAAGTATTAGAAACGGAAAAATACAAATGAAATCAAGAAACAAACATATCATAGAGGTGGATGCGCTCTCACCTTTTTTAATTGACGTTTTTAAGTCATAGATGGTATTATTGAAACTCTCATTGCAAAAGGAAATGCCTCTTGCATGCAATGAATTGCAATGTATGTTCGTTTATTCATTATATCATAGAAATCTTAGAGTAAGAATAAAGTATGATGATTACTCTAAGATTAATATCTTGTTTATCATGTCATGAAAGAACCGTAATAGGCCCAAAGGCCTCTATATCGATGTTTTCTTAGAATTTGGCACTTAGAGTATGTATTTTTTTAGAGTATGCCAGCTTTGGTTTGGTTCAATCATTCTATCTATTATAGTGCGCATGTTAGCTAACATGATAGGATAAAATGATTCCGTAATATTTATCTTGTCGATTCGAGGCTAAATCGATGGTCGCGTGCTAGCCCTGCAGAATTCATAAGGCATATTGGTGCTTTCGTAATAGTACAAATCACTAATAAAAACCCGGCCAATTAGCCAAGTGAGCCGAATACTTCCAAATGAAAACCAAGGTCACTATTAGTTGCAAGTAATACGCGTTTAGAACTGATAAAATATATGTGGGCGTGTAATACTTCAAATCACTCATTACTATGTCATATAAAAACAGGATTTCGCTTGTAGCTGAGTATCTACACCTTCAAAAGGATGCTTAAACGTTATTACCTCGCGAAACACTGCTCATCGTAACTTATTAATAAGTATGTGTATGTATTATTAATATGTAAGTCTATATTATGTATATTTATGATTAATATGTATGATATGTAATTATTTGTATTTAGTCTATTTTATGAAATCTGTACCACCGCCCACCCTAATTTCCTCTATTCATGTCCTGTCCTTACTGTTTGGCTTACCTCACCGAGATCGCTTTGAGCGATAAGGCCGCCTTTGTGCAAGTGTTTAAAAATTTATTGTAAAATGTTACTAATGCTGTTGGTGTACAATAAAGAATTATTATTATTATCTATGTCTCAGATCAGGCAACAGATCAAGACCCCAACCAATTTTGAACTTAATATCCAGCGCATAGAGTTCAGATTCAATTACAATTTTTCGACAGGTTTGAAACACTTGATATGCAGACTTCTGTACCATTGTACTATCGAACGACTTGAATCATGACCCGCCATAAGCTCATTTTGGCAAAGCGTCTAAATGTTAGTAGATCGAAATTCGCTTAAAGATAAGTTTCCTTGGTGACGAACTTGTTATCATTTAATTCGACATCGACACTGACATTTACTGAGTACAGAATTCGTACAGCATCTAAAATGTCCTTAATTCATCATACGCGATAGACCTTACAAGTTTGACAGTTTCAAACGAATGAGGAATTTTCTGACAGCTAATAAAGATTAGTTCAAAAAATCTCTATAGATGGCACTTTTAAAAAGCCGAAGGTATTACTATAATATTTACTATAATGTAGTATAATGTAGGTAAGTGGTATCTATCCTCTTTATAAGTTCGATTTCTGACACAGACATCAATTATTTTATTTTACTTTTAAAAACTCAGTGTGAAATAAATGGCTAAATGACAGACAGGACTTCGCCTTTTGTAAAGCGCCATCTATCGAAGCCTTTTGGAAGTAGGAATTTAATTTTTACAGAGTTTTAAGATCAAAATTCAGAATCAATCAATTAATTATTAATAAAAAAAACATGATCAACGAATGCAGAGCATTAGAAAACCGACTTCACGTCAACACTTTGGCCGACTAATAATGTCATCCACGCAAAAATATTCTCCGAAATCATACATATTGTTGCAAAATTTTGAAATTATCAATGAAGTACGCATCCGATTTCGAGGAAATTTATATGGGATCAACTATGAAGTATCGTCTATCATATGAAACAACAATTTTAAAATCAATTCATAATTGTCTGAAATATCGTGTAACAAAGACACAAAAATAACCATACAGACGAATTGAGAACCTCCTCCTTTTTCGGAAGTCGGTTGAAAAGTAGAAAGCAATAAAGAGAAAATAACCTATACACAAATATAAAAAAAAAACAATAGATTATCCTGAAGATCACTAACAATAAGCATGTCAAATAGAACACATAACCAACTTTAAAATAACCAATTCAAATTCATCACGACAATTGTATAACATTGTAAGCGAGTTACACACGCATTAGTAAACAAAGTAGATACGTTGTAATATATGACCTACAGTAAAACGTGACACTGGACCTTGACAAGGCCGTTATGGGCCTTTCTCTTTTGATCTATGGCCCGGATTAGGCAGTGTCCTTTGGCAGTTTTAGGGAATTACTAATTTGGCGATAGTGTAATGGTGCGTACAGATTGCTAGTAATGCAACTTGTAATGTAACATTCTGCGCACGTTGCGTATTTGGACGTGTGGTGCGCAGAGTGTTACATTACTAGTTGCATTACTGGCAATCTGTACGCACCATAATACCGCTTTAGTGAAATTGGTGAATAAGGTTCAAATTGTATCTATTCTAGTAGGTACAATGAAGTTGAAGAATGTATTTTTCTTACGGGTTCCAAAATTATGCAGACAAAACCACGCGCGGATACTACTCTATTTTACTAATATAATAAGAAGATGAGTTTGACTGTTTGAACACGCTAACCTAGGAAACTAAAAGTTCGATTTGATAAATTATTTCTGCATTTGATAACCCTACTTTTAAAAGGTCATATTTTATCAAGAAATTGCAACGTTATCAAATGTAACGCGGAAAAACCGCGTATGAAAAAAGTATACGTTTTTTAACTGGATTTCCCAGTACATTTGATTCACGAACTCGTTTCAAATGGCGGATCAAACAGCCATGATGTCACTCTACAACCCACATGCCAGGCGAACCCGGATTAAATGGGTGCCTTTTACAGCACGCGGGAAAAACATATTTTTTTTATTTTATAGTCTATCTCTTGGGGTTATAGGGACAAGTTGGGTGAAGAAAGAACATTCGGGAAAGGACAGCAGGGCTAGCATGCAACCATCGATAAATAATCGAATCGACAAGATAACTATTATTGTTTTCTTTTATCCTATTACTAGCGACCCGCCCCGGCTTTGCACGGGTGCAATGCTGAAACACGCTCTTGCCGCACCGGGCGGCTGGCCGGTACCGCCGCAAACGCTACGTCCCGCAATTTTTAAATCTGTAATATCTTCGAAAATATTCACTTAAATCATACGGTGTAAAGGGCCATATAGATCTATATTAAATGAACAATGTATTCAAGGTATTTAATTGGTTAAGGATTAATGCTGTATTGGTTAAAATCGCTTCGAAAATTAGCCATTATTTGTCGTAAAAAGTAAATGACAAAAAAAAGTTATTGTGGGTTATCCATAAGAGATAGATATATACCATCACGGACTTTCCTGTAGACCTTTTCAATGTGTACAATACTTAGTACATTATTTTGATAAAACTCGTAGGGTTCAGCCTGCGTTTGCAATGTAAGCGAAAAAATGTAATTATTTACGACATCACATTAGAAACCTCAAAAATAACAGTACTTTTCCACTATTTAATGGATGTTATTATACATATAAACCTTCCTCTTGAATCACTCTATCTATTAAAAAAAACCGCATCAAAATCCGTTGCGTAGTTTTAAAGATTTAAGCATACAAAGGGACATAGGGACAGAGAAAGCGACTTTGTTTATACTATGTAGTGATGTAAGCTAATATGCGCACCATAAAAGATAGAAATAGCCACCGCGCGCGGTTTCACCCGCGTAACTTTTGATCCCGTGGGAATTTCGGGATAAAATATAGCCTATAAACTTCCTCAAGCCCCCAATTATAGCCCAACTTATCAAATGCAAAAATAATTTTTCAAATCCCACTTGTAGTTTCTGAGATTAGCGCGTTCAAACAAACAAAAAAACAAGCTCTTCAGCTTTATATATTAGTACTAGCTGACCCGGCAAACGTTGTGTTGCCATATAAATAAAAAAAAAATTGATGTTGGCCGATTCTCATAGATACCGGATAAGCACAAAAAATTTCATCAAAATCGGTCAAGCCGTTTCGGAGGAATATGGCAACGAAAACTGTGACACGAGAATTTTATATATTAGATAGATTACTCTTTTTGATACCGTGATTAAGACCACAGAACCAAATATGTCATAATCTTAATAAATTACATACACTAAATACCATATCAATACATATAATAAAATGGTAGGAAAGTCAAAACTGTACATTGAATATTTTTTAAAAGAATACTTGGGGTATGATCTACAATCGAAACAGAAACAAAAAATATAGTTTTTAGAATTTTTGTCTGTTTGTCTTTCCGGGATAAACTCAAAAAGTACTGCATGGATTTACTTCAAATTTGGCATGAAGATAGTTAAGAAGTCGGGTCAACATATAGGCTACATATTATCACGCTAGCAGTGTTATAATCGTAGGTGCGTTTGGTGCTGCATAGCGTTCACGCAGACGACGTCGCGGGCAGCAGCTAGTTCCAAATAAAATATCGATAAAAGGCCCGATTTATCGTTGTTGACGGTAGCAGGCTAGCCCCGCTGGAGTAGCGAGCGTTGGAGAACTATTTCGCCTGGCAAGAGAGTTCTTGTCATGCAGAGCTGCCTGCCAACCTTCGCTAGTCGGCGAGACTCATTAATTATTTAATAAAAATAACGTGAAAAAACTGCGCGTGTTTTCTCATATGCAATGTAAGACCGTTTTTAAGCGAATTGCTCAGTAGTAGTACATATTAATTTAAGCAGTCGTATTAAGGGACTCATGTAGCGCGGTGCGTATTTCCATACTTCCTCAATAAATACATCGATAAATACTCGAATCGACAAGATAAATATTATTTTGTTATTTTATCCTATTTTGTTAGCTTAAATGCGCACCATAATAGATAGAATTACTCGATTTGATACTATGATTAAGCCCACAGAACCAAAGATGCCATATTTAAAAAAAAATACATACCTACTAATAAAAAAACACGTATTAAAAAATACATAGTGCCAAATTCTGAGTAAATATCGATAAAACGCCCGATTTATCGTTGTCGACGGTCGCTTGCTAGCCCCGCAGATATCACTAGCAAAATTTCGCCGACGACGTGAGCAAGCGAAATTATGTTTAAATAATAAATAATAATAAATAAATAATAATTAATATTTCTGACACTCACACAACATTATCCAAATTAAGTCTTTTTTTAAAGAACTTGTGTTATGGATACTACATAACTGATATACTTAAGAAATATATGTATAAACATAAATATTGAATAAATACATATTTTTTATTCGAATAAACTTAAATGAACATATTATAAACATCCATGACTTGACGACTAATATCTGTGTTCATCACACAAATATCCGCCGCCGCCGGGATTCGAACCCAGGACCTCGGGCATAGAAGGCAATGTATGTTACCGCTACACCAGCCGGTCGTCATTATATATGTTTAACTGGTTTATTTAAAAAAAATATAACTATTTAAAAAATTATAAGAAATCTGTTTTATGTTTTACATGAATCCATTATGGAACTCCGTAGCAATATCCGTTTGAAATGGTAAATTAGTGTAATGTTTGTGACTTCTTTTATCGAGACAATTTTCATTAATCACGTTTCTATTTTTACACAGCGGTTGACTATATTGTTAATTTTTGTGAATGATTTTTTCAAACAAAAATGTGTAAAAATGCTGCATCCTCGCCTTAAACAGTGGAACAACCAGCAATGACGTCTGCCTTTTACAAGAGGCTTATGGAAGGGCAGGAGTTTTCTAAGCCTATGCAGTTAAAAATAAGGTTTTTTTTTATCGGTGACTAAAAAAGCGTTTGACTTCGATCCCACTCGAGCGTAAGTAAAGATGAGCTAGATGATAGCATACTATTTTAGGAAGAAACTGTCGCCAGAGTGGTGATATTTGGCGCTAGATTTTATATACAGGGTGTTCACAAGCCAAACGAACCTAGATGCCTTTTACGGCCTAAGTCTACCCTATCTAATATATAAAATTCTCGTGTCACAGTTTTCGCTGCCATACTCCTCCGAAACGGCTTGACCGATTTTGATGAAATTTTTTGTGCTTATCCGGTACCTTTGAGAATCGGCCAACATCTATTTTTTTTTTATTTATATGGCAAAACAACGTTTGCCGGGTCAGCTAGTCTAATACATAAAATTCTCGTGTCACAGTTTCGTTGCCATACTCCTCCGAAACGGCTTGACCGATTTTTATGAAATTTTTTGTGCTTATCCGGTATCTATGAGAATCGGCCAACACCTATTTTTTTTTTATTTATATGGCAAAACAACGTTTGACGGGTCAGCTAGTTATTAATATAAATATACATTACACATTGTATCTCTAACATAGCACTTGTAGACCGTTATGAGGTCTTAATCTATCTAATAAAACTACCCCCGTTTTCTAGTACCTATGAAATAATACAGGGTGACTGGTGGGTCACTTTCGAAATTCAGGGACGTGATAGTTTGAGATCATACATGAAGAGGTAAAATAAAATAAAAATAAATATTAATTATTTACTGAGTAAGCTTAACCGAAAATTAAAGAATTCATTACGCAACGCATGTTTACACTGGAACGTACGTATCAACACAGAATAGGTAGGTAGGTATAGACGGCTTCACGAACGATCGTCGATCTAGTAAAACTCTTTACTTATTGATAGAGAATTCTGCCTAAAAATTAAGTGTCTACTTTTATTACATAATTATGATCAGAATCGTGTAAAGAGGGCTCTCATTCAATATCTAATTTTTGTCACCAGTCACCCTGTATATGTTTTATAGCCGGATTAAATATTAACTTCTGAACTCGTATTAAATAGAACATCAAACAGCAGCGTCGTCACGTCGACAACCCCGCATTCCAGCGTCCATTATTGCATTCCCGGTATGAGTGGGAGGGAGGGATCGATACTAACACCCACTATTGTACGACGTCAAATGAGAAAAGGTATACGAATATAATACTATGGTAATATAATACTATTATTATTAAATTTGTATTACACAAATATTTTTGGTTATTGTAAATATTACGTAGGTATATGTATATTTCTCTAACTAGCCACCGCGCGCGGTTCTACCCGGGTAATTTTTGATCCCGTGGGAATTTAGGGATAAAATAAAGAATATAACCTTCCTCAAGAGTTGGGCTAAAGAATTTTTCAAATCCCACTCGTAGTTTCTGAGATTGGCGCGTACAAACAAACAAACAAACAAACAAACAAAAAAACAAACTCTTCAGCTTTATATATTAGTATAGATAAGAACTTAATTACCTACTTATATATTTATTACATATTATATTGTATGACATGACACGCTTTTACGCACCTGAAATCCTCTACCCTAAGGTTGTCTGTAAGAGATCGCTTCTTTAGCATTAAGGCCACCTCTTGTACCTACTCTAAGTTTTTATTTCTGTAGTTTGTCTAAGCATTTACTTATAGTTGTGCAATAAAGAGTTAATTATTATTATTACTTAAGAGCCCGCCGCTCGCTTAGCCAAACTTATAGGTAATTGGGTTCATCAAAAACATTTGCTATTTCACTCAGCTTCACACGCAGGTTGACATGTTTGATGAGACGCACGATATATTCTTACAAAAATCGAAACACAAATTATTGTAAAATGCTTTTGGGACTTGAGTACGAATGACAAAATTATCTAATTTTTATACCAAAAATTTACTTATTTGGAAAAAGTCATAAATAAACCAGGTTCTTTTCTTCCGCCAAAGTTCCGTTGGACTACCTACTAGACCTCCCTAAGGAAGTCTCCGAAGGAGAGGAGGTGAATGCTTGATGCACGAGACCTTTGGGGGACCTACCCCGCCAGCCAATCCCTAACAGTGCGGGACTCACCCAACCCAGCGCTATACCGCTAAACACCCCCTTTGCTGAGAAATCCCGAGTTGGGCTTTTCTCATCATCTGAACGAGAGCCAATTGGAGTCAGAGGCTGCGTACAAACCAGGTCCGTAGAGCATATCACTTTTATATTATGTTCTTGTATAAATACGAATTATTTATGCCTAAAGTTGCGTTTAAAATTGGGATTTAAACATGGATTTTTTTCAATGATCATAATCTTCTAATGTTTTCTCCAAGCATTGTACTGACTAGCAACAAACTTACATATCAACAAAATCAAACGATATAAATACTTATTCTTGGAGTTTAACAGCAACAAATGACGCTATGAGGCTCCTACATTTGTATGGAAAATGTACGAAATGAGAACTCTTAAAGCTGAAGGATTTGTTTGAGAGCATTAAAAAAACCGACTTCACGTCAAAATTTTTCAAATCCCACTTGTAGTTTCTGAGATTAGCGCGTTCAAACATACAAACTCTTCAGCTTTATATATTTATGTATACATTTTCATCGAAATTTGAACCTTATCGCAACCGAATAAGGGATATAGGTTTCAATTTATCTCGAAAAAAATAATGGGAAAGATTTCTTTTGTTCTTTTCTTTTTGGACGACCACTTTGGCGATGGGGTAAACCTATCTGCCTCAGACACCAGTTGCGGGTACGATTCCCGCCCGGAACAAGAAAAAAATATGTCTGGACGTTTATCTATACATCGTAAAATACATAAACATACATTTGTTCATACAGGGTTATTGGTAATTAGACCGGAATCTCTTTAGGTGAAGTAGGAGAGGTCATTTCCAATCTTTGTAACCAATCTGTTCAACTTTGTATAATTCCTTTAAAGGATTAAAAATAAGGGTTTTTGGTTTTGTTTTTAATTTTTTTTTTCGAACTGTGCAGTTAAATGCCAAATGTTTTACCTCGTTTTATAGCCAAAGATTTGTAGAAGTTTTGTTGAAAAGTGCACACAAAGTTCATCAGACCTTTTTTGGAGAAAATGCTAGTTTTTTAAACGTTGTTCCAAAAAATTGCTTTTTAATTTTATAAAACATCCTGTAGCTTCTGTTTGGAATCACGCTGAAACAATTTTATTACGATTTGTTATTCATTAGCTAAACACCTATCTAAAACTGAAAAGAAAATTTAAATCGGACCATTCGTTTTTTTACAATCGATGTTTGAAGCAGTAAAACTGGGTTTTCAGAAAAAAAAAGGAGTTACCCCAAATATTTTAAAAACGGTACACTTTGGGATTACATGATTTGGGCTCAAATGATTGGAAATGAGCTCTCCTACGTCACCTTAAGAGATTCCGGTCTAATTACCAATAACTCTGTACATAGTTACAAATAATTTGAAGAGTAATAGTTTGATGAAAAAGCCTTTTTGAAACTCTTCAGCAAGTTTATAAAGAAATTCCTACAGGATCTAAAGATACACGACTGAAACTGCACGCACAGTACAGATATCTACAGTAATTCAACTCGGCTGCATCTTTGAAATAAATGCCTACAGCGCAGCGTCGCGGTCCGTTCACATGTGATAGGGCTGCCCGCCTTCAGCGTTTAAATTACATTTGCCTCGTTTGTTTTTACTTCCATTTAGTTTTGTGACTGCAAATATACTTTTTTTATATTAACAAATGTGTGAAGTGTTCAACAAAAATATATTTTGTGTCAAAAAACCATGTTTACGTTTGAATAACAAATCGGTCTCATAAATTAGCGACCGAAAAAGACATGCGCCTCGACTTAGGCGCACGAAAAGATGAATTATTAAATTTTAAAGTATAAACAATCTGCATATTAACGTAAAGCTCAATCAACAATTGTTTCGGTATGCAGACACTCGCGAAAGGCCGCATGCCGAGCGCATGCCGAGATAGAGCCGCGTAGGTATAGTTCCGTAGGTCCGTTTGTATGAAGTTGAATTACTGTAGATATCTGTACTGTGATGCGCACGTTTGTTAGTGTGCCATAGACTCCCTTGAGATCAGTAAAAAAAGTCAGTTAAAAAAATAAGACCGAAATTGGGATTTTAGGTATTCTGGAAACCTCAATGATAATAAATTAAGATGACGTCGAAGGTATATACCTTAGGAAGGACAACGAAAACATCCTGGTAGGTAGGTACAAAAGATAAAAGGTAGATATAAAAAAACACAAGAAATACTCACGTGATATCCACATCTTCGAGCCGCTGGTATTTGAACCCGCGAGTCATTTCTGCGATTACACTTTCACTCACTGAGCCTTAGGAGACACTGTTACACATTTTGTGTGAGAAATTCTAGCAAAATTCCTTCACTTTCAGTCCAGCAGTTTTATTGATCACTACTTGATATCGTGAGAAAATATTCGTTCACTTTTACCACACTTTTACTTAAGTTTGGTTAGATTTGTTTTAAACTGTGACAAGTTTGTTATGCTGTTTTGATAAATACGGGTTTTGAATATCAATTTGATAGTTTATACAAAGTCAATGGTCTAGAGGGTTATTCGAACGCCAATTTGTAAAGCTAATACCTAGATGGAGTTAAAAACCTTTTTTTTGCATTTGCCATCAGAATTCAGAAATTAAAGGAGAATTAAAAGAATTTTCTCGAACAGGATTTAATTTTGTTTATTAAAGATAAACAAAAGTTGCGTAAAAAGTGCTTTTATAAAATGTCTTAACATACCTACAATAGAGACTACAAAGGAATTTGTAGAAAAATATTTTGAAAAGATGATTGCTTGTTGAGTGTCTTTGCCACCTCTTCTCAACAGAGGATTCTGCCGACTGGAACCACTCCAAACTGGAACCACGGGGTCATACGCCTGAATACATTTTTGAATCGGTCGACTGGGACCACAAATCTGACTTACTTAAAGTACAGTTAACAGAAAAATCAAGTCTTAACGACTCAGGATTTTATTTTATGTAGTATTACAGTATTTTTAGTGTAAGAATGTCAAAAAAAAACTACAAGAAAATTATTTACAAAGTCAAGGACATATACAAGAAAAGGCTGCCTTATTGTTTCAATAAAGGTACATAAAACGTGTGAGCGAGACGGATATATAGCGCGAAAGGATGTGCAATAATTACTCTGCAGCAATGGATAGACCAACCAGCATCCAAATATCTAAAAGGAAGAAGGAAACCATCGAGAGGCATAAAAAATAAATCTGCTATAAACGAACTTGTATACGGCCAAATAAGTAGGTATCGGACATTGTTTGGAGAAACTAAGATTTTAATTCGAATTGCATATAAGAAGACTGGTTTTTTCAACTGATATATATGTTTTTGTTGATTTTTTAATGGTTGATTTTTAATTGTCAAATTATTAGTTTCTTTTTGATATTTAATTGTTAAATTATTAAGGTTACTCGTTTAGGGCTGAGAATACTCATAACTTAGATTTATTACAAAATTGTGATTTTCCTGTGATTGTTAAATGTTTTTTTTATTTCTTAACAATTGTTGTTCAACGAACAAAACGCTGATTTTCAACTAAAGCCTAAGGGGGTTAGGTATCGACTGCAGATTATATTAACATAAAATTATAAATTAACCTTAATTAAAAATAAAAACATAACTTAATTTTTACTAACAGAGAAGAATTTTTAAATTTTAATATATTAAAAATATTTTTTTTTTCTCAATTCAGACCCTCTCATCATTCCTAATCTACTATTAAAATATAATTGACTGTCATAAGCGGACCCCGTATAGATTAAGACTTTTATTTGGGCATTCACGAGTGACCAAGTTACCTTTAAGGCGACATATTGAAAAAATGCATTGACTTTCATCGCAAACTATGAGAATATGGCAAGACGAGCGGATCTGACATTTTGATATGTGTAAATTCATATCTTTATCTATACTTTGCCTGCTCAAAAACATGATTTGATGATTTTGACTCGATAGTTTTATTTTTCGAAAACACGTCTAAAAACATACTTTTGTTAAAATGACTACGTAGTTATGCAATCCATATGCTTAGAATTTACTTATATTCAATCTTCACATTATTGTTCGGACTTTGGTTGCTCAAAATTTACATAGCATTTACCGTTATTTTTTTATCGATTTTTGAAACGATTTCAGTGTCTGAGCGATGTCGATGGTGGCGATTTCTATGCAATACGCGACCTTATATCGGCGTGTTAAGGTGCTAAAATTTCAAGAAAAAACATTTCGATGTGTCGTCTTAAAGACAGCGAAACGAATAATTATAATCCTTTAATAATAAAATTGTGTATGAAGATATCCCCTTCTTCCAAACCCTACGTATATTATATTAGTATTAGTATTTTATCTGCCGCCTTATCAGGACCTACATAGATAAATCGATTATAAATATTCTATGATAACACTCGTCAAGAAATTTTTAAAGCGATCGTAGAATATTATTTTTAATACCTACTTATAGTACTTAAATTGAAATTGAGCTCAAACAAATTCATCATAAAAATATTAATAAAAGGTAAAATACTTTTTACTATACTTAATACATATTACACACTTCACGCCTGTCTCCCTTTGGGGTAGGCAGTAGACAAAAGAACGCCAATGGGGTAGAAAACTGCCTTCTTATTCCGCTAGAGGCGCTGATTAC
Organism: Stenoptilia bipunctidactyla; assembly: GCA_944452665.1. Taxonomy (NCBI): domain Eukaryota; kingdom Metazoa; phylum Arthropoda; class Insecta; order Lepidoptera; family Pterophoridae; genus Stenoptilia; species Stenoptilia bipunctidactyla. The sequence goes on along the minus strand of OX101750.1, from coordinate 3,917,724 downwards.
GCTTGACCCATAACAACTGTCAAATACCATAGTAAAAGTTAACTTTACAGTGATTTTGATCAAAACATTAGAAATGCATCATTGCGTAGTCATAAGTTTTATAGAAAATAGATACCACAGTTTCTCTGAGGATATGCACATGCGGAACTTGTGGATGTTACTTGATTTAAACTTTTGTGGAAATGTACATATTACGGTCCACATTTTTCATATTTTGATACATATGCTTACATTATTTTATAGTTTTACCCCAAAATAGAACACAGAACAAGTAATTTCGATAACAACTTGTTCATTTAATAGTTTGTAATGGGTCAAGCGTATGAAGCGACATCTATTTAGAGCTTTCCGTTTTCTTTTCCATTCCTACGATCCAGACATACCTCTTTCGCTTCCTCCACGTTCATCAATCTTTTCATACATGATCGCCGGTTACGGATACTTTTAACCAATTTGGTCGGCATACGTTAGCCTAGGGCCCCCTTCCGATAACACCATCTATTCGTGGTCGCATTTAATAATATTTCACATTTTATCGACGTTTCGGAGTCTTTAGAGGCCCCGTAATCAATTGTTCCTGAAATGACCACGTAATGTGCAGTGAAAATGTAAAATACAATTAATAAGCGTATATTTGCGGTAAAAAAAGGTTTTTTTTTAAATTATGAACCGTAACAACTTAGAAGTACTGTCTTAGTAGCAAAAATATTTAAAATAAAATTAATAGAATTATGATTTGCTTACATAGTTATATTCTTTATAGTGTACTTTTTTTTACAAACATACATACATATCTTCACGCCTGTATCCCTTATGGGGTAGGCAGAACATCAGAGGTTATAAGACCATCTGATGTCACGTTTGACTAATGAGGTATTATAATGATGGCGAGAGGCTATTGCAGTGACAGGGGGTCAGCCTATCGCCCACGAAAATGCCAATAAAACCTCTGTCCCTTAACCGACTTTGATTCATAGGTTACACGCTCAGTCTGGCGTCAGTTTAGTCCATCAGTTTGGTCCGGCTAAGACTGATGCCAGAATGATGGACGAAAAACACGGTTACACGCTCAGTCTAGACTGACAGCAGACTGATAAAACTTACGTTATTCATCAATAGTAAAGTGAAGACGACAGTCAAGTGAGTCACCTGATCCTGCCTATCCATGGATATTTTGAAAAAAAAGAGCCTGTGCTATTATAATGAGAGGTTTTCTGACAGCTCATTAAAAAAACAAAACTGTACAAAATTGGCACAAAAGGCTTCGATAGATAGCGCTTTACAAAAGGCGAAGGCGAAGAATTTATTCCACACTGCGTTTTTAAAAGTAAAATAAATTAATTGATGTCTGTACCAGAAATTGAACGTGTAAATAACCATAGATGGTAGATACCACTTACCTACATTATAGTATACAGACTTAACGCCTTCGGCTTTTTGAAAGTGCCATCTATAGAGGTTTTTTGAACTAATTTTTATGAGCAGAAAACTCCCCATTATCGCTTTACTGCTAAAGAAACGCGTAAAAAGGAAGCGATGATGGATGAAAACCTGGCTACAAAAAAGAGAACATTACACGCATCTAAATTTATTAAATGAAATACGACAACAGGATGAAGAAGAAGACTTTCAAAATTACTATCGAATGAAAGAAGCCTGCTACGATTATTTGTTGCAAATGGTCAAACCATATTTGGAAAAACAAGATGCCTGTATGAGGAAAGCAATAACAGCCGAAGAAAGATTAGCTGCCACTTTACGATACCTTGCTACTGGAAGAAATATTAAAGACTAGCTTTATCCCGCAACTTCGTATGCGCTTAACTACCCTTCTCGTGGAAATTTTAGAAACTATACAACCAGACAACCACTGAAAGAACTTTTATACCGAGTATCACACCCATGCACTCAAGGAATAAGTTTTTTTCATACAAACTAAAAATCATATATTTCCCGTGCCCGTGGGAATTTTGGGAATTTTTTTCGTAGCACAACCAGTCACTCTTTGAAGAACCTTCATGCCAAGTTTCACATCCGTACACTCAAGGAATAAGATTTTTCATACAAACCAACCCCTTCCCGTGGGAATTTCAGGAATTCCTTCAATAACATAAACAGACACTTATTGAGGAACCTTTATATCAAGTATCACATCTGTGCACTCAAGGAATGGGATTTTTTCATACAAACTAAAACATCATATATTTCCCGTTCCCGTGGGAATTTCGAGAATTCCTTTCATAACACAATCAGACACACATTGAAAATCCTTTACACCAAGTTTCACAGCGGTGCACTCAAGGAATAAGATTTTTCATACAAACTAAAAAGTCCTATATTTCCCGTTCCCATTTCGGGGAATTTCGGGAATTCCTTCCTTAGTGCACCCCTACATCCCCTAAAAAATGTATGTTCCAAATTTCAGCTCTCTACGCCCAGAAGTTACGGCTGTACGTTGTCTGTCAGTCACTCAGTCACTCAGTACCTCAGTCACTCAGTCAGTAACGGAACAGTTTTATATATACTGATCTTAAATATTCTGCAATAATGTCACCTGCTGCCATCAGTCAGTCAATTATTCACACATGCGAAGTATTAATTTATGTCCTACAGTCTTATATAAGGGTGAGTAAAAAAAAACTATATATTAAGGTATGTAAAGAGAGCCAAATTTGAGACCTTACAGCTCGTAGCTAATAGATATTGTGAAACGCTATTATTTTTCTACCAGTTTTGTATCTGTATCGATACTCATACCAGTCAGTTGAATATTGAAACCTGCCATAAGTATGTAGATAAATGATAAACGCAGATAAGTAATTAATTAAGACAAAACCAGGAAATAGTGTTAACAATACGTAGATAACATCAACTATTATGCATTGTATTCTAGACAGAGCTATCATAAGCAAATCTTGAATATATTCGTCGTAGGCGAATCCTTGAATTAATCTTTACACACTAAAACGTTCATAAGTTGGTATTTCATGATATAGGTAAAACATTATGTTTCGTTTCAGGAAAACCTAATACACGAGTCAAATATTTTGACAACCACTTTGGCGATGGGGTAAACCTATCTGCCTCAGACGCCAGTGGTTGCGGGTTCAATCCCCACCCGGAACAAGAAAAAAAAAAGTTCCGTGTCTGGGTGTTTATCTATTTATTTATTTATATTCTAGGTTCCCCCCTAGTTCGCTACATGGTATCCCATAACACAAGCTATGCTTACTTTGGGGCCATGGTAGTTGGTGTGATTGTCTGGGGATTTTATTATTATATTTTCATTTAAATAATACAAAAAAACTATAAAACTATCTTAAAAACTCAGCAAATTTCTTCAGCAAGATTCTTGTGGTGTCTTGCTTTTTTCGCGCGAGTGCCGATCTATATATACATACATAACGTCACGCCTGTATCCCTTATGGGGTAGGCAGAACAGCGGAGGTTACAAGACCATCTGAAGTCACGTTTGACAAATTTGGAGGTAATATAACGATTGAGAGAGACTATGGCAGTGACAGGGAGTGAGCGTATCGCCTACAAAACCGCTCATAAAAACTCTGTCCCTTAACTGGCTTTACAGTATGCTTGGGAAGAGAAGCAGCTGACACATTCTATGTCTTTCTTTCGCTCCCAGTCCAGCATGGAAGTTTTAAATAACAAACTTCCATGCTGGACTGGTGTTATAAAATAAAATTGGGTCCATTTGGGTCCAATTTTATTTTAGTACAAGAGCATCCCGGCTGTTTCAAAAGATATTGGTATAGTTTCATGCCCTAGTTTCTTTACAAACTCCCCACTTTACAAAATGAAATTTAACTGAATCTTTATTGTACTAGGTGACTGGTGGGTCACTTTACTGAGAAAACTTAACCGAAAGAATTAAAGAATTCATTACGCAACGCATGGTAACACAAGAGTACCTAATGTAATAGATACTTAGCGGGTGGTGGTATGCGTGTGGCGGGAACACTGCTGTGTGCGTGTTGACTGAGGCGGCGCGTCGGGAAAAGTGAAGTAAGGTCTCTTTATTTATTCAAAGGGATTTCTGATGAAAAATTAAGTTTCTACTTTTATTACGTAATTATGATCAGATTCGAGTACAGAGTGCTCTCCTTCAGTATCTAAAATTTGTCACCGGTCACCCTGTATACAGATCTACTACACCGTAGGTATTGATTAAATATTGCCTAGACTACCTCAAGAATTGAGCAATCCAATACGAAATCTGTCATGTCACTGTCGGAGATTAGTGCGTCCAAGCAAACAACCTTAGCTGTATATTAGATATTAAAATGACGCAAACATTAATTCAGAAATAAAGAACTGAGAGATAAGATTAGAAAAAGAAAATACTTAGATTAGTATCACATTTTTCTAAAAAACATACTTAGAAGTCCAAAGTCACATTTGACAAATACGATGATAGTTTTAGAAATAAGTGGTAAACAAGTAAGCATCGACGCGACGCGTTCATTACATCCCGCTAGTAACACCCGGCTAGCAATAATCAACATTAAAATACCGACTTCACGCCAAAACTTCGTCTGAAATATAAGGTCGTCAAAGTCAACGATCGAAGGAGTAAACAAGGATCTCCGAATTCATACATATAAAAAAATCACGAAGTAGGTACTGAATCGATTTCGATGAAATTTATATGGGACCAACTCTGAAGAATCTATCCTCTATTATATGAAATAAGAATCAATAAATCGGTTCACCCAGTATGAGGTAACAAACATAAAAAAACACAGTCCAAGACGGACGCGCTAAACCACGCCCTCAACTTGACGACCACTTTGGCGTTGGGGTAAACGTATCTGCCTCAGACGCCAGTGGTTGCAGGTTCGATCCCCGCACGGAACAAGAAAAAAAAATCCGTGTCTGGGTGTTTATCTATTTATGTATTTATATTCTAGGTTCCCCCCTAGTTCGCTACATGGTATCCCATAACACAAGCTATGCTTACTTTGGGACCATGTAGTTGGTGTGATTGTCTGGTGATTTTATTTATTATTTATTAACTTGCTAAGAAACGAAAATTCAATATGTTTGATCGCGGATTGCAACAACGAAAAATCGCGAAAGCTTGTATTTTGGAGTCGCGAAATTAGGAAGATTTCAAAAACCTTTTAAATTTAGAATGTCTTGTATTAGAATATTATCTACCTACACACAATTTTATCATCATGAATAAGCTCTTATCATTATGATCGCTTTGTCTTGATGACTGCAAACTGGACGGCAGCGACAGCGGCGCGGGCAGCGATTTCCGCGACACTATAGAAAGTATGGAGTTTGTATTGCACCGCGACAAATCGCTCTCTCGCCCGCTGGCGTCGAGAACGGCCCAGACTCCCCGCATCGCTGCCCGCGCGCCATCCAGCTTGCAGCCTATCATCATCACATCATCACAACTCCGTGTAATGGGCCCACTGCAGGGCATGAGTCTCTCCTCTGGGTGACGAGGAGGTTTAGGCCATAATCCACCGAGCTGGCCCAGTGCTGGGTGGTGGATGTCAGAATTTTCAGGGTGCCGATATGGCTTCTGACAAACCCTAACGACTACTGTATACAAGTATACAGCACCCGGGACCGACAGCTTAACGTGCCCTCCGAAGCATGGAAGTCGCCGTGAGAAACGAATGGTCGGCGGTCACCCATCCAAGTACCGACCGCGCCGAACGTTGCTTAACCTGTGATATCGTAAAATACACACAGTAACCATGGGGCCACGACGACTTCATTATACACGAACTAATATTAATATCATTGTTTTCAATTTTAATTAGGTACAGAAAATAAGACCCTTTTTTAACCTGATATAATAGGGCAAAATTAAATTTAAAATTAAACTCGACGTTTCGGTCTCTTAGTAGATATCGTGTTCACGGCTTCACGAGTAAATTATTTTAAATGTTAGGTCTGTATTTCTATACTATCTTTCCACACAATTGAGTAATCTTTATATTACTTTGCCTGTATCATACTACCCACACGAACTTACATCACAAACACAACTTATTAACCCGTTTCAAAGAAAACTAATTAAACAAAACCAACTAATCAATGAACACACAACAGAACAGTATAAATCCATACAGTAAATAAACACTACACAATTCCATTACGAAATGGGCGAGGCGCGTTACTGATATGAACTTTTTTTCTACACTGTTGTATCAGTTTTGTAACGTGCGCAAGAATGGTGAAGACTGCAAATGAACTGCGACTCATATGATAATGAGACGTTTGTATGTAAAAAAGTAGATTAGCATGTTATAAATTAGTGGTTAGTGGGATTTGAAAAATATGTTGGCCTTTAGGGACTTAAGTTTTGAGGAAAATAACAAATCTAGATTGTTTTTTTTATGGGATGAGTATAATATCAACGAATGCAGAGCATTAGGCTGCAAACTGGAAGGCAGCGACAGCGGCGCGGGCAGCGGGAAATCTGGTCCGTTCTAGAGGCCAGAGTACGCTCAAGCGATTTGTCGCGGTTTAAGAGACGTACCGAACAAATGAAAATGTCGATGCGGCGTCATAAATACTTTCACAGCTCATTTATACGATACGATTTACTTTGGATAAAAGAAGACGTAAATCCGTACTTTAATCAAAGGAAGAGAGGCGAGTTTCATCGTAATTACGAAGACCAAAGACGAAATTCATTCAAATTCTTTGATAACACCAGAACGTTTGTGAAAACATTTGATTATATCCTGGAGAATATTAAATCAGAATTAAGATCGGCTTATAGTCGGAAAATTGTTTATTTTTTATTGTCTCGCATTATTTATTATTTACGATTTTTGTGATTGAAATTTTTGCTGTTTCATTTTTTTATTTATTTACTGTTCTATATCGGTGGTCTTTCAAAACTTACAAACTCAATACTTTCTATCGTGTCGCGGAAATTGCTGCACGCGCCGCTGTCGTCCAGTTTGCAGCCTTAAAAAAACGACTTCACGTCAAAACGTTGGGGAAGTACACTCGAGAGCAAAGAATTAGGGTCAGAGACAAAACCCATGATATCTCGCAAATTATAAATGCTAGCTTGATGAATTAAAATTTTTTAAATAGATCATTAAATAATACATAAATAAAATTTTTAAGACTGTTATTTAAGTGATTTTATTATTTATAACTTGCTTTTTTTTTTGAGGGAGGGAGGTGAGCCAACGCACGAAAACCCTGCATCACTAGTGCAAGTACAAGTCGCGGAATTAGCAAGGAAACTTTGTTAAAGTAGTTGAAATTGACGACTTTATACTTCACCCAACGTTTTGACGTGAAGTCGTTTTTTTAATGCTCTGCATTCGTTGATTATCATAATATTATAATCATAGCCAGTTCATTAAGCAGTGAAATAACCAAATCATACGCATCGAAGCGCTGATTTAAGTTATAAAAGTGAGATTAAAGTGAAAGTGTAACAAGTCGGCTAAAGAACGGAAACTTAACAACCGTTACCCGACAGCACAGGAAGGAGGTAAATGATATTCTGTGAGATATTCGTTGCGAGTAATTATAACGAAACAAGCTATTCCACGCGGTTTTACCCGCGCAATTTTGAATCCTAGAAATAGTCTATACTGTACACTATAACTATGCCAAATTTCATCCACATCTGTTGAGCTGTTCTGCCATGATTGAGGAACAAACATCCATACATCCAAACTTTCACATTTATAATATTAGTAAGATTAAATGTAGGTCTATATAATATAAATATTTCTTAACCGACTTTAAAAAGAAGGAACACGAATTCTCAATTCGAATTTCGACTTCATTATCTTGAATTTTTGGCGATTATTTTACATACATAACTACTCGCCTGTATCCCTAATGGGGTAGGCAGAAAACCAGAGGCTATAAAACCATCTGGTGTCACGTTTGACAAATTCGGAGGTATTATTAAGATGGATAAAGACTATTGCAGTGACAGGGGGTCAGCCTATCGCCCGCGAAAACGCCAATAAAGCCTCCGTCCCTTAACTGGCTTTTACAATTTTCCCGGAAAGAGAAGCAGCTGACACTTCTATGTTTTTCTTTAACTCCCAGTCCAGCACGGAAGAAATTATTTGTCAATTATAAATCGGTTTTTATGATTTATGATTTGAAGTCGTCGTGGCGCCGTGGTTACTGTGTACATCATACGATATCACAGATTAAGCAACGTTAGGCGCGGTCGGTACTTGGATGGGTGACCGCCGACCATTCATTTCTCACGTCGACTTCCGTGCTTCGGAGGGCACGTTAAGCAGTCGGTCCCGGGTGCTGTATACTTGTATACAGTAGTCGTTAGGGTTTGTCAGAAGCCGATTTCGGCGCGGCGCCCTGAAAATTCTGACATCCACCACCCAGTACTGGGCCAGCTTGGTGGATTATGGCCTAAACCTCCTCATCACCCAGAGACTCATAGCCCTGCAGTGGGCTCATTGCACGGATTTGTGGTGATGATGATGAGAAGTGGCTTTTATGATTTGTGTTTCATTTTGTAGAATACTGTTATGAATTTGAGGTAGTTCCGTTTTTTAATTAAATAACGTAAGTTAAACGCTTTACATTAAGATTCACTTCAGTCAAATTTTTGGTAAGTATTTGATGGTGGTAGGATCCCGTCAGGGTCCGACTGGCTAGCGACCACCCTTCATATAAAATCTGCCGCCAAATATAACCGCCCCGGCGCACACTGCTTCATAAAATAAAAAAATGGAATTTAGGATTTATTGAATTTTTTCGATGGTATAGCCTAGGTATAGGAAGTTATCTCAAACTTTAACATTTTGAAATAAACTCCTATGAAATTAAAGTTTCATGCAAATAAAATAGAAAAATAACAATGTAGTACAAACTACGCATTTTCCCCAGAAATGGAAAACAAATACTACGTTTGTGATTACATTACACAGATAATACCATCGAAAAAATTCAATAAATCGCTAATTCCATTTTTTATTTTATGAAGCAGTGTGCGGCGGTGATGTGTTCCGGCAATATTTCTTGAAGAGCCGATTCTGTCCTAGGCCCGTGTACCTTCCCTTAAAGATTAGAGAAAAGATATTAAAAAAAGAAAAATTCGACATTTATTTTTAAATTTTTGTATGAACGCAATCAATTTCAACTTTCTCTTTCATACAAAAATTGGAAAATAGATTTCGGTAAAACACTTTTTAACCGGATTTATCGCGTATATTTACATTTTAAATTTTGACTCGACGTTTCGGTGTCTTTGCAGCCCCGTGGTCACGATATGAAGGGTGGTCGCTAGGCAGCTGGATCTTGACGAGATCCTGCCACCATCAAATACTTACCAAAAATTTGACTCGTGACCACGGGGTCTGCAAAGACACCGAAACGTCGAGTCAAAATTTAAAATGCAAATATACGCGATAAATCCGGTTAAAAAGTGTTTTATTTAATAGTATGAATCGCGAAAATTTAAGACAATATTAATAAATTTCGGATTTTTCTTTTTTTATTTTTTTTCTGTTATCCCCGTGGGTACTGGATATATCCGTGAATGTAGGGTTGGCGGGACACCCTGTATTGGTGGATTCGGATTTTTAATGCTCTGCATTAGTTGATAATCTTCCTTAGCAGATAATTTGGCTGATATGTTTATACACGTGAAGTTGTTTTGTCTAGTAATTGTTTGTTTGTACGAAACATTGTTAAAATGGCCATTGTGTGGAAGAGATTACAAAAACAGAAACTCATTTAAACCAATAATAATAATAACAAATAAATAGATTATCCAAATCGACATAGCAATTATGTTGCTATGTAAAAGTATACAGGGTGGAATTTTTGAATGCCACCTGGAGGGAAAGTGCCTACTGTAAATAATAGAGATAGCAAATTTTACTCCAAAGAATCATTTTTTTTATTTTGGAGTAAAATTTTGCTAAATTTCCGATCAGCCGGGGATCGAACCGACTAAAATTTGTAAAAATTAGAACCTTTATTTTTATTGCACCGATCGTTAGGGTCAATCACAAGGATGAAATAATCTAACATACTTGCTTAATTTCATCAAAGGAAAACCATGGAATCTTTAATTATTATAATTATTTACAAAAAATGGTAAACTACTAAGGGGGGATATCACCGATTTCCTTTCGATCCGAGATTGCGAAATCCCAGATCTGATCAGAACAAGATCAGAAGCTAGTTTTGATCGCGATTTACGTGTCACGGATTTCATGGGCTTCGTTGTATTCTCGTTTCACAAAACTTAGTTTAGCTGTAACACCTATGACTAGGAATGAACGAAAGAATGATGCGTTCAAAGTGTTGCAATAAAAAAAAAACCTTCTCAAATGACGAAATAAGAAAGTCAGATCATGATATTTTTTAATTATTAGTTCTAGATGTACAAAATTTATATATACAAATGTTTCGCTTATAACGATATTTATTTAAAAAAAACTGAAATATATGTAGGTAATATCATTAATAGTAAGTACTCAGCACAGAGGACATTACGTATCGCCGATGAAGAGTCAATAAATAATAACTGACATTTTGGCCATTTTCGTTTTATTGAATAATTCATTGTTAAATATAGTAATACAATTGTTGATTAAGGTATTGGATCGATTTCTTATTAATTTTCCAAGAAAAATAGTAATTGCAATATATACTAAGTGTTGTTACGTCTTTTATGATGGCAGTATATACTATCTACGACTCATCACGTTCACTCGTGTTCGTTGTAACAGGCGTACTAACTGTTTGCGACCTGTCGATTTGGCGCCATTACTGAGAGAGAGAAAGAGAGGAGTATACAAAATACGAAATGACGACGATGACACGGCCGCTACTTAGCTTCCACTCGACACTTAAAAGTTCCAGGACTGTAGTGGTCAGGATAAACAGACGCAGGCAGATTGTTCCACACCTTGGCAATCTGTACCAAAATGGAACTATCGAAGCGTTTTGTTCGACTTCTTGGTAAATCCACTATATAGAGATGGAAGTTCTGTCTGCGTCTGGTAGTCCAGTGGTAAAAATGGGTTCAATTTGGTCAAAAAGAGCACTCGCACACTCACAAAAATGTAGCCGATACAATACTGTCAAACAACCAATCTTACGACGATGCTCCAGCGTCTGCAATTTTTTATTTAATATTGTCTTAAGTTTTCGCGATTCATACTATTATATAAAACACTTTTTAACCGGATTTATCAAGTATATTTACATTTTAAATTTTGACTCGACGTTTCGGTGTCTTTGCAGACCCCGTGGTCGCTCGTGACTCGTAATTTTTTATTTGTAAAGTCGTTGTTATTTATGAGTTTACGGGCTCTTCAGAGGCTCAACAGAGTCCAGCGTTTCGAGCTGGTATTTGGCAGAACCATCCCAAATGTGACTACAGTACTCCAAGAACGACCTCACTTTTGGTGTGTATAAGTTGAGCAGCCGTTCAGGGCTGAAGTACCGCCGGACCTTCGAGATGATACCCATTTTTTTGGAAGCCGTTTTAGCCATAGACTCAATTTTTTGTCCGAAGTTTAATTTGGACGTTATAGTGACGCCCAAAAGCCCTAGTTGGTCGGTGATGGGAACAGATACATTTTGGAAAGTGGGCGTAAAAGTAAAGGTGCTCTTTTTTTCGGAGAATAGACACTCTTGTATTTTGGAGGCGTTGAATTTGACCCGGTTAGATTCGCCCCAATCGGACACATTCCGCAAGGTCGAATCAACGCGCTCAATCATAGACTCTCTCAAAACCTGGATTTCATGGGCGCCCGTTCACGCTTTGGATATATATCTGTCAACAACAGTGCTGTCATCAGCATATCCAATAATGCCTGGTGTTAGAAGGTCATCAATGTGCAGCAAGAATAAAGTTCAGAGATAACAGATCCCTGAGGTACCCTGGCATTAATTGCCATTAGGTCAGAGGAGTAGCAGTCTAAGACTACTCGAATCAACCGTTCCCTCAGAAAATCAGATATACAGTCGCAGAGCCCGGTCGATATGCCATATGCTGGAAGCTTGCTTAAGAGATCATCATGTCAGACCCTGTCAAAGGCCTTGGAGATGTCTAAGGATACAGCTTTTGCTTCACCATGACCCTCCAAGGCCTCACTCCATAAGTGTGTGGCATACACGAGAAGATCGCCGGTCGAGCGTCCACTGCGGAAACCATATTGGCTATCGCTTAGGAGCTCGTTGGTCTCAAGGTAGCCAGGAGTCGATTGTTCCATGACTTTACAAGGAAGGAGTGATTGAAATTGGTCGATAGTTTACAGGATCAGCACGACTTCCCTTCTTCGGTACTGGTTGTACGTTAGCCAGCTTTCAGGATTTAGGGACCAGATTCCAAAGAAAGTCTATAAAGACGCGTCAAAACGGGAGACAACTCAAATGCGCAGCGTTTCATAACGACAGCAGGAATACCATCTGGAACGCTAGCCTTATTCTCGTCTAGGTGCAGCAAGCATTTAAGAACCTCCTTTTGGCGAATGTGAACGGTACCCATTGTAGGACCGAACTGAGGTAGTTGGGGTGTGATTTTTCCTTGGCTATCTAGACGAAAATGTTCCGCAAAGATACTGGCAAATAAATCCGCCTTTTCTTTAGCGGTGTGGGCCAGAAAACCGTTAGGTTTCCGCAGAGGTGGCAGCGACGGGCGACAAAAGTTCGTTTCGACCGACTTGGCGAGGGACCAGAAAGCTTTACTTCCCGAGGGGTATGAGTCTATTCTGTCTCCGATACAGCCTATGTGGGCAAAACGAGCTCTTTTGATCACCTTTTTGCAGGACTTGGCAGCAGGATTGTACCTTTTCTTGTGTTCGTGCGAATCCACAGCTTTGCTTCTGCGAGCGGTTGCCCAGGCTTTGTACGCTTCTCGCTTACACTTTTCAGCGGAAACGCATTCAGCACTAAACCATGGGCGACCTTTGGTTTCAAGGGATAGATCAGCGTATAAGACCAGGTCGCTAGGTTGGAGATCCACATGTCGTTGATATTAGGGCTATAAAATATGAAAATATTACAATTGAATTAAAATAAAATTTCGATTAAGACTGGATGCCTTTACCACATGACGAATGACGAAGTAATCTATAATGGATTACATTCCAATAGACTATCAATAAAAGCCACTAAATTTAACCATTTACAACAACTACAAGCAGTTATTCCTAGTGATTGTCAACCCTATTATGATTCTTTGCCTTTTGAATAAGTATTCCTATCTTGATCAATATTTCATATAACTGATCCGAGTTTTTCTTTGTCTAAGTTTTGACTTGATTATTGTTTTTCCTTGTTGCGTGTACTTTTAAGCAATTAATGTGCCATTTTAATTATAATAAGGTCTTTCATAACGAAATGTCTACTGCAAGTTGATTTACTTTTTTGATCTAATTTACTACCTACCTAAAGAGTTAAAAAAGGTTGTTAATTTTTTACGTAATTTAAGTTTTACTTTTGTATTTTTGCATGTTTAACTTTATTTTTCAAAAGCACCGTTGGTGTTTTTATTCTCTTGATTTTATAATTAAGATAAATAACGCAAATTTACTTTGTTATACTGTTACACAGTGCAAATAACTGCTCATTTAAGTGATTTTATTTAAATATTTATCTTTTATTTCTACTTCACTATTTTTGTAAGCATACCCCTTATTTTTTAAATAAAAATTTTGAAAAATGACATTAAAATACAACCAGCATTTATGTTATCTTCCTGGTATTTTAATATTTTTGTGTAAATTTAAAAGCAATTTCTTCTATCTGCACTAGCAATACCGAATATCTTCAAATTCCAACATTATATTTCATTCTAGGAAACAATACCTTCTATCTGCAATTTATTTAAATACCAGAAATAATTTAATAAAAAATGTAATGTCGTTATACGGTAGTTGGCTTAAATGAACATTTTAAAGAATAATATGTAAGAGAAAACCTTTGAAACGGACGTGGTACGTTTTTTTCGCCTCCTGAAAAGTTGCGTTTTTATAGTTATTATTTATTGCATATTCATCGGCGGTATACTAAAGTAGAGTAATCACTAAGCTTATCGAAACCCTGCCATCTTAAATTTTACACTAATTTAAATTTATTAATTTTACACGAAATCTGGTTACAAAATCTTTATCATCAAGAGTGTCGAAGCGTTCTTCTCTCTCGCGTATCCATCTGGAGCGACGAACAACAAAATCATCCTCATCAAAATCTTCGCCAAAAGTGCCAAGGCTCTTTTCATTTTAGTTCTAACAAACTTTAACTTTATAAATAAATCACAAAAATATAAACAATTCTCCCTTCCCTTTTAATCCATAAACAAATACGGAGAAATATAAATTTAATATAACTTCGAAAAAATGGCTTTTTATAAACAAATAGTTTCATATGACACATTGGCAATGACAGCAGGAAATTCCTAAACGCGTTTTAACACGCTAAACGGCGAAAATCGGACGTTTAGGCACTAATCCAGATTTAAGCTAATCTAAGATTTTTTTATGTCGATGAAAACCAAACTTGAAGGCGGAACTCGTTTTAATATGTAATCTGAGTTCAACTCGAATTGATCGCGTTTTATTACATCGGTAAAATTGGGGCTTATTTAGTTGTTATAAGTGAGCTTCATTTTCTTGGATGCACAAGTCGCATATTTAAACGCATTGTACATTTAAGAGTCGAGTGAATAGGTTTCTCGTGGATGATGTTGTACCATTTTAGTCTTCATGCTCACTTTCTACTAGGTGATAAGATAGGGTTGCCCGCCATACTGTTTTTAACACTTTATATGCTAGACTTTAATTAGTAATTTAAAAATAAAATAAAATAATATTTATTAACCAGAAAATAGATACAAAAACAGACAAAAATACAAAACAGACAAGTTAAATCAAGGTTTATTCTAAAAGAGCTTTAAAAATAATAATATTATGTTCTCTTATAAATCTACTACAGTAAATTTTATCTACATTGAAATATACAACAGAGACAACAACATTAATATGCGATCAATTTTTTTTTTTTCCTTTATTAAGAGGGTAGTTTTCTGCTTATATTACTGGCGGTCCCCGCACTAAGCAATTTGTTCAAGAAGTTCTAAAAATATGTATTTAGAACATTAAATAAATTGAATACTGTTTATTTTTCCAATATACTGTTTGATATTCCTTTCAAACTCAAATATACTTTATTTCTAGAAAAAAAAGTTGACAACCCTAGTCATGGAGGATAAACGACCTATTTTTATTATGTAAATATTCCGCTTTGAAAATTCAAATTAAGAAAACATGTTCCAAATAAACGTACCTACTTCACTAGGTATTTGAATTTTATCGGAAAATAAATTTTCCTTTAACGATACCGCATTAAATACTGAATAGGAGAATAGTTCTCAAAAAAAGGTAATTAAGATAACCCTAATTGGATAATTAGATGCGCATGAGTGGAATATCCTTATTCAAGCGTACATGAAGTTAGATAACTTATTTCAGTTAAATTTAAATTACATCGAGTTTAGATTAAGAGGCTCTTTTTAAAGAAGAAGAAAGTTGGAGGGTGTTCGGTTAACAAAACGAAATGTATGTTAAAAGATTCATTAAATCGCCCCGCAATCCCCAGACAATCACAACAACTACATGGCTCCAAAGTAAGCATAGCTTGTGTTATGGGATACCATGTAGCGAACTAGGGGGGAACCTAGAATATAAGATATACCCTAGAATATAAATATAATATAGGGTGACTGGTGACAAATTTTAGATACTGAAGGAGAGCACTCTGTACTCGAAGCTGGCCACAATAATGTACTTATAGGTACTTAATTTTTCACTAGAATTCCCTTTAAATAAATTAAGTTTTGTTACTATTTATTTTACTTGCGCCTGAGTCAATCGCGACACGTGACCTGACACGCGGATCGCTGCCAACGCTAGTGTAACCATGCGTTGGGTAGTAATTTTTTTTACTTTCGGTTAAATTTATTTAGCAATATTATATTTTTTTCTTTTCATCTATGAACTCAAACTATCACGTCCTCAAATTTCTAAAGTGACCCACCAGTCACCCTATATATAGATAAACGCCCAGACTCGAAAATATTTTTTCTTGTTCCGTGCGGGAATCGACCACGCAGCCACTGGCGTCTGAGGCAGATAGGTCTGCCCATCGCCAAAGTGGTCCAAATATTTAGGATTTTTCATTTTAGCAAAACAGCAGTACATTGTAAACATCAAATCTCCAGCGGTCACTCACTCTTTTCGTTCTTTTGTCACCCACCAGTACTTTCAAGTGTGTTTTCCTGTGTTTCTGTGATTTTTACTAACTTGGTTTCCACATAATACTGGCTTCAATTATCTGATGCATTTGCTTTCATACAGAAAACCGACAATGGGTTGTTGTAAGAACTGTTGCTATTGGTTGAAGTAATACTTTACGTAGAATTGTCTCGGAAGAAGTTAAGATATGAAGCTACATTGTCTATATTTCGTGCATGTATTACAAATTTCCTAGTAAGGGCCTACGCTGCGTCACACGTGAGCACGTGCGTGTTTATACAAAACTGCCACGTCGCGTACAGGCACGAAATGAAATGATTTTTTTTTATTCATCATAAGACCATTGAATGGCCGCTTAATGACGTCACAATTTTGTACTTCGGCTTTAACAAGGTGTTGATAGTTATTGAATAAGATATTACAGTAGACCAAGAGACAAAAAAATCCGGCAGAAAAAAACTCTTCGCACTCTTTTTCAGTCAGGATTATACGAATTAATACAAATAGGTACATACAGTACAAATTGATCATGACATGAAAAAAAAAACAAACACAAGACAGCTAATTGTGAGAGCCAATGTCATGCCACAACCAAATTGCTTACATAGTATGCATTGAGCTATAGATGCACAACACGAACATGACAAACTGGGACCAGAGTATTTAAACAAGAATGGAATAAAATAGTCATTGTATCATCAGCAAAACGACCTGGCACCGCTAGCAGCACCCGTTCACAAGTATAAAACAAGCACCAGCCATCACCCTCCTCAACCATATTTTAGGGAAGAGGGTGACCCGATACCCGACGCTACCACTAGCCTTGCCGCCTGAGGGAGCATGACGTTCTTGCTTCATGACGCGCTGTGAGACGTGGTTAGCTCCTACACGCGTACATCGTTTTTCGATTTTAATCGACATTTAGCCAATTAGTAAGAGATTAAGGTATTCCATTGACACGACTGTACAAGCAACACAAATGAAATTTTACTAGCAAAACTGCGTCACGCGGGTCCGCGCGACGCGAACACGAATGCGTTCAAGCGTAACGCAACATTGGCTTTAAGTATTACTGCATCATCCTACTGAACTTCTTATATTTTAAATTTTGCAAATGAGGGCTTCCCGGGGTTTGTCTACGCTACGGTAATAATATCTATACAGTATTTCAACTTCATAAAAAATTTACGAAACTAGAGCTATACCAACGCGGCTCGATCTTGGCATGCGCTCGGCATGCGGCTAGTCGTGACTTTCTGCATGAATTTTTATGCTTAAAAATTTTATGATAAATCATTTTGGAATAATACTATTCAGCAATTCAACTCGGCCGCTTCTTTGAAATAAATGCCTATAGCGCGCCGCGGTCCGTTCACATGCGATAGGGCTGCCCGCCTTCATTAGGTTAGCCTACTTTGTGTTTACTTTTGTGATTGTAAATATACTTTTTTATATAAAGAACTTTGTGAACTGAATAGGAAGTGTTCAATAAAAATGCGTTTTATGTCAAAAAAACATGTTTACGTTTGCATAACAAATCGGTCTTATAAATAAGCGACCGAAAAATGCTGGCACTTCGACTGTTTTTTTATTACCTAAAGATACACCCCGAGAAATTCAAAATTGGAATTCAAAAGATCTCCAGATCTGTAAGTCTCAGATCTCCAGATCTCTTTTCTTACAAAATCTCTGGGCCAATGCCTTTGAGAATGGTGGGTTTCTCTTTTAAGTACGTACGAAGTATATACATAACTTTACACCTACAGGTAACCCATATGGGGTAAGCAGAACACCAGAGGCTATAAAAGCTTCTGAAGTCACGTTTGACAAAGGAGGTCAATTTGCCGTCATACAAGCTGGCCCATTTTAATACCGCGAGGTACATGGGCACCAAACTGTAGGGGAAGATTAAAGGAACTCGTAAATATGAAAATATTTGTTAAAGAGAGGATTAACTTTATGAAATAAATTATTGAAAGTTGTAACAAACTAAGGAAACAATCACGGTGAACATGAACACAGCTTAGAAAAAACGGTTTTGACACTGAAGTTTTGTCCTTCTGTTGGCAAATATCAAAATGGCGGCTATCTGTTATTCAAAGAAATGCTTATTCCGTTCGTTTCTGCTTTCCGGGGTACTCTCTTTTCGATTGCTGTGCTGTGTTTTCCTGATTTATTTATTAAAAATATGAAATCTATAATCTTTTTAATATAAACTTAACGAATAATTAATAATAACAAAGCAACAACAAAAATAAACAAAGTAAATGTCGAGTCGAGTTGATGAACACGAAGTTGACAGTTCGACTTGGCAGCTAAAGATAACATATTAGAGAGAAAATGGCTTGCGCGTGAAGCCCACAAAAATATTTTTTTCTTTGCTCAAACTTCATCTTGACCAAAACTGTAAATGCAGTTGTACTCAGTAGTCAGTACGGTGTTATAAACCGCGGAGTGTACCTCGGTACCAAAATGGGCCACCCGTAATGACCTTCTTTAGAGGTAAGTATTATAATGATGCAGGGATAGGGGTCAGCCTATCGCCCGCAAAAACGCTAAAACCTCCGTCCCTTAACTAACTTTTACAGTATGCCCGGGAAGAAAAGCAGGTGGTACATTATGTTTTTCTTTTGCTTCCAGTCCAGCATGGAAGATGGTAAGTGGTTCTTGAATCCAGTACCTCTAGCACCGTAAGCGAACACAACCAATGCACCACGGAGACCATCCATATACAGGGTAAAAAAAAATCCCCAGACAATCACACCAACTTCATGCCCCCAAGTAAGCATAGCTTGTGTTATGGGATACCATGTAGCGAACTAGGGGGGTACCTAGAATATAAATACATAAATAGATAAACACCCAGACACGGAACATTTTTTTTTTCTGGTTCCGTGCGGGGATCGTACCCGCAACCACTGGCGTCTGAGGCAGATAGATTTACCCCAACGCCAAAGTGGTCGTCAACTGGTGACTGGTGGGTCACTTTTTAAATTCGATGATGTACGAGGAAATACGAAAATACGAGTTTGAGATCATACATGAAGAAAAAACATATAATAAAAAAATAATTTTAATTATTTACTGAGTAAACTTAACTGAAAGTTAAAGAATTGATTACGCGACCCATTTTTGCACAACCGTTGGCAGCGATCCGCGTGCCAGGTCATGTACCGCAATTGACTCAGGCGTATGTAAAATAAATAGTAACAAGACTTTATTTATTTTTAGGGGATTCAAGTGAAAAATTAAGTACTTAATTTTATTCCATAATTATGTACCAGAATCGAAAGAGTGCTCTCCTTCAGTATCCAAAATTTGTCACCAGTCACCCTGTATAATGACGTAGGTGGAAGACCGCGATTAATTACGGATCTACCTACAACTTCCCAATTTGGGTTTTAATAATGTATTCATAAAAAGCATATTCCAATATCATTATAAATAGAATTCTACCTGAACTTTACCTCAATAAAAACCCACGAAGTACTTATATAAATATTTTCCTTATAAAAGTTTTTTATTTATTTTCGGAGATTACAGAGGTCCGCAATTCTGCGTAGTAGGTATACCGTCGTTTAATTGAAAAACTGTGCATTTTGTGTATTTTTAGAACAGAATACGAATGTATATAAGACATAAACTAATGGCCAGCTACTGCTCTTCCCGGGCATACTGTAAAAGTCAGTTAAGGGACGGAGGTTTTATTGCCGTTTTTGCGGGCGATAAGCTGACCCCCTGGCACTGCAATTGTCTCTCTCCATCATAATTATACCTCCAATTTAGTCAAACGTGACATCAGATGCTTTTATAGCCTCTGGTGTTCTGCCTACCCCATTAGGGATACAGACGTTAAGTTATGTATGTATGTATTGAACTGCAAAGTTAGCAACAACTTAAAGTCAACCTGTGCCCGAACGGAGCCAGGTCAGCAGTGTAGTGTCGTTGTTGTAATAAACTAGCCGGGGCCCTCAAATCTACCTGCATTACTCCAGTTCCCGTGGGAACTCCGGGATAAAATATAGCCTATAGCCTTCCTCGATAAATGGACTATTCAACGCAAAATTATTTTTTCAAATCGGACTAGTAATTTCTGAGAGTAGCGCGTTCAACCGAAAAGTAGTTGGGTTGTAGTACATAGTTGGGTTTCAGAGTTGTCTGTAAGAGATCATCTTTCGATGATAAGGCCGCCTGTTGTGCTCTGTACCACGTCACGTTTGACAAATTTGAATTTAGGTATTATAATGATGGAGAGACTATTGCAGTGACGTGGGGTCAGCCTATCGCCCACAAAAACGCCAATCAAACCTCTGTTCCTTAACTGACTTTTACATTATGCCCGGGAAGAGAAGCAGCTGGTACTTCATTCTATGTGCCATTTGGTAATTTATTTAGTTACTAGCCACCGCGCGCGGTTTTACCCGCGTAACTTTTGATCCCATGGGAATTTTGGGATAAAATATCCTATAAACCTTCCTCAAGAGTTGGGCTATCAAATGCAAAAAGAATTTTTCAAATCCCACTTGTAGTTTCTGAGATTAGCGCGTTTAATCAAACAAAGTCTTTAGCTTTATAAATTAGTATAGATTAGAATTAATGTAAGTATGTACCTATGTTGACTTTTTTAGCAATGTATATCTTTACAAATGCGTATATATTTCGCTTCTTATCTAGTTATCTCGGGCGTTAGTTGATGATAATTTAGATTATCTAACTAGTGCCATAAGATAATTTCGTGATTAATTTGGTACTAGTGATCTAATTTATTTTGGAAAAACCTAATAAATAAATATCTAATAAAAGATATTTAGTTAGGTCCAATGTTTAAAGAAACAAAGGACTTGGCATTAAAGTCGTTACTTTTAAATATATGGGGGTCTCTTTTTAACTCAAGAGTGTAATCATACGTAAAAAAGGACAACAGTAGTTTTATCATTGTCTTAAATGACAACAATGCGACCAGTGGCCATGTTACGACACAGGCAACAACAAGTACGTCAGTTGCCATAACGACTTGCTTTTTGCAAATTTTGAAGAAAATTGAAGTGTTTTTTATGTGAAATCGTAGTTGTTTATAGTGCAAATACTGCCATTACCATGGTTAGATGCAGTGTGTTAGGCTGCCCCAAGAAAAACTATGAGCACTACGGGAAGCCGCCATCTTTGTTTTTTACCTAAACGGGCACGTTTTTTCATAGTTACGTCATGTCCTTTTATTCCTACTGTCGATGCTTAGGTCCTAATCTTCAAAATTGTGAAAATTTCACAATTATCAAACCGACAATCAAATAATTTTGATAACAACGAACAGTAAGGAGATACGAACATTAATTAGCTTTTCATGTAACAGGTTGACGGTATCGCTTTCGTTATTTATTAATTCGACTATGAAATGATAAATTTGAAAGTATGTAAGGATGTATTGATACGTGTTGCTGATTAAAATGTAACATATAATTTATATTCTATAAAAGAATCCATTGAAAAGTGCTTAATGCAAAAACTACTAACCAAATTCAGGTAAAATTGCACGGGTGTATAATGTTTAAACATACATAGTAGACTCCAGAAGATCACCAACTCGTTCATGGGTCAATGTGTACGCTTCATTTTATAATAAAATTCCAAAATATTTAAGATTAACCCTTCGATAGATTTAAGGATAAGTGTTATGTGAACAGGTTTACTATAAGAAATCCGGATGCAAGAAGATGGGATTCCCTGGCTGAAAATTGTTACTGTGTTTTTTTTTCCTTTTTTTAAAAGATGATTGCTGTTGAGTTTCTTGCCACTTCTTCTCAACAGATCGACATTCCGAAGTGGTGGTAGATTCAGTTCAATTTGTAAATTGTTTGACTTATTTCAAATGTATTTAAATGCTTACGAAATAAAGAATATTTGAGTTTGAGTAGAATATATCTTGGATTTGTTTCATCCCACTAATATTTCTAGTGAAGTCAAGGCAACGTTAACAGCTAGTAAATTAATACATCAACAATTTCAGTATCATTGTTTATTTTTAAATCAACGCTTATCGTGATATCAACATAGAGATAATTAAAGTATCGAACGATATAATTGTATCCCGATTTAACAGCTACAAAGCGAAGTAGGTAATCGTTACTATAAATTGATAAATGAAATAATAATAAATAATAAAATCCCCAGACAATCACACCAACTACAAGGCCTCACAATAAGCAAAACTTGTGTTATGAGATACCATGTAGCGAACTAGAGGGGACCTTTTTTTCTGACTGGAGGAAAACGTGCAATCACGTCCCCTACCGCCCAAATGGGAACGGCAGGGTATGTGGGGATGATCCGGCAGAAGGCCGGACACACAAAAAAAAACCTCCAGGTGTACCTAATCCGCCATAAGTGGAGCTCACGATACCGCCATTAGCATTCCTAGAATATAGATATAGATACATATTATATAGATAAACGCTCTATCTATACATTATTGTTCGCAAGAAAAATAGCCCTCAGTTAGGTTAGGATAAGTGTGACCACTTTAGCGATCGGGTAAACCTATCTGCCTCAGACGCCAGTGGTTGTGGGTTCGATTCCCGCACGGAACAAGAAAAAAAATGTTCCGTGTCTGGGTGTTTATCTATTTATGTATTTTTATTCCAGGTTCCCCCCTAGTTCGCTACATGGTATCCCATAACACAAGCTCTGCTTACTTTGGGGTTATGTAGTTGGTGTGACTGTCTGGGGGTTTTATTTTATTAATTTATAATTATATTCTACATTTTAATTCGACGTTTCGAGGTCTTTACAGACTCCTGTGGCCACGAGTGATCAGTTATTTAAGATAGTCGCGATAAGTCGAATTAGCGGTGCGAGCACAGAACTTTATCGACAAGTATTGTTACAAATGTTCGTATAGTACCTATGTAACCCAACTTTATACACAATCTTTACTTCGCGGTATCTTTAGATTTATCAATACAAACATGGATTAAAACTTGGATAGATTATATATATATAGAGATTGCAGTCAATTGTGCAACGGAAGATAGTAGAAACTGTAATTTGAAGTAAACAAACATACTTTCATGATTGATAATGATAACTAAATAGTGACCAATAAACTGTTTTTCTAAGTTATCATCATAACGCAAACCTTTTTAAATTTAATCCAAGAATACACTAAAAATCACTTTTTTTTCTAAATAAAAAACAAACGAAAACGGAACACTTTTTTTTTAATCGAATCTAGAACAAGATTCACTCTTATAAAGCTCAGCGTTTGAATCTCGAACGCGTTTAAAAAAACTCTCACTTTTTTTCTTTCGCGTAAACTTTCACGTAGGAAAGTCGGTGGATTAACGCTATCGAGACGACCTCGACGACGCAATCACGGTATCGTACTGGCCCAATGGCGAATTGACATGACGTAGGCGATGTGAAGGGGAGCTAGTGTTGTAAGTTGTACGATAATATGTATAATTGCATGTCGATAGTTATAAGACATATTTTTATTGGGCAGTTAATGCGCTATATAACTAAGGATTAAGGTGTTTAGGTGTTTTATGTTATAAAAGACAAACACGTTATACGAGTATATTATAGCAACCGCATAGATTTTTGAGCTGTTTGTAGTTTCAAGGAACGCAGACCTTTACTTGTTTGGTATGTCAAGAGAAGAAACTTGCCACCATGAACAGCATTTATCAGCTATCAACAAAGTAATATATGCAATAGCATAACGAGCATTGATTTTATCGAAAACAGAGCTTTTCTATGTGATAAGATTCATATATTAAACTTTGATTGCGAATCTTATTGTTATTTAGAGAAGTCTAATATAATTTTCATATTTTCCCTAATTTATATTCAGACAAAGTTATCTAGCCTTTCAGTAAAGTAAGCACATATCTTGTGATATAGATACACACACCTAATATATACGTATTTTTTTTATGAAATTCCCATTCTACAAACATAAATAAACAAGAACTAAAATAAACATGGCCATTGGGGATCGAACCTGCAAGCACTGACGAAAAATCGAAAAAAAGTACTCGTCACAGCGATACTAAGCCTAGAATTAACCAGAATTTCTAAATCTCGTAAAATTTAAAAACAGATCTAAGATTAATATTCAAGAACATCGATATCGAATCTATCGACAAACCTACAACACTACGTTGTGATTGCACCGACTTGGTTAGATCACTTAAGTGTTAGTCCGATTCCTGTCCATTCATAAAAAAAACTACAAGCCATATCTCAACACAGTCATTCCCTACCTTATAGCTAGTAGCATAGAGTCTTTATTAAATAAGCACAGTCCATTGAACAATTTGTTTTCAATCATGCTCAATAAAAAATCGGAATATACGATCTTTAATTGACTTAGATATGATATCTTTAGTAGGACTTGATATTAAATTCATTTAAGGTTAAACTTTATCAGAGAATTTATCAAATTCGAACAAACTGTGTGAAATACTTATCAAACAAGTATTTTTTTATTCATAGGAAACTAAATCCGTATTTGACCTCAATCTCACCGATAGAAGTGCCGTTGCCACTAATATTACCCAGTATGGGAATATTGGTGGCAACATTAAATAATAAATAAATATTTCTGACCCTCACACAGCATTATCTAGCCCAAATTAAGTTTCTTAAAGAACTTGTGTTATGGATACTAGATAACTGATATACTTGAGAAATATATAAACATACATATTTAATAAATACATATTTTTTATTATAATAAACTTAAGTAAACATCCATGACTTGACGACAAATATCTGTGTTCATTACACAATTAATATCCGCCGCCGCCGGGATTCGAACGCAGGACCTCTGGCATAGAAGGCAATGTATGTTACCTCTACAACAGCCGGTCGTCTAGCCAGCAGTATTGCCTGATTCGAAATATTGTCGAATGTAGCTTATTAGCAATATTGCCGGGAAAATACTGGGAATATTGCCAAACTTGCCAAGCATACGGCAATGGGGGGAACCCCATGAAAGACAATATAAGGAAGGTTATTAATTCAAATTATTTCTAATAATTTGACGACCGGCTGGGTGTAGCGGTAACATACATTGCTTCTATGCCAGAGGTCCTAGGTTCGAATCGCGGCGGCGGCGGCGGCGGATATTTGTGTGATGAGTCAGTCACAGAGATTAGTCGTCAAGTCATGGGTGTTTATAAAAAATATGTATTTATACAATATGTACCTATGTGTATATATTTCTTAAGTTTATCAGTTATCTAGTATACATAACTCAAGTTCTTTAAGAAACTTAATTTGGGCTAGATAATGTTGTGTGAGTGTCAGAAATATTTATTATTTATATTTATTTATTAATTTTGTACCTGTGTTTCATTTCAAATCAAATACTCTAAAAACATGATTTTAAATGTTCTATCTACTTATCTATATAAGAACTACAAATTGCATGGTATACTTTTAACGATAGATATGCAAATATACATGCATAACTTCACGCCTGTATCCCTAATGGGGTAGGCAGAGCACCAGAGGCTATGAAACAATCTGATGTCACGTTTGACAAATTTGGAGGTATTATTATGATGGAGAGAGGCTATTGCAGTGACAGGTGGTCAGCCTATCGCCCGTAAAAACGCCAATTCTTAACTATTTTTACAGTATGCCCGGGAAGAGAAGCAGCCGGCAAATTCTATGTTTTTCTTTGCTCCCAGTCCAGCATGGAAGACACGATAGATATACTTCACAAATAAAGCTTCCACGATGATTTGACTGCAGTAATCTATACTAATTTATAAAGCGGAAGAGTTTTTTTCTTTGTTTGTTTGTTTGAACGCGCTAATCTCAGAAACTACAAGTGGGATTTGAAAAATTCTTTTTGCATTTGATAGCCCAACTCTTGAAGAAGGTTATAGGCTATATTTTATTCCGAAATTCCCACGGGATCAAAAGTTACGCGGGTAAAACCGCGCGCGGTGGCTAGTGATGAAATATATATTGATATTTATTTAATAAAACCCTGGACAATATTGCATATGTTGCCGGCAACATTTGAATTTTGCTGGTAGTGGAAATATTGGGAATATTACTGGCAGTGAGAATATTGCCACCAGGCACATCAGTAATCTCACCTGATGGTAAGTGAAGACGAGGTCGAAGATGACAGCACACGGGCTTACAAAGGCACTATACCCAAACAAATAATTCAATGCAGTAAAATAACAGTTCCAGTGTGCCCACTTTTGGGAAGAAAAAAAATAGTAATGCGATTTAAGTGAATGAATGTAATTTTTTTAATAAATTTTATCGTAATGTGTGGAAAAATTAGCGCCATGGTTACTGTGTGTATCAAACGATATCACAGGTTAAGCAACGTTCGGCGCGGTCCGTACTTGGATGGGTGACCGCCGACCATTCATTTCTCACGGCGACTTCCGTGCTTCGGAGGGCACGTTAAGCAGTCGGTCCCGGGTGCTGTATACTTGTATTTCGGCGCCCTGAAAATTCTGACATACACCACCCAGCAATGGGCCAGCTTGGTGGATTATGGCCTATACCTCCTCGTCACCCAAAGGAGAGACTCATAGCCCTGCAGTAGGCTCTTTACAAAGAGTCGTGATGATGATGCTGTATGGAAAATAAAATATTTTTGCTTACAATTTTTTTTTACGGTGCTGTTAGCAAAGGGCAACTATTCTTGAAATTTCATTCTTAACAACAAAACGAGTTTAAAAATCAAGAAGTTATCAAGTCGATTTTACTTCTACTGTAACCGTTTTAAAGCACGAGGTATGTTTGGTTATTAGTTATTTTTATTAAAGTTACATTTCTTTAAAATTTTATGCAAAACGAATGACAAATACTCGTTCGTTTTCAATCATTCTCATTCAGTACTTACACTACGAAGTATTTTATTTGTTTATATAAAAAAGTATATTTGCAGTCACAAAACTAAATGGAAGTAAACACAAAGTAGGCAAATTTAATTAAAAACGCTGAAGGCGGGCAGCCCTATCACATGTGAACGGACCACGGCGCTGTAGTCGTTAATTTCAAAGATGCGGCTGAGCTGAATTACTGTAGATATCTTTACTGTGGTGTAGCTATTCAAAGTCTACATTAAAGGTAACGTCCGTTTGTATGTTCAGGGTAACCTTCGGAACTACTGAACCGAATTTGATCTGGTTTTCACTAGTATAAGACTAGTTCTCGGGGCTCGTTATAGGCTGTATACTTGTGTACCGTGAAGCAATTTCGGCGCCCACAATTTTTTGAAATCCACCACCCAGCACTGGGCCAGCTTGGTGGATTATGGCCTCCTCGTTCCCCAGGGGAGACTCCGTAGGCTCGATTACAAAAAGTTGTGATAAACGTATTTATTTAACGAAATCAAACATATTTCATTTGGAAAAATACAAATTTATTTGATTTAATTTAATGGATGCACTAAATGTTTATACCTATATGGGACCTATTATTGTAATGTGAGTTGTTTGTGAAATGATGAGGTCAAAAGCGGGGTTTCGTCAATATTAAAAATAAAAAAGCGTTTTATTAATGCCAACGCTGCGTTACGTGTTCGAACGCGCGTACCGCACGTCCGTATCTTAAAATAGGCAAATATCTACACCTACCATTAGATTTATATGTATAACACCTACGATGAGAGATTCAAACAAACAAACTTTCATAACATTTTCCGTACCGTACGCGCGTATCATACGCGGCACTTGGCGCATCGCGAACGTCCGTATCGAACGCGCGTATGGTACGGACGTTGCAGTTTTGTATAAAACGCGCGTTCGAACGCGTGACGCAGGGTTGGCACTTAACCCTAGTAACTTATCCAAAAAAAAAAAATATTTTAAAGAGGTTTTGTTCCTCCTCAAAAACCAAAACGTATCAATATCGTCATTATCATCCAGCCAAGAGACGTCCGCTGCTGGACATAGACAATGAAAATGAAAATGAAAACTTTTTATTCGTAGTAGGTAATTTTATACACTTTACGAACGTCAAATGCTGGATGAGGGCGGCGCGGGTCCGGACGACATGACGAATCCTGGGGGAGGCCTCCGTCCAGAAGTGTGCGTCTCTCGGCTTTGAAGATAATGATCGCCCATTATCCACCAATCTCTTGGTGTTGTCAACTACTACTTCTTATAGGCCTCCCTTATAGTTAATATTCGCTCAAAAGAATGGCTCACTTCCGAACAAATTTTCCCATTATTAATTTACGACCATTTTGGCGATGGGGTAACAGTGTGGTCGTCGGTTCGTGTCTGGGCGTTTATTTATGTATTTATATATAGTTTTCACGATTCATAATTTAAATAAAACTACTTTTTGACCGGATTAATCGCGTATAATTTATATTTTACATTTTAACTCGACGTTTCGGTGTCTTTGCAGACCCCGTGGTCACGAGCGACTCACGAGCGAAACACGAGTAAAAAGTAGTTTTATTTAAATGTATTTATATTCTTGGGTAGTTCACTACATGGTATCCCTCTATCCTATAGGTGTGATAGGATGGGGATTTTATTAAAACTAGCAGCTTCACTTTTCACCCGAGTAACTTTTTATTAAAAAGCAACTTTTTACGAAGAGGTAAAAAAAAAGGTTTGGTGCCTCTTTAAAAACCAAAAAGTACTGATAAGTTCGCTCGAAATAATGCCTCACTTCCGAACAAATTTTCCCAGTATCACCTTGAATTTCTGATGTCCTATTAAAAAAAAAAACAACAACCGACCACATGTTAGCTATCGTCCGAATTGAGTAATACTTCCGTATTTATTATTTACATACGTGACTTACATTGTGTGTTAAATAATCTGTTTGTTTTATTTTTCACCTTACCAATACAAATATGATACAAACACCACCTGTTGTCTAGCTGAACGTGCTAAATGTAAATATTACTGAACCGTTTTTGATAAGATTTGAAAGATTGGATAGATGTGTATGATTGTTGTATGAAAATATTGTATGAATTACTAATCTTGATAAGTAACACAAAAAAAGAAGAAAAAATATAAATGGTTTTTTTCTCCTTTTAAAAATAGAATAGAATAGATCTTTCTTGTTCTTTGAATTTCATTTTATATCTAAATTAACATACTGGGCATACTGTTATTATTATTTACTGTAATACTGTATGTATGTATGTAGTATGTTTCTCGTGGATGGACGTGTAACACCATAGTCTTCATGCGCACTTTCCATCAGGTGGCATGGAAGACAAACGTCCTATCCTTACAATATAAAAAAAAAAAATACTGTAAAAGTCAGTTAAAGGACAGAGGTTTTATTGGAGGTTTTTTGTGGGCGATAGGCTGACCCCCTATCACTGCAATAGTCTCTCTCCACCTTTATAATGCCTCCAACTTTGTCAAATGTGACAGCATCAGGGACCGGAACCGCTTACCCTTAAAGAGGTTTTTGATTGGGTTTTTCATAGACTTGTTTTAAAAAACCCTATCAATTTGGTAACCGTATCGAAGACTTACCCTAATTTAAGGCTTACCATATCAATAGAGTTAGCTTCATGTAAGCAGTAAGCCTATCGAAAACCCTATTGAAGGTTACCGATTCAATAGGGTTTTAAAACCTGGAGGCAAATTTAATCTCTAAGAATATCAAATTATCAAAAATATCACCATCTATTCAATCTCGCACTTCGAATTATACTTCCGAATTCAACAGCATGCGCGGAAAAGAGATAGAAATAGGCAACCCTATCACAGGGTAAGCGCATCCGAAAGTAGTTAACTTTATTCAAAGTGTTACCACGTCGATAGGCTTACCATATCAATAGGGTTACACTTCCATATGGTAAGATTTTGATAGGGTTACCCTATCAATAAGCTTAATCAAATAAAGGGGTTTTCCGGTCCCTGGACAGCATATGTTTTATAACCTTTGGTGTTCTGCCTACCCCATAAGGGATACAGGCGTGAAGTTATGTATGTATCTAAATTAACAAAAATATATTTTTAAAAACATGATTGAATAGAATTGAAAAATATGTCTGCCCGCTGCACTTGGCGATATTTTGTTTAGCCATATGATTGATATTTTACCTATACCTATGATTTTAGTCATACCTATTTTCTTTAGCCATCGGTTAAGAGGAGTATGCTTTAAGTTTTCATGTACCTTTTACGTGAATCCATTATGGCGTTTCGTAGAAATATCCGTTTGAAAGAAGTTAAAGTTATGTTTGTGATATTGAGATTAAGAATTAATTTAAACAATTTTCATGAATCATGTTTCTATCTTTACACATTGATGGGTTATATGTTCAATTTTTATGAATATTTATTCAGGCATGTAGGTACATTTTACGCGGTTTATGAACGTTCAAAAAAATGTAAAAACGCTGCATTCTCGCCTTAAACTTGTAGTTTCCGCGTCCCTTCGATAGATTTAACCTTAAGTGTTATATAATAGTATATTACGACGTTTTTCAACACACTTGTGAGTAAAAGACAGACATACGTGGTCATAAAATAACAAACACATTTGATAACAAAGCTGTGAATTGTGATTGAAAAATGGCGCCGAACCTCGCGCATGCGCGTAGGTTTTTTTTTCCGCCAAATGTGTCAATGTCTGTATAGCATATACAGCCTATTTTAAGTGAAAATGTTTAATTTGGAGTGGTAAATGCAAATATTTTAATATTTTATAACAAATTATTGTAAATTGTGAATAATTTGTTTGATATACAAATTTGTTTTACTAATATAAGGCGCAAACATTTAAAAATGTATATGGATTTGAAGTGGTATAAAACCTCTTTCTTGTTTCTGAAAATATTTAATGTATAACCCGGACCAATAAAATATGCTCTGTTTACTCGCATGTAATTTGCACAAAGGTACAATTCAACTTTGTAGGATTCATTATATTATGCACTAGGGTATAATATATTATGCACGCGTGACTTATAGCCCAGTTTATAGTTCTAAATTCAATAGAATAACGCTCACTTTACGAGCAAGTGTGTTGAAAAAAGTTTTACTATAAGATATCCGGATGCAAGAAGATGGGATTCCCTGGATGTAAATTGTTATTGTGTATTTTTAAAAGATGATGCTGTTGAGTTTTTTGCCACTTCTTCTCAACAGATCGACTTTCCGAAGTGGTGGTAGATTCAGTTCAATTTGTAAACTTTTTGACTTATTTTAAATGTATCTAAATACTTACGTATGAAATAAAGATTCTTTTGACTTTGACTTTTGATTCCAAATCATCTTAATAGTGTTACTTACAGTACAAAGGAAATATCCGAAAATTGATAATTTGTAGTTACATCACAGAAAAAACTACTAATTTATATTATTATCCAGACATTCCCAACATACCCTAATCAGTAAAGTAGGGATGAAAGGTCATGTTTCCAAATTGGAATATTAAAGTAACCCTTGACCATGGTGTTGGTTAAATTACGCTGTTCTATATAAAATATCCAAAATTACAATAAACTTAATGAATGGCGCACAAAAATGTAAAAGTTTAATGTAAATGACAACCGCCATGCTAGGTCGTCCATACATTTCGCCATTTTTGATAGTTTCATTTCTGTCAAAACCGTCTTTGTCGTGTCATGTGTCTTATCATTTGGTACAGACGGAGGAAATATATAGAGGAGTTGCCCTATCCAGTTTTTTCTAGGGACTCAAGTGAAGCCTACGCGCGGGTGCGGGAGGGGTAAGCGGTGGGTTATGGCCAATCATAGCCAAACAGGCGATAGCATTAGTCACCTAGTAGCGAGTAGTAAAAACCGGTTGAAACATAAGGTTACAATATTCACATGATCATCAAAAAAATTCAGCTATACTTTACTAGGTGGCTCTAGTTTTTTAACGAAATTTCATACGTTCCAAATCTGTCAGAAAAAACCGCGAAATAAAAGTATTTCTACTTGACGCTAGATAGCGCAACCTTTTTTCGCGGGGCATAAAAATCACCTAGGCAACAAATAACAATCTGGAATTTTGGACACAAATAATTGGAAAACAAACAATTTGTAAAAAATAATTATCAATGAAATTATGTTCGTGGCAAGCTAATTTTATTTGGATTGTCAATGTGATTCCTTTATAAAAGTATAGAAAACTAAATTTTACATCGAGAAACAATGGAGGATTTAATTTTTTTTTATATCTACGCGTGAACATACTTCACAGACGTCAGCGACGAACTGACGCCAGTGCCTCTAGCGACGAATTGCTTGAACTAAAGGCTGTGACTGTGACGTCAGGACAACCCAAATTGAAGCTGTGCAACTTTGCTTACAGCAGCTCTAATATGTATCTGCTTTGTGGGTACAGATATGTCATTTGAAGTTAGGAGGAATG
Organism: Stenoptilia bipunctidactyla; assembly: GCA_944452665.1. Lineage (NCBI taxonomy): Eukaryota > Metazoa > Arthropoda > Insecta > Lepidoptera > Pterophoridae > Stenoptilia > Stenoptilia bipunctidactyla. The sequence goes on along the minus strand of OX101750.1, from coordinate 3,885,113 downwards.
GAATGGCTATGTAAGGAGAAATTATTTTTAATAAATCTTGTGCTTTTCTAATACGATGTCTATCTGAAATTAAGTGATTTATCTTTGTTTGTACGTATATTGTCTTCATAGTACCCTTGTGCTCACATTTTAGCCCCAGATACAAAGAAATGGAAACATGTCTTTAAGCACTAATTAATTAATTTTGTAATTAACTAATTCATTCGATTCTAATGCATTTTCTTTTGTTCCAGCATAAACTCAAAGTTATTGAAAAAGTCAACAATACATTGAGCGGCGTTCCGGAAATGAATTATTAAATAAACTTATTTTAAAGTGTGTCGGATGTAACGCTAACTGATTTATTAAAAGTCAAAGTTACTATAACCAATGAAAAAGACTCGACTGGCTCACTGTAGCTGTTCAAAGTGATTTGTCTTTGTTTGAACGTATATTCTCTTCACTTCATAGAACCGTTGTGCTCACATTGTAGCCCCAGGTACAAAGAAATGGAAACGTGTCTTTTTCAGTTCTCAATTTCTGTTGTATACGAACTATTTTACGTATCTATTTTATACGGGGTGTCTCGTTAATCAACGTCAAAGCAAGATCAGATGATAGGTTTAATGATAACTATACACAAAAAAATTTTGCTTATTATAAAAAGGAGATATCTTATTGTAACAAACCTTGAGCTTTTCAATTTCTTTTCAATCGTGTAATCTTAAAAGCTTTCTGAAAATAACTGCTAAAGTTGCCATCTGCTCGTATCCAGATGAAAAGCCATCACAGGTTGGAGAATCGTCGTTTATTATTTTATACGCAGCAATTATTGTTTTATTGTCTTAAGTTTTCACGATTTATAATTTAAATAAAACTACATTTTATCCGGATTAATCGCGTATAATTTATATTTTACATTTTAACTCGACGTTTCGGTGTCTTTGTAGAGCCCGTGGTCACGAGCGACAGTCGCACCAATATAAATTATACACTATTAATCCGGTTAAAATGTAGTTTTATTTTAATGATTGTTTTTCTAGATACATTTTATTCGAAAAGTTTAATACAGCAGATTTATTATTAGCAGAAACCGATTCTAGTGTGACGTCGATTAACGGAACACCCTGTAGGTATATAAAGTTAAGATATACTTACATAGGTGTTTTGACCAGCATCTCTGTTCCTTCAACTGAAAGAAAGAAAAAAAGAAAATAAATTACAAATACACAATTACCAATACAATTACAAATTTCAAAACATAAAGAAAAACATAGAATGTGCCAGCTGCTTCTCTTCCCGGGCATACTGTAAAACTCAGTTACGGGACAGAGGTTTTATTGAAATTTTTGTGGGCGATACGCTAACCCCCTGTCACTGCAATAGCCTCACTCCATCATTATAATACCTCATTTATCAAACGTGACATCAGATGGTCTTATAACCTCTGGTGTTCTGCCTACCCCATAAGTGATACAGGCGTGAAGTTATGTAGGTAGGTATGTATGTTAATTACAAATACAAAACAATACACTGTTCTATGTTTATAAAACGGAACCAGGTTATAAAGTGAAATAAAATTTAGGCAGATGAAGGTAATCTATACTAAAATATAAAGCTGAAGAGTTTGTTTTTTTGTTTGTTTGAACGCGCTAATCTCAGAAACTACAAGTGGGATTTGAAAAATTCTTTTTGCATTTGATAGCGCAACTCTTGAGTTTATAGGCTATATTTTATCCCAAAATTCCCTAGGCTAGTTATTTATAAAAGAGAAGGTCAAACTCAACATGGGATTTTGACTAACAAATGGTCAGTAGTATACATGAAAGATTAACTCATGAATAACCCATTCCCCCTGAAATTCCTGATTTGAATTCTAAAAATCTTGTAAAAAATAACAAATACATACAAACAAAACCTCTAGGTTGTATCCCTTACGGGGTAGGCAGAACACCAGAGGCTATGAAACCATCTGAGGTCTCGTTTAACAAATTTAGAGGTATTATAATGATGGAGAGAGATTATAGCAGTGACAGGGGGTCAGCCTATGGCCCGCAAAACTGTCAATAAACCTTTGTCCCTTAACCCTTAGCACAACTCGGTATTTTCAGTCTACACATTTACACTCGTGGGGAACCTAAGTCCCCACATTTTGTGTTCAAAATTTAGGTTATGAAATGTAGAATATTTTGGGATATCTTTTCATAATATAAATAAAAAACATGAACAATGAAAATGAACAGTTTTATTCATTTTTTTTTATAATAATTAAAAACATTTCTAAGCTCAAAGAAACATAATACAAAATAGTTATATTTATAGACGTTACTTTTCAGGCCCAATATAATTTAAAAAAATTACTTCAAAACAAAAAAGAAAGATTTTTTTCAAATAAACTATTTACCTTTTATTAAAAACAGACATAAACTCTTTCATAAATTTAAAAATACTCGAAATCACAAAAGGAATGTTGGGCTTAGATGACTTATTTTTTTTTTTTTAATTCTATAAACATATTAGCAGTCTCAGCAATTATGCACTTCTGTAGCTCTCGGGTGTCACTGGAAATACACGGAATCGCAACCGCGTCGGGCTCTAAATATTAATATGATTTGAAAAAAACAAAGCGCTGGGGGACCTAGGTCCCCCACGAGTGGTGCTAAGGGTTAACTGACTTTTACGGTATGCCCGGGTAGAGAAGCAGCGGGCACATTCTATGTTTTTCTTTCACTCCCAGTCCAGCATGGAAGAAGAAAAAAATAACAAATAATTTGCGAGAAATCAATCTTAGGTCACCATTTTGTTTTCCTTTGACTATATCAATGTCAATGTCAAAAAAAGTAACTAAACTAACAGCTAAAAACTAAAATTAAGAAAGTCAGTAGAAAAAACTAAGTACACTCGAGCGCAAAGAATTAGAGTCGCAGACAAAACTCATGATATCTCTCAAACTATAAACGCTAGCTTATTTAAATAAAAAGCAATAAGAAGCCTGTTTAATGCTGAATATAAAAAGTAAATTTAAGTAATATCTTTTTTTAAGGAATGACATAAAAAAAGAAAACACCAAAATTATGATTTATTGAAAATTTTACAAAAGATTTCAAATCATTTGTATCGAATTTGTTTGTTTTCTGTCACAAAAAAAATGTTATGAAAGGCTTTCCTGGTGTACAATATTCATTTTGAAAGTACAAATCATGTCGCTCACACCTGAAGAATGTACAAGAATCCTCACTATGCTGGAAGACGGGCGTAGTCAGCGTGATACAGCCAGGATGGTCGGCGTATCGTTATCTATGGTACAACGTGTTCTCCAACAACGGTTCCAGGAAACTGGCAGAAGATGCACAACAGCTCGTGAAGATCGATACTTAGTCACAACAATGCTTCGAAATCGATTTCTCACGGGTGTTGAACTAAGAAATCAATTTGTACGTCTTGGAGGAAGCGACCCCAGTGCGTGGACAGTAAGCCGACGTCTTGCCGAAGGTAATTTGAAGCCATCAAGACCAGCAAATGGCCCTAAACTTGAACGGGAGCATCGTATTGCAAGACAAAGTTGGAATTGGACTCTAGAGGATTGGTCAAGAGTTATGTTACAGATAGACGAGTCCAAATTCATGCTGCACAAGCATGACGGTAAACACAGAGTGTACAGAAGACCAGGAGAACGGTTTCAACCAGCCTGCATTGAAGAAAAAGTTGCATACGGCGGGGGATCCGTGCATATCTTCAGAGCCTCGAATATCTGCAGAGAGCCGCACGGAGCTAGTCCTGATAGAAAATGGAACGTTGACCTATCTTAAATGAGTATGTCGGTCCGTTTATGGCCAATATGGGCGAGAATCCGGTGTTTATGCACGATAACGCCCATCCCTATACTGCGGCTATAGTGACTGATTACTTTCAAGAGGTCAGTATCACACGCATGGAATGGCCTGCCACGCAGCCCAGATCTGAACCCCATCGAACATGCCTGGGACGAGCTCGGAGAGCCCGGATGACGTGTAAAGCAAAAAAATGCAAATTTAGCACTGGTAGAAGAATGGGGGAATATACCGCAGAACCGACTTAGAAACCTGGTGTACAGCATGCCAAATCAGATAACATCTATCCTGAGAACACGTGGAGGTAATACATGGAATTGAAATTTGAGAAAATCATATGCTCGTACCATAAAAGTCATAAATGTAATTGTGATCATCAAGTGTTGATTTCTTTCGAACGGCCGCCCGGTCGCAATATGGAATAGTTATGCGTTGTGTGTGACGTAGGATTGTCAGGACAGTGGAATTGATTTGGAACAAATTTTTGCATTGAATTGAATTATCGTTTCCACTTATTTGAACTATATTTTTGTGCCAATAACCCCATGACATTTGTTTGTTATTATTTTAATTAGTTTATTTTATATATTTTTAAGTACCTAAGAAAAGTGAGCCCCAAGAGGCTAAAGTTAACAAATTGAGGGGGGTAAATATTAATATGATAACACTTACCCCATTCGGATATGGTAATAAACATGTATTTTTTATAGAATGTTGATAGGCAGATAAGCATGTGGGTTAACGGATGGTAAGTAACGTAAGGTTTGTGTGCGCCTTGTAGTTTGTAAATAAAGAGTTTATAAGCGCAAACCAATCTTGCGGCAAATGTAAGAATTTCATTTGAAAGATAAATAAATCTTTACTTCTATACTAATACTAGCTGACACGGCAAACGTTGTTTTGCCATATAAATAAAAAAAAAATTGATGTTGGTCGATTCTCATAGATACCGGATAAGCACAAAAAATTTCATCAAAATCGGTCAAGCCGTTTCGGAGGAGTATGGCAACGAAAACTGTGACACGAGAATTTTATATATTAGATACAAAGCTGAAGAGTTTGTTTTTTGTTTGTTTGTTTGTTTGAACGCGCTAATCTCAGAAATTACAAGTGGGATTTGAAAAATTCTTTTTGCATTTGATAGCCCAACTCTTGAGGAAGGTTATAGACTATATTTTATCCCGAAATGCCCACGGGATCAAAAGTAACGCGGGTAAAACCGCGCGCGGTGGCTAGTAACATAATAAAAAACGACGCGGGTTGTCCGTCAGAAAAGATTTACTCTACACAAATGTTTTTCTTCTGAACGTAGAAGGATCCCGTGATCCTGCTATGCCTCTCTGCCACCAACCCTATAAACGATATTTGTACTAGAAAAGTAAAGTGAACTATCGAAACGAATAAAATGCTATTTATTATCTATACATATAATAAAATGGTAGGAAAGTCAAAACTGTACATTGAATATTTTTTTAAAAGAATACTTGGGGTATGATCTACAATCGAAACAGAAACAAAAAATATAATTTTTAGAATTTTTGTCTGTTTGTCTGTTTGTCTTTCCGGGATAAACTCAAAAAGTACTGCATGGATTTACTTCAAATTTGGCATGAAGATAGTTAAGAAGTCGGGTCAACATATAGGCTACATATTATCACGCTAGCAGTGTTATAATCGTAGGTGCGTTTGGTGCTGCATAGCGTTCACGCAGACGACGTCGCGGGCAGCAGCTAGTTAAAAATAAAATCCCCAGACAACCACACCAACTACATGGCCCCAAAGTAAGCATAGCTTGTGTTATGGGATACCATGAAGCGAACTAGGGGGGAACCTTGAATATAAATAGATAAATAGACTAGCTGACCCGGCAAACGTTGTTTTGCCATATAAATAAAAAAAAATAGATGTTGGCCGATTCTCATAGATACCGGATAAGCACAAAAAATTTCATCAAAATTGGTCAAGCCTTTTCGGAGGAGTATGGCAACGAAAACTGTGACAGGAGAATTTTATATATTAGAGATAAACACCTAGACACGGAACATTTTTTTTTCTTGTTCCGTGCGCGAATCGAACGCGCACCCACTGGCGTCTGAGGCAGACAGGTTTACCCCATCGCCAAAGTGGTCGTCGAAGTTTAAATATTAAACATAAGTATTTGATTTTATGATTTAACTGCTTCGCAGTATTGCCGATATTGGTCCCGCGTTACGGTAACTACCACCGCCCATGGACATCAATAGCGTCGATGCAACATGCGCGTGAGTGCTATTTGATGTGCTTAAAGGGAAAGGAGAGGCATGGAAAAAGTATTAGGATATAAAAAGGAAGGTAGTTAGGCTACCTAGCATGAAGCGCAACGAAAAATTGACAATTATTTCTGAGGCGACAACATCTTTTAAACCTACTCATCATAATAACTCTTTGTAATGAGCCCACTGCAGGGCATGAGTCTCTCCCCTGGGTGACGAGGAGGTATAGTATAGGCCATAATCCACCAAGCTGGCCCAGTGCTGGGTGGTGGGTGTCAGAATTTTAAGGGCGCTGACATGGCTTCTGACAAACCCTAACGACTACTGTATACAAGTATACAGCACCCGGGACCGACTGCTTAACGTGCCCTCCGAAGCACGGAAGTCGTCGAGAGAAGTGGTCGGCGGTCCCCCATCCAAGTACCGACCGCGCCGAACGTTGCTAAACATGATACACACACTAACCATGGCGCCACGACGACGCCACGACGTAAACCTACTAATGTCCAAGATATTAAAAAAAATATTAATATCTTAGACATGAGTAGGTTTACGTCGTAATATAGATATTAAAGATATAATTCACGCCCAGTAGATTTTTTTTATAGTCGTCGTGGCGCCCCGTGGTTACTGTGCATATCAAACGATGTCGCAGGTTAAGCGCGCTCGGTGCGGCCGGTATTAGGATGGGTGACCGCCGACCACTCATTTCTCACGACGACTTCCGTGCGTCGGAGGGCACGTTAAGCAGTCGGTCCCGGGTGCTGTATACTTGCATACAGTAGTCGTTAGCACCGGGCCAGCTTGGTGGAGTACGGCCTAAACCTCCTCATCACCCAGAGGAGAGACTCATAGCCCTGGCTCATTACACGGAGTTGTGATGACGATGAGATTTTAAACATTATAAGGATACGACCTTTCTCTTCCATGCCACCTGATGAAAAAGGCGCATAAAGACTAGGGCGTATTACAAAGAAATCCAATGTTTTTTTTTGTGTTGGTGACTAATCCTGCATTTGAAGTCAATCTCACCTGATGGTAAGTCAAGATGTATTTGAAGATGACAGCACACGGGTGAAGGAACTGGCTCTTCATAAAATATTGCCGGAACACATCACTGCCCCTGGGATGATAGTTGGCTGCAGATTTTAAACGAAGGGTGGTAGCTAGCCAGGCGTACCCTGATTGCAGGCCATTCGGCTGCCTTATCACGTAAATATTAGCGATCAGCTGTAATGGCGCAGTCATCACGCCATGGACGCGCGATGCACTTTACATCGTATTTTGTAAGCGATAGTTGTTCAATCGTTCGTTGAACGCAGAATGCATTTATTGCTCCGATACTAGCGCCGAAAACAATTTGGTAGCTAAAAAAGAAACTAATAAAATGTGAAACAGATGTTTGCTTTTAAAATTTCGCAGAAAAGTACACACGAAAAGTATGAAAGTCAAAGGGATTATATGCACTTTTAGTACATCGATTGAAAGGCAGCACAGTCGTCGGATTGCTTTGGCTTTGTTTTTGCTGCAACGTAATACGAATTAGTTACTTTTTAGCAAATCTTGCGCAATTCATGCCATCGCTTTGCTCTTGCAAGTTACGTGATAAGGCAGCGGATTAGTTGCCTCTAAAGTCAGGCCTATCCAGACATTACACAGGCCAAATGTTGATGTCATACTCACAGGAAGCCATTGCAGTATCCTATGCAAACGAACATACGAATATATTTTCACTCATCGGTCTGACACATGGTATTTTGGCGCCTGAAACAAAGAAAACAATAACTAATCAATTTCACCAATTGTTTCAATGTAGATAAAAACTATAGGTGTTGTTTAGTAAATCTAAACCATTGTTACGAAGATTTGTTTGTTAAATCTCTTAATAGGTACGTAGTTATATCACGCGGCTTTGCTCGTTTTATTTGGTTAGCTAAATCTATGGTGATACCTATGTATAATTTAAGATAGCCCAAATTGTGGAAGGTTATAGGCTATATTTTATCTCGAAATTCCCACGGGATCAAAAGTTACGCGGGTAAAACCACGCGCGGTGGCTAGTACTAATATAGAATTACTCGTACTGAAACGAAAAAAAAAATAGAAATCCTTTGTTTGCAGTCATAGGTAGGTACGGACATCCGAATCATAGAGATCGTTAAATTGATCTTTTGTTTTAATCATAGAGATTGTTAAATTGATATAACACTCGACAATTTTGGTACTCGTAAAGGTCATATTAGAGGACTTCAAACTTAACAGTCGCTAGAGTCTGGCTAACGAAAGTAGACAATGGGGGTTTTTGCAAACTTTTTATATGGCAACTCATTCTGGTGTCACTGTTGTCAATCGAACGGTTGTTGGTGGTTTTGGTAATTGAGATTTTGGAATTTTCATATTTGAAAATAAAAAAAATAATGGTTTCATAACCAATGTAGGTGACAATGAAAAAAAATAATTATTTATTTAAAAGCCTTATTATTACTAGTTGCCTATCACTTTAATTAATTGTATACGAGAAGTATAAAAGTAAAAAGTTGTTATTATTTTTTACGATTTTTTTTTTATTAATCAAATACCTATCATGTTTGTTTGATCCATGTTCTATCCATATTTTATCCATATATTCTTTTTTTTTATTGTAATTATTGTTTTGAATTGTATATGCCTACTTTAATTTAATCTTTATTTTTCTGATGTAAAATATGGCTCTGGCTGAAATAAATGATTTGATTTGATTTGATATGTGTCCTACTATAGTCGGGGTTACCATGAAGGGTTTTTTTTTAAATTCGCCAGATATTTTCATTCTCTACTTTCATTAACCAGACTATAAGAAAAACTGATTTTGAAGCTTCGAAGTTTGACAATAGAGACACTTAAAACTAATTTTTATTCTTCCAAACTTAAAACAAAGCCTGCAGCGCAAAAATTTACTGGACATCGGCAGAATTTCCCGCTAAAAAATATCGTAGGTATGTCATTGCTCCCATACTGGACTGGGAGCGAAAGAAAAAAATAGAATGTGTCAGCTGCTTCTCTTCCCGGGCGTACTGTACAAGTCTATTAAGGGACAGAGGTTTTGTTAGCGTTTTTACCATATTATGTATCCCATATTAGGGATACCTAGAATATAAATACACATACATACCAGATACACATAAACGCCCACCATGGAACATTTTTTTTTCATGTTCCGTTCGAGAATCGAACCTGCGTTCACAGGCGTCTGAGGCAGACAGTGTTACCCCATCGTCAAAGTGGCCGTCAATCAGGCGTTACTTTGCGGAAATCCATGACAACTACTATAAAAAGTTATTTTGCTAATTCCGCGACTTGTACTTGCACTAGTGATGCAGGATTTTCGTGCGTTGGTTCACCGCCCTCCAGAAGCAAGCAATGCAATGAACACACACTTGGAACTCTGTAACCCACACCAAAGTTCGGTGGTGATCGTTGCACCCTGAGTATGCTTCTGGTTGAAGCGAAACACGTATCGGTGGAAGCTCGGAATTAGCAAGGTAAAAATAAATAAAATAAAAATAACTAAAACGATTATTGAATAGCTCTAGATGATTAATATAAATAGGTACACGTCGTAATTAATAACTTTGTTGTTTTTCGTTAATCATTCTGTTAAATTTTAGTAATGTGTCTACTTGAGCACTCAACCTAGATCACTTCTAGATACTATGATAACAAAACAATGGACTCTGAACTAGATTAAACTGTACATGGACTAACCAGATAAACAACATGGTTCTATTTTCTCTAACACTTGAAATGACAGACTAACAAGCTTGTACACAAAAGTTTTAACTTTTTGTTTGTTTGGATAAATTCTCTAGCTACTAGATAGAAAATCCATAATCCTTGCAAAGCCTTATTAGGCTGCAAACTGGACGGCAGCGACAGCGGCGCGGGCAGCGATTTCCGAAACATGATAGAAAGTATTGAGTTTGTATTGCACCGCGACAAATCGCTCTCACGCCCGCTGGCGTCGAAAAGGCCCAGATTAACCGCGCCGCTGTCGCTGCCGTCCAGCTTGCAGCCTTGCCTATTCAGGAGTAACAAAGCTATATGCAAAGGTAGATAATGCAAAGATAGACACAGTCGGGGAAGCCAGAAACCTGGGTGTTTTCTTTTGATGGAAATCTCAAATTTGAGAAACATGTATCCAAAACAGTTAGTACTTAGTTGCTTTTACAAGCTTAAAATTTTATATTCCATTAGACCTTAAATAAATGAAAAATGTGATAAATAAAAATTACCCGACCAGGGTAATTTTTATTTATCACATTTTTATTACATTTTTCATTTATTTAAGAATAATTGAGCATTTTAAATGCAAAAAAAAAAAAACTTAAAAAACATTATTAATCCATTAGACCTTTCTTAAATACGGCAATGCGTGAAAAGTTGTGTGAAAAGATCCTTCCTAAACCCGTGTGCTGTCATCTTCGACCTCATCGTCACTTACCATCAGGTGAGATTGAGGTCAAACGCGGGTTTAGTCACTTATAAAAAAAAAAAAAAAAGAATCCATTATTCTATCTAAAGGTGACGTTGTTTTCGGACCTTGTTTGCTCGCGAGAACTCAGCGGTTGATACAGCGTGTTCGAAATACCTGTGCTCGTTTTTGTTATAGCATACCACGACGAGGACACGTGACGCCTTTCCTTAACGAAGCTAATGTGCTAACAATGAAAAATCGACAAAAATTGCATTTCGGTACATTGCTGTTTGACCTCGTTACTAGTAAGCAGCCGCAATACTTGTACGAGAAACTTACTTGGTTTACATCGTACAGCGTCTATAGCACAAGAGCGGCCATATCCAGGATGTCAACACAGCATCACAAGACTACGGCATTTCGTGGCAGTTTTCGCTACCAGGCGATTAAGTGTTGGAACAATATTCCTCCACCGATCAAAAACTCCGCATCTAAACAGATTTTCAAGCGCAAATTCAGAGAGTATTTATTGTTCCAACAAAAATCTTGTCCTGATTAGCGAAGACTGTTAATACTATTTATTTATTTTAATTTTTAATTATATTTCAATTATTTTATTTTTAAAAAGCATTATCATTCTTATCTTATCGTTTATGTTAATTATTTAATTAACACATATTAATTCAAAACATTTATTTATCTTTACAAATGTTATTTATTTCCATTTATTATATTTAGTTCTTATTTGAGATCCTCCACTTAATTAAAAACTCTATTACATAATTTGATTGATTGCCAGTTGCAGCTTTTGTATGCACAAATTTTATATTTTAAAAATCTTTTCTCCGTAAAAATCTAACCTGCAGTGCTAGCACGGATCTTTTGTCGATCGTAAGTTTACGAATGCTCGTATAGTATGGAGTCGGTTGCAAGTTTTTAGTAACAATGTAATTTTTTATTTTACAGTTATTTAAGAGTAGAACCTGTTAACAAACATTCAAAATTAACAAGGAACACATTTATTTAAGCTGACCGTGCGGCAATGGATAGATTTCAATTATTGCTTGCAAAACCGTCTCCATACTATACGAGCATTCGTAAACTTACGATCGACAAAAGATCCGTGCTAGCACTGCTGGCCTCCAAAACGGCACAGCTGAAAATCAGCGCCACAGCCATTGGCTGTAGCATATGCTGAGCTGTTGCCGTTGTCGACAAATTTTATTATGTTACTTTATCTTAAGTTCTTTTTGATTGTACTATTATTTTAATTGTCGAATAAACCATTTCTTTCTTTCTTTCTTTTTCTTTCTATATTTTATCAAGAAATTACTACGGGGCTACGCTGCTACTTGAAAGCTACGCTACGAGCGAAGTTGCTAGTTTTCTTTTATACGTAATACCTACTTAAACCGATATTACTGCGTAAGTAAGCTTTTGTTATAGAGACCACACAGCAGAACTAAAGGTTCGACTCCAGAGTTCTAGTGATGCAGGATTTCCCTTCCTCCCTTAAGGCGATGATGCAGCGTTTTTACGCTTTATTGAACGTTAATATACCCAGTAATGGGTACATGTTGTGTACACAAAAAAATATTCACAAAATTTACCATATCTTGTGGTATCTTGTGTTATGGATTGTAGTGTTCCGAGGGTATGCTTGTTGTGCTTGCACTGCTTAATTCTTAAGGGCTTAAGGGAATTTCACCGACGAAAATAAGTTAAACAGGTTTATTTACAAAAATTAAAACTATTTAAAAATTTGCTTTACCCATCGGTTAAGAGAAGTTCGCTTTATGTTTTTATGTAATTTTTACATGAATTCATTATGCCATTCCGTAGCAATATCCGTTTGTAATGGTAAATTAGTGTTATGTTTGTGACGTTTTTTTATCGAGACAATTTTCATAAGTCATGTTTCTATCTTTACACAGCGGTTGGTTATATGGTTAATTTTTGTGAATATTTTTTTCAGACACAACATGTATATGTTACGGTAAGAGTGAATAATTGAAGATTATTAATAATTATCTATTGTTATTAATAATTACCGAAAGTCGAGTTTAAAGTGATAAATAATTTTAACCCCAGTAGTGATAAATGTAAATTAAACCAAGGATAAAATTTTGAAAATGTGATATACTCTGTTTTGTGCGATTATAAAAAAAAATAACCACGGAGGTTAGTGCAAGGAGCTCCGCTTTGCTTCGCTCCTTGCATTGACCTAACCGGTCCATGTCGGTTCTGAGCAGCCAGCCTCAGCCGCTCCAGCTCGCATGGTGCCCTCCAATTGATAAAAGTCCTATGGGATGTATATGTTACGGTAAATCTCCCTGTCACTTAAATATTATCTCCATCATTATAATAGATTTAAATTTTTCAAATGTGACATCCAATGATTATTAATAATAATAGATAATTATTAAAAATTACCAAATGTGTCGTGAATTATTAATAATTACTACTAAAAGTAATAAATTTCGATCGTTTATTCACATTTACCAAAACACGTGGTTATTATTAATAATTTTGTAAAAATATGAATAATTTTCTATTAATCAGATTTACCGTGACATATACATTAGGTACTGGATATATTATCGTTCAAAAAAGTGTAAAAACGCGGCATCTTCGCCTTAAGTGTTTGTCTATCAGTGTATTATTACGCAGTTGATTGTCATATCGTACGTTTTCCCCAGTATTCCCCACACGTGCCGATGATACATGCACCGTTGTTTTCATTACAATGCAGATGTGTCGGATGTGTGTTTCATCATATTACATGCAATGGAACGCAGATCGGAGTCAACAATTGCTAGTGCAAATAAACCCTTGATAAAGTCGTTTACGCAAATCGTGAACAAGAATAAAAAATAAACGCCCCACGATTTTTTTAGGTACTTAGTCAGTTTTTTTCAATCTTAACTGAAAGTACGTGAGATGTGTCCAAGGTTTTACCAACCACAAGGGTTTAAGAATGATAAGCAGTTCATTAAACACTAGCCACCGCGCGCGGTTTTACCCGCGTAACTTTTGACCCCGTGGGAATTTCGGGATAAAATATAGCCTATAACCTTCCTCAAGAGTTTGGCTAACAAATGCAAAAACGATTTTTTCAAATCCCACTTGTAGTTTCTGAGATTAGCGCTTTCAAACAAACAAACAAAAAAAAACAAACTTTTCAGCTTTATATATTAGTATAGATTGACGACTGCATTCATATTCGTGTTGTGCATCCATAGCTCATTGCACCTACTATGTAAGCAATTTGGTTGTGGCATGACATTGACTCTCACAATTCGCTGTCTTGTGTTTGTTGTTTTTTCATGTCACGGTCAATTTGTACTGTACCTATTTGTATTCATTTGATAATTCTGACTGAAAAAGAGTGCCAAGAGTTTTTTTCTGCCGGCTTTTTTTGTCTCTTGGTCTACTGTAATATCTTATTCAACAACTATCAACAACTAGTTAAAGCCGAAGTATGTGATGCCTGACTTCATCAAGTGTTTTGTGAAATTCCTAAGATGAATAAAACTTTTTGATTTTTTTTATTTATTTTGACGGGAAACATAACCGTCGGAGTATCGATATTTGGCGGCAGATTTTAAATAAATAATAAATAAATATTTCTGACACTCACACAACATTATCTAGCCCAAATTAAGTTTCTTAAAGAACTTGTGTTATGGATACTAGTTAACTGATATACTTAAGAAATATATAAACATAATCTAATATATAAAATTCCCGTGTCACAGTTTTCGTTGTCATACTCCTCCGAAACGGCTTGACCGATTTTGATGAAATTTTTTGTGCTTATGTTTTGTGCGTATCTATGAGAATCGGCCAACATCATTTTTTTATTATTATTATTTATATGGGAAAACAAGGTTTGCCGGGTCAGCTAGTATTGAATAAATAAGTACATATTTTTTATTAGAAAATAAACTTAAATAAACATATAAACGTCCATGACTTGACGACTAATATCTGTGTTCATCACACAAATATCCGTCGCCGCCGAGACTCGAACCCAGGACCTCTGGCATAGAAGGCAATGTATGTTACCTTTACACCAGCCGGTCGTCAATTTTCGTTCAATTTTATATGAAAGGTGGTCGATAGCTATACAGATTCGAATTAGTTGTCTTTTAAGACACGCTAATCCAGTAGCGGTAGTGCTATTGTATAACAAGCCCAACAAGGGTAGATCATTTATAAAGTAAATATCTGCCACTTACGTGATATGAAACGGCGGCGGCGCATTACTCTGCGATTAAACATGTATTCTTTCTACACCTTGATTTTAAACCTAGTTTAAACAAACGACTACCGCGGACTATTGGTCAAGTTAGCCTGTAGTGTGAGAAGGTCTGGATTTAAGTCCAGACCAGGCTAGTTTGGCAGAATAACTTTTCTGAACTTGCTTAGGTCTGGTTGTTACTAGAATACTCCTAGTATTGCTGTATGGTTTCCATTATAAAAGTTTACTTTGAGGACACATAGTTTTTGTGTCTGTTTGGGTTAGGTTAATTTGTAAACATGACTTGAGCTCATTGATAAAAAAAAATTCTTACCCTACCGAAATTCAAACAAAGGACAATTCTATAATGCATCATTATTCTCTCCAAACCTTGAATGCAGTCTTATGCAAATATTTCACACAATATTTTTGACTACCTACCTAGTTTCATAACATTAGTAGCAGAATTCGCAATTCTCAACATAAACAATAAATCAATAATAAATCTACACCTCAATAAAATACTCATCATCTTCATGACAAAAAGTAAATATATTCTTCCAAATATTTATTATCTAAATTAATATTATTTTTTTAATATTAATATCACATTATCTAATCTATCCCAAAATTATGTCTATCTGCAGACTTTTATCATACCACTATCACCAAGCACCACACATGCTCTAACAGTCACATTTGGTGCCTGAGCACTCAATACATATTTTTATTGATATGTTTGAATGTTTAATTAAAAATATTTTTACTCTTGAATGTACTTGGTTGCCTGGCAGAAGTAGCATTTCGACGAGAAGGCCACCCTTTGTATGTTAGTTATAATGATTGTTTCATTTAAACTATGTAACCATATTGGTGTACAATAAAGAGTTTTATTATTATTATTACTGTAGCTTTTAACAAAGTTGTTTCTGCTTTGAATAAGAAAACAATACTATTGTTTGCGATATAAAGTTTTTCAGCATCCATCTCAATAGTAAGTTTAAAATAAACATATTGATATTAAGCTCGACTACATAATTACCAAAGTAGTTGAGAGAGTTCACAGAAAGACTATTAAATATGCTAGTCTTATAACAAAAATAAAAGTTTCTGTTGTTTTAGATTTATACCTCAAACTTAGTTGGCTCCATCCAGTAGTGTTATTCCTAAATAACTATCATAATGCAAAATGCTGTATAAAAGACTCACTTGTACCTGCCTAAATTATATTATTTTCTGATCTATAAAATCTCTTATGTAATATACCAAGTTGCAATATTACACAACCCAAAAACTAAACATGTCACACATGTTATATTTTGTAGATATAAAACAGATAAAAAATCATTGTATGTTCAAATGTTTAAGCTTCATTAAATAACTTGCTCAGTAATGACTATAACATACATTCACATGCTTTTGTTATCATCCTAAATTTGATCCTTTTAGGTATTTTTAACTCTCACCTTTTCATTTAAAACTACACTTTATATCATGAGTTTCAACTTTGAAACAATAACAAACAGTAACAATAGCAGTCTATGGGCAGCTAATGCAAAATTCAGCTTTTCCTAGAAATAACAATGACTGAGTTTGTTGTTTCCATAACAATAACCATGAGTGTTTATCTAGGTAGCTAGCTGATTTTCGTGAAAGTTCACTGATGATTACAATTATGTTTCCACTCAATCCAACTAAATTGTAACACACTGTGACAGAGGATTCTGCTGATTATGTATAGATATGTTAATAACCTTTAATTGGGACACTTAAACCGCACGGTTTAGGTAAGAAAATTACGATAAAATAGCAAAATGGATAAAACAATGAAAGTATCTTACCAGTAACAGATAATGAAGAGAATTTATTCCAGGAATAATGAAACAACACAGAATTTCGTCGACACACACTTTAAAATATAAACATTTTTATTTCAATTGAGCAAAAAATTTTAAAATAAGTTATAAAAGCTAGCTAGAAAACACTTTCAATACAAAGAGAAGAGAAATCTTGTTATTTATGTCACTGTCATTTTCTGTCATTGAGACATAAGATGGTGTACTTAAAGCAGCGTTCATTCATAATATAATTAAAATACTATATGTACAATGTAGAGGGAAATTACGCAGGGCACAATAAGCTAAGTAAGGGCATTTTACTCATATTGAACTACACCTGTTATATTGGTCTCTAGTTGACAGAGCAACGTTATGACATGACAAGATGGTCCGACAATTTGGTAGCTTAAGGTACTTAACCTATTTAATGAAGGGCGAGGATTCTAAGATACCGTTTAAAGGTTTAAAGTACTTGGAGATTAGAGATAAAAATTGTCCTCTGGCGGAACTGTGTCAACATGGGAAATTGTAAACATGCCAAGGTGTCAATTTATTTATTTTCAATAATTATGAACGCTGCCATTTCATTAAGACATTGTCATTTTTTTATTCTGACATTGCTATGTAAAGCAATGACGTAAAGTGACTTTAGGGATGTCCACTTACTATTGATGGTTTGACGGTTCGATTTTTAATAATACATTAATTGGTAGATTGGTAGGTAACCTATTTTACTTTCGAAACTTTTTTGTTCGAATACGTAATGACGAATTTTTAAATGCTAGATTAATTTGCTTACATCATTTTGTTCTCAACATACTTATTTTACATACATTTTATTAGCCAGAAAAATATTATTCCGATTATTACAATGTTTTTTTTCTTTTGACAGATATTTTATATACCTAACACTATTTTCATACTTCGAAGTATTAAAGATTGAAGTATGTTTCTCACTATTATAATTTGCTACTGTTTTGTCCTTCTGCATACATTATTGTATCGATAACATTAATTTTGATTTCGTAATATCCCTGGCTGATCGATCACTTTTATTTTGACACGTAGTTATGGGGCCTTAAATAGGAAAGATGGTAGGACCTCGAGGAGAAGTAGTTAGTGTGTACGTAGGAACTGAAGGGGGAATAAGGGGTGCTAAGGAGAGACTGAAATTTAAGACAGAACCGAATTGGTCAACCCCTTAACCATGCGGTACTTTTCTGTCCCACCCTAGAGTTTTTTTGAAAAGCCGGAGGTGCAGAGTGAGGGCAGCCCCCGCCCGCTTTAACGAAGTGTATGCACCGTGTGAGCCGCAGCGGCTGACGGCGACCAGCAAGCCGAAGCTGCGAAGGCGTGCACGAGTGCATACACTTTGTTAAAGGGGCTGCACATCCCGTAGCGCCGGAGACGTGACGGATCTCTCAGCCATCAACGTACCTACGTTTTCATTGGAGCAATGTAACAAGCAAGTGAAATTGTAAAAAAAATATGTCATGCGCTTCATTTTTTATTTAAAAAAAATATTTGAAAATCGTACATTCGAACTTCTGAAAAACGTATTTTCGGTGAAATGAAACATAGGAAACAAAAATATGGGAAACGTTTTCGAACAATTGAAATTCGGAAAAAAATCGTATTCCTGATAGGTAACCTTCATTGATTATAACAAGATTAAATTAATAAAGGAAAGTACTTTATAGAACACAAAAATAATGGTAAAAAACACTACAATGCATTCGATAATTTTAGATTGTCAGAGGTCCACTGCATGGTCTCCAAAACACAATCTTATTGAAGAGCTTACTTAATTTATAATAATTTAATAAGGTAGTGTACATAGTTTTTTTAGTTGTTTTGCAAATAAACACAATATTTTCAGCATATTAATATAAATTATAGAAATAAAAGTAGATTAGTGCTAGGTACTACAAATCATACATTTTTTTGAATCTTTAATACCTATACATCACTTTGAATTGAATAAAACAATTAGTCGAAGAAAATATCTACTTTCCTAATTACTTTTTAGTAGAAAGATCACTTGTGTCGTACAAAAAATCTTCATTCTCGATATAGTACATGTAGTGGAAGTTAGTTTATTTAGGTACTCATTTATCTGATAGGTACCTTGAAACTGGCATTTAATTAATCTTTTGTTACTTCCATGAGTATAGAGAAATAATTTTGTTATTTCCACATACTTGGAAATAACAGGTAACTCCTTGTTGTACCAGAAGTTGAGAAGTCTTACATTTCTTGAGTGGCCGGGCCACTGAGTTTTGAAGCAATAAATCCTAGCTAGATAATTAGGTAAATTATTTAGTAAAGAAATACTTACGAATCCCGGTTGGCTCGTATATTTGTGCATTGAACACACATTATCTGCCCTGCTGGTTTACTTCAAATAAATATGTTTATATTAATTATTCTAATATTTATTACTTTTATATGTAACTACTTAAGTATTTCAATTAATGAAATATATTTTAATTTCTTCAATCAAACCCACACTTCATTATTAACTTAATGCTTATCAATGCTCTTAAAATATTTTATAATTTTCTAAGAAGACCTTGTGTATTTTTCTTGAGTTTATTAATTAATCCGTTATCCATAACACAAGTTCTTTAAGTTGGTTACCCATCTTTATTGGTTCTTTAAAATGCTGATGTAAAATATTAGTAATATTTATTTACTTATTAAGGTCCTTCTTTGAAGGTTCTGATCTAAGGTTGCAGATAGATTCAAACCTTAATGAATTGCTAAGATAATCGACTATTAATCGAACAGGTTACTTCGATCGAACACCCATAGATTATTTATAAATAGTACATCACTACGTTTTGTTTACGCCCCGTTAGCAGATGATCAAATTGGTTTGTTTGTTACTTAAAAACAAGTTAAACTAGTGAATAGACCAATCTATTAAGCTGATGTTCATTTAAATTGTATTTAACTTACAATCTGTAACAGTTGGAAAGTTGAATTGAAGACTGCGATTACTTTACAATTTTTTTCCTATTATCAAATCTGTGCGTTGTGTAAAGATTATTTTCGATTTGTTTTTATCATGGCTTCCCACAATAATGTAAATGTTTGCGATATTTCCGACGACGTTAAGGAAGTTTTGAAGAAATTTCGTTTCCAAAAACATACTTCTAACTCAGCTCTTATACTCAAGGTTAGTGTTTTTTGTCTAACTTTTTGCTTGCTTTTGGAGTGGAAGGTATAAAAATTAAAGATAAGGCTGATCAATATGAGCATGACTCATTTGTTTAACTAATGACATGCTGTATAGCATTATATTGTATCAGTGCATATCTATGTGCCAACAGGGCAGAACTATTGTACCGACAAGGGTAACAACAAACACCCTTAAGACAATTATTATTGCTTTAGTGAGGAACAGTAAAGTCTATATAATGTGTTATTTAAATTTAATACAACATTTTCTCAGTCTACCTTAAAGGTTTAGGTAAAAGATGGTTAAGGTTATCTTACAACAAAACTTTAGTAATTAGCACTACAATACAATGCAAGCAAAAGCAACAGCCGTGTAATATCTGAATAAATATATATATATATATATATATATATGACATTGTCAAATAGACAGTCAGGTTGCTATCAGTTTAACATTTAATATTAAATTGGTATGTTACCACCCGGTCAAGATATTAAGGTGCGCCACAGGTTTCTTTAAATAAGTAAAAAAAATAGGCCAAGATTTCTTGGAGTAATTTACTAATAATTATATCTTATTAAAGATGAAATGTACTTATAGCACAAAAAGTTTAGTATAGGATCAAAGGTTTCAATATTCAAAGTCACCTTTTTGACATAGGAAAAATTAGTTCAAGCTTGGCACACTCTGTGCTAAATTTTTTATTGTATTTTAATCACTCTTTGCCAAGAATACATTCAAAAAATAAAGCAATAATAAAATTACTTTATATTATATTCTTTTATAAGAGCTTCTTTGATATACATTTGATAGATGTATTTTTTTAATTTATTTGCATTTTTTTATTTTTTTTTTATTTATGTGTCACTAACCTAGCTATTAAGTTTTTTTTTGTCTACTAACACAATATGGATGTATGTCCGAAATAAATACATTATTATTATTATGTAATAAAAAAAATCCTCTAACTGGATTTTAATGCCACTTGCATTAGCCACCTTTTAGAACTCACTTGTCCAGGGTCGTTAGGGCTATTCCAAGCAAACCCTACTGCGGCTAGACAATATTGCGGACCATTGTTCTTAAGCATAGAATCTTCCCCGCTATTTTAATATGGGCAGTGAACTGTCAGCAAAATCAGACTAATAATATGATAACACATTTAACCCTCAAGAAAGACTATAATAGCTCGAAATTAGCAAGACATATCTAATACTAACATGTGATTATACAGGGTGTAAAAGAAGGGGTAGATCAAATAAACAACTGCAGAGTTATGCAAAATTTATAGATTAAGTCAGTTCCTGGAACAAATAGAACATGTGATGCAAACTACGGCCAATCACATAACAACACAACAATATGTATGCATTATTGCCCTTCTTTATGCATAAAACTACTTTAAGAACAAATAATGTTACTTAGTTACCTGAACAAAAAGCTTTTCAAGTAGCAATTCTCGAAATTAGATAGCCCTGTGTAAATGGACATTGCATATTTACTGGAGCATTTTTCTTAGTATTGTCGTGGTGTTAGTCAGATGAAATTTTCAGATATTACACAACATTAACACTAGTAGTTTTTAAGATAGGTTCTAGAAAAAAAAAGTTATGTGACTTTTTTTTCTACGACCCCTCAAAGTTTATGTACTATCTGGATTTTCTGAAAAAAAAATTATGTTTCAAAATTATTTCCAACTGTAAAAGGCCATGATTTACAGTGGTTAGATGATATTAAAGGCCTACTATTAAGCCAAGCTTACATCAAAAAAATCACGTCCGTAGGCCAAGTCACTAGGCTGCTTTTTTAAAGGATACAATTTTTTTGGTCCTAAAATCAAGGATTTTTTAACCAAAAATCTGTTGTCATTTTATTAATGTGTTATGTAAAAGCTATCAATTTTACAAACATACAAATATTTAGACACGCCCGTTATTAAAATGATAAAATTACGAAAAGTTAAAGTTGCGTGCTAAGGAACGCAACGTTAGTCGCTTAGATGTGTCACTTTGAAAGGTTTGAAGGTTGAGGGACCCGGACGTGACGTTGGTTGGTTAAGTTTTTGACGAAATTGACTGACAGACAAGTGACATTGAGTGACCCTAACGCTATCTCGCTTACTTGTTTATGAAAAAAACTTATGAGACTGCAAAATAGTATTGTCCGTGGTATTGCCACATATGTAAAAAATATTTGCCGTGCATTTTAAATACTTCGTTATATTAATTAAACAGGCGTCTTTAATTTTATTATTTTATATATTACACATTCCAAAAAATATTCTTAATCGTTTCGTATTCAATTGACGTAAGTTAAAAGCTTCCTTAATTTAAAACCATGAGCCTAACAAAAATACTTTTGTCCTTTTCTCTGCAAATCTGATTTTTTTAAATAAATCATAAGATCGTAAATATTTTTTGTAGGTATTGAGGTCCCCCATTCCTGGGAAGCGTTTGATCCACCCCCCAAGTTACACCCTGTATACAACTAGCGGTTTAGCATGCAATTTCAAATCCCCCGGGAATATGGGGATTACAAGTAGCCAATTGTCCTCCAAAACCGTTGAACCCTTTTGCCATGATTGAGGAAGATCCATCAAGCCAAAATTTTGCATTCATAATATTAAATTTTGCAATATAAAAATAATTTTCAGGTGAACAGAGAGAAGCAATCCTTGGAAATAGATGAGAAATTGGAAAACATTGAGTTAGAGGAGTTGCAAGATATCCTGCCCTCACACCAACCCCGGTTTATTGTCTACAGGTAAATAATAATAATAGGTAAATAGGTAAATAATAATAGGTAAGCAAATAAATAATCATATATACATATAATAAAACAGTAAAAAAAACGTGTCTGTACATTTAATATTTTTACAAAAAAAAAATCTAGGGTTATAAAGAAAAGAAAAAAGAGTAAGAATCTAAAAAAAAACATTTGTCTGTTTGTTTGTAAGTTTGTCTGTTTGCACACGCTAATCTCTGGAACCGCTGGACGGATTTGAATGAAACTTTTTTGCTTTGAATGAAGCTGTGAAGCCGGGGCAACATATATTTCATTTCGGTTACTGGAACACCTGATGCAGAACCCTTAAGGGATCATCAAAACCGTAAGAAATATAGATATGATGCCTTAACAAAAGTTGTCCAGAATGATGAGCAGATTCTGCAGACATAAAAAAAATCTAGGATCTAAAAATTTTTTATAGATTTTTAAAAGTTATGCCTAAAACTTACTAGAATATGGTGGAGATGTTCGGCATACAGATCAGAAGTACTCATAGCTCAGTTGCGCGTAGACCGACCATGAGTCTAAGGTCGTGGGTTCGATCCTCTCGTAATTTTTTTTTATTATATTTTTTTTATTTTGTATCAATCTTTACATACATATGTACATATGATATCAATCTTTACGTATATATATATAACAGTAAACAATAACGTGTGAACATGAAATATTTTTACCAAAAAAATATGTAAGGTTATTAAGAAATGAAAAAAAAGTAAGAATTTGAAAGAAAAAAATGTCTTTTTGTGTCTGTCTGTTTGTTGTTCTATTCTGCTGACATCTGTGGCTGACATATAAAAATCATATAAAGATTTTGGAAAATTAGTGATTAATAATTAATTAATTTGTTTTGTTTTTATTTTTTTCTGCAACTGTGTAACTAAATGCTAATTGTTTTACCTCGTTTGATAGACAGTTGCAGATGTTTTTTTAAATTCATGCGTGATAATTCATCTGTAGTTTTTGGGAGAAAAGAGGGTTTCTTGTAATAGTTTCTGAAAAAAAAAAACAATTTATGAAACATCCTGTAGATTTTGTTTGGAATCACATTTAAATGATTATTGTTGTTTATTAATCATAAAATAAACACTTATCCAAAACTTAGAATCAAAATCGGACTATTGTTTCTTTTTACAACTGACTTATTATATATTTAAATTAAAACATTCCTGTCTAATAACCAATAATGCTGTAAGTATATTTTTCTGCTTGCAGTTACAAAATGGAACACAACGATGGTCGCGTATCATTCCCGATATGTTTCATATTCTACACACCCAGAGACGCGCATATGGAGCTGCAGGTAAAAGATCATATCTTTTTACAGCGGTTTTGCACTACATCCGATCCGAGAAATATACGATCCAACGTAGCCTTAGAAATATTAAAGTATTTTTTTAAGTCGATGCCTGCCCGAATTAAAGTAAGAGTAATGAAATTAAAGCGTACAAATCAATCGTTAAAAGGCACCAACTTCAAAAATATTTAGTTGATATATTAAAGTGAGTTAAATAAACTTTAATTTAAGAAAGAAGTTATCGTTTTTTTTTTTTTACTTTTTAGTTCAATTTTGAAGTTGGTTTAATTTTTTTTGATTATTATTTCTTTATTCCTGCACAGTTTATAAAAAAATTAAAACTAAGTGTTTTGGTTCCCACGGGAACTAAATAATTTTACATGGAAAAGAGTAGCCTATGTCTTTTCATTTCTCGTGTTTCGTTTCACTCAGAAATATCTTCAGGGTAAATTGACCACTTCAATTGCCCTTGTTTGCAATGTAATTCCATTATACAGGGTTATTGTTAACTAGACCGGAATCTTTGTAGGTGACGTAGTTGAGGTCTTTTCCAAACATTGAACCCAAATCATGTAATCCCAAAGTGTAAATAATTGTGGTACCTAAAAAAAGGCACTTGGAGACTGCCGCGGTAAAGCTATTGCATAGCATTTTTTATCAACTTATGCAATTATAATTATTTATTTATTTTATTAATGTTCCATCTAATATGAAGTTCCACAAGTTCCTATTAGATGGCGCTGATTGTTTATTAAAGCCCGCATGTAAAGTTATGAAATCAAAATATCACCGCTGTGCCGGTCGGAGTGGGGGTGTTAGGGGATTGGCCGCGACTGCTGTACGTCCGAAGAGTACCTGCACGGACCTCTCTCTCTAGTGGCATCTCTGCGCGACTACACCGTGAAGTCTGCGCGCCCGTTCGTAAACGGAGTGACTGCTAACCGCCGCTAGTCGTCCTGGTTGGGGGGCCCGTCCGTCCCTCGGTACCTGCCCGATCTGCCACCAGCGGCAAGCTCCGGGTAAGGGCCCTGGAAAGACGGCGCAACCCGACTAAGGGTCGCAGGGAAGCAGTCGCTCCCCGCGAGTTTCCTGCGCTCGGCATACCGGTATGCCGAGCCACCCGCCGCCGCGGAAGTCCACCGCTCCTGCGCCGCTTCCTACCTTGCGCCGCCAACCGGCGGCTGCGAGGGAGGGCAGGCCGCAGTCGAGCAGAAGACCCGCTGCCGAGCCCACCGCTTCAAGCATGCCCGCTCCGCCACCGGCCGTCAAGCCGGCCCGCAAGCCGGGGAGGCCGCCGTCGCCGCCCGTGTTGGAGGCTACGCCGGCTGCTGCGAACGTTGCTGATGCTATTGGCGAAGCATCACCGTTTAGCGCGCCGACACTGCCACCGACAAGGAGGCCGGTGGTTTCCCCGCACCGGACCGGCTCGCCGGCCGCTGTCGAGAGCGAGATAGTCGCCCACTGCACTCCCCCCTCACCCGAGCGGGGGATTCTAATCCAACAACTGGAGCAGCTGACTCCGGAGGAAGCGCAGCAGATAATGACCGAGGTGTACGCGTACCACGGCCTATCTGCTCCACCTCCGGTCTACCGAATTCAGGCCGCGCACGCGGAAGCGAGTTTGTCGCCCTCCACACCAGGAGCCGGCGACGAATTCTTCCCTGCGCCGCCGCCGACGCCGGCTACCCTGCCGAAGCCGCCCAGAGCGCGCCCGCAACCCGCGGGCACCCCGCCGGGCCAGGTTTTGGCGGGTACGCCGGTCCAGCCTCCCCGCCTAGACAGGCGCCCCCGCGAGCCGCGACGGCGAAAGGTGCCCCCCGAGGCAACCCCCGCCGCGCCCCGCGTCCCCGCAGCCGCGCTCCCGACCACGGGGCGCCCCACACCGAGTGAGAATAAGCCGCCGTCGAGCATGCCGGCCTTGTTCACCTCACCGGACAAGGACGGCGCTCCGGCGCCCACAGGACGAGACTTCGCCACGGTGGCGGCCTCACCGCCGACACCGTCGCCGCCCGCAAAGCGGCCCGCGACCGCGCAGCCTCAGAGCGCGACGCCGGTGATGCGGCCTGCTGCTCGAGCGCCGGCTACCAAGCCGGCCGCCCGCGCCGCCGCCGCCGCACCGGCGCCGCCCACGCAGCCGAAACTGCGGTACCCGCCGCTCATCGTCGAGCACCTCCCCAACTGGCAGATTCATTTCCGCCGGTTGATGGACGAGCTCGGCAGGCCGGCAAGTGCGAGACCGCACGGGAAGGGCCTGCGATTCGTGCCAGCTGACGACGTGGAGTACCGCGTCGTGCAGCGATATCTCGCCCGGCTGGAGAAGGATGAGGGAATCTCTTGGTTCTCCTATTCTCTTCCAGCCGAGCGACATGTCAAGGTCGCGATACGCGGCCTCCCCGCTGACACACCACCGGACGACATCAGAGAAGACCTCCAACGCCGCGGTTTTGAGGCGGAGTATGTGCGGCCCATTCGCGCCCGCCATGGGCGCCCTGGCTGCATATACTACGCCCAGATCGCCCGGACCGCCGACTTCCCGAAAATCTATGAAGTCTCGGAGCTCCTCTGCATGCCGGGCATCAAAATTGAGGCCTGGCGCGGCAGGAGGGGCCCCGCACAATGCCACCGCTGCCAAAAGTTCCGGCATTCCTCCCACAACTCAACTGCCACAGGCCTCTGGCTTGTGTGCGGTGTGGGGAGGGACACCACGGCGGGGCCTGTCCGCGACCGCGCGAAGAACCCGCCACGTGCGCTAACTGCGGGGAGTCACACCCCGCAAGTAGCGCAGCCTGCCGGGTCTTCCAGCGCGAGTTGCGAAACCGGAAGGCCGGCACAGTTGCCCAGACCCGACACGTCCCCGCCGCCCTGGGGCAGGCTAGCCTCATGGCTCCCGCCAACCCAGGGTCGGCGGCCACACCGAAGATGACCAGGAGGAGACGGCGCCGCAAACCAAACTCCGCCCCGTGCGTCGAGACGGTTGCGGCCCCCACCGGACAAGACAGCCCAGCCGGCGCCGCCATCAAGGCCGCGCTGGCCATACTCAGGACAGCCCTCAACGCGCTGAGCGTGTCCAAGGACCCGGCGCCCGCCCTATCCCTGGGCATTTCCCAGCTGGAGGCAGTAGCTAGCCAGCTGATCCCCTAGCTCCCTACGCTAATCGCCCGACGGCCGTCTGTCTTGCGATAGACCGCTGATGGGCTTGGTTGCGAGGGGAGCTAGGCCACCATCGATGCCGCGCCTAAGGCACCCCAAGGACCGGCCCAAATCTTTGGGCTGCGCTGCTGCCTCCCGAAAGGGGCCAATGCCCCGAGCGGATTTCCCCGTTCCCCCCTCGGGGGGGGGGGCGAGCGAAGACATACGACGGGGGTGTTAGGTTTTTTTGGTTACGGAATTTCTGGATTCGGTTCCCACGCTCAAGGCCCGCGATAGAAGCTATGCAATAGCTTAAAAGAATCCAATCTAATTACCAAAAACTCTGTATAGTAGACAGAACTCTTATATGACCACTTTGTCCATCAGTCAGTCTTGTTTCAAGAACACGTGCAGATAATAAGCTGACATTAATATAAAAATGTAATGCATCGCAGCCATCGTCACCTACCATCGCCGCCATCGTCATTTACCATCAAGAATTATTGACAAAGCCTAGGTCTCCAAAAGATAGCCCTTCCATCCCTGGAAAAGCGTGTCCTAAAATGACTAATCCATAGGGACTGCATATCGGTATAATTTTTTTAAATAGTACTAGTAAAATTTCAGTACCCTTCAATCAATTAGCAGTACACATAAGTTATAAGTGTACTGCTTATAATAACTGCAAGTTATTAAAATCGAACTTAATTAAATCAGTACCTAAATAATGTATACCGGATTACCGGATTAATTTCTGTAGATGTTTTTAGTACAGAAATATTTTAACCTATTTAATTTCTGTACCGAAATGTATAGGTCAGCATATTATGTTCCTACGCTTCATAGGCTTTTTTTAAATATAATTTTAATATTAATATTAATACCAGAAAATTTCAGTTGACTGAAAAAAAATCAGTTATGCTACATAATAAAAAAGGTACACGAATTATTTCAGTATGAATTCCTGTACTGTTATTTTTACATACGCTTAATTTAACGGTATGACGTCATATAGAAAAAAATTTACAGAAATTCATACCGGTATGCGACCCTCGCTTGGTGATCGGGCCCTTCAGGGTTCGCCAAACTAGCGACCACCTTTCATATAAAATTAGCTGCCAAATATCACCGCTCTGACGGTGATATGTTCCGGCAATATTTTATGAAGAGCCAGTTCCTACCTAAACCCTTGCGCTGTCATCTTCGACCTCATATTCACTTACCATCAGGTTCTACATTTATTTTTCACTTAGAAGACTTAATACCAAGAGAATTAAGGTCTAAGATCAAACACATGTTTAGTGTAGTCACAGATAAAAAAACAGTGGTCACGTGACAGGCCCGTCAATGAGAGATTTTCTGACAGCTTATTAAAAAAACAAAACGGTACAAAAATGGTACAAAAGGCTTCGATAGATGGCGCTTTACAAAAGGCGAAGTCTTGTCTGTCATATAGCCATTTATTCCATATTGCGTTTTTAAAATTAAAATAATTTAATTGATGTCTGTATCAGAAATTGAACTTATAAATAACCTAGATGGTAGACACCACTTACCTACATTATAGTATACAGACTGAACGCCTTCGGCTTTTTAAAAGTGCCATCTATAGAGGTTTTTTTGAACTAATCTTTATGAGCTGTCAGAAAAGTCCTCATTATAAGACATCAAAACTAAGATTTGAAACCTCAAATATTATAATTAAACGCAATATTGTAAGCTTTTAGAATTTACAAACATACCGACATAACTGTATCCAGTATCCCATATGGAGTAGGCAGGACACCAGAGGCTATAATATCATCTGATGTCACGTCTGACTTTGGAGGAATTATAACGATGGAGAGTGACTATTGCAGTGATAGGGGGTCGCCTATCGGCCACAAAAACGCCAATAAAACCTTTGTCCCTGACTTACCTTTTTAGTACACAATATTTGAAATTAAATGAATGAACTTTGGTCAACTCTATCCGAGTTTGGGGTGGACAGTGACTTGATACGGGCACTCAAATCCTTATATAAGGACTCGAGTGCTTGTGTCAGGTTGAATGATGACTACACAGAATGGTTTAGCATCGATCGCGGTGTTAGACAGGGCTGTGTAGCGTCTCCATGGCTGTTCAACCTATTCATGGATAGCTGTTTGAAAGATCTGAAAGAGTCTGAATGGGGTTTAAAAATGAATGAGACAGTGATCAAAACTCTGCTTTACGCCGACGACCAGGTTCTACTTGCATCGTCTGCGTCGGAATTGCAACAAATGGTCACTGTGATGCATGAGTCGTTTAAAAGAAAAGGTGTGAAAGTGAATGTTGGAAAGACGAAAGTCATGGTTATGGAGAGGAATGAAGATATGACGGAATGCAATATTATGATAGGGGACGAAAAAGTGGAACAAGTGAAAGAGTTTGTATACTTGGGGTCCTTGTTTACAAGAGATGGGAAGTGTGAAGGTGATATTGAAAGGAGAGTAAAAGCAGGAAATTGTATTAATGGCGCCATATACTCGATAATGGCAAGCAAAACTATACCAAATAAGGCTCGTCTTGCCGTACTTGAGGGAGTTTTGGCGCCAACGCTTATGTATGGTAGTGAATCTTGGGTGTGGCAGAAGAGACATGAAAGCAAGATTAATGCTGTGGAGATGAGAGCGTTGAGAAGCATGTGTGGAGTGAAATTGAGTGATAGGGTGCGCAATAGTGAAATAAGAAAGAGATGCGGATTGAAAGAAGATGTAGTGACTAAGATTGAAAAGGGTATGCTACGGTGGTTTGGACATTTGGAAAGGATGAGTGAAAGTAGATTTACGAAAAAGGTTTACAGAGCAAGAATGGATGGTGCTGTCGGAAGGGGCCGCCCTAGGCGAACGTACGCCGATCAAATTGGTGACGTTCTTAAAAAGGGCCTAGTTAAAAGTACCCGTAACCGGCGATCATGTATGAAAAGATTAATGAACGTGGAGGAAGCGAAAGAGGTATGTCTGGATCGAAGCAATTGGTGTTCCCTTGTCTCTGCCTACCCCAAAGGGAGACAGGCGTGAGGTTATGTATGTATGTATGTATTTATTTCAGTTCAAACACAATTTTTTCACAATGATCTTATACTTAATTATATGATGCTATACAATGCAAATTATTTAGCAGTAACTCTGGACTCCACCCTAGGATTCGCTGTGATGTGGAGATCAGTGTCTTCCCATATTAGTTCATTTTTCTCGTTGAGCCATACAATACGTTTCATAATATGCGATATGTCGTTTTTACAAAGAAGGTTCATTGGTAGAGAGACGTCAATGCCCTTTTATTTTTTTTCTCGTGGGCCACGGTATAAGTATATATCGCAGCGCAATGATCCGCGTGCATCATTTTCATATATTTTACATGAAATGCTGCCTGCCCCGCCCCGACATAGCATGCGATAGTTCATATAAATTATATGAGACGCTCGCATGCGGCTTTTTGCGCTTCGATGCGCCCCGACATAGTGTGGGCGTACCTTAATAATATTCTTGGAAAAAGAAGCAGCTGGTACATTCTATGTTTCTCTTTCGCTCCCGGTCCAGCACGGAAGAGCCAGTAATATTAAAATGAAAAAAAAACAACTTTATTCGGTCAACTTTATTTTATTTAACACAAAGAATCGTAAAACTTAGTGCATTTCTAAGACGTCGTATATTAAAGTTTTATTTTATTTATTTCCAGGTAATGTGCGCTTGCACGCAGCGCGCCCTAGCGGCGCATATCGGTGCTCCTCGACTTTTGGAAGTCCGAGAACTGGACGAACTAAGCGCAGAATGGTTGCATGAAAAACTAAGCAAGTAGTATATAAAACCAGCTATAGTCCGCGAATTCGCTGTCAACACCATATTAAAAATTATATCTTATTATGTCACGTAGCACTGAATATGTCTTTAACGAAGGAGAGTAGAGAGGTTAGGTTAAAGTTACCATGCTGCTATAACTATAGTATGTTCCTAGGAAAGGCGGATTTGCGGTCAATGAACTTGTAGTAATTTTTGTTCTTGCAAAAGTCAAACCAAAAATCAAAAAGTTTTCACAGATTTTTTTACCAAATAAACGTTTAACTTATTTACTTAGTGATAGTCAGTGATACTTATTTACTTAGTGGTAGTTTCACCGTATTTAGTTAACAATCATGGCACGGTTTTCAAAGGAAGTAATTGTTTTAAAACAAAATTGAAATAAAAGTAATCAATTCGTGTTCGCGGTGTCCGAAAAATCACTGAAATGTCGAGATCAATTTTAAAAAACAATTGAGCGCAATTAATCTGCATCAAAAGTTATTTTATGTAATTATTTTTTTATATTTTTTTTTTTTATTTTATGTAATTATTATGAAACTTTATAATATAGGATATACCTAGACACGCGGCAGCGTGTCAAGCCAAGTTCAAGCAAAGAAACTGGCTACCCAGCGCCAAGTGTAATATTACACGAATCACTTTGTGCCACTTTTGACTCTGATGTGAAAATGTGATATCTTAAAGTAGGTAAGATTTGACTTGGCCAGTTTTTATTACATCAGTTATTTTATAAATTTATTCAACATCGTGATGATGATGATTCAACATTTAATTCTGATAAAAACCGGCCAAATCAAATCTTACCTACTTTAAGATATCACATTTTCAAATAAGATACAATTGTTATAGGTATTCAATAAAGCAAAGAAATAGAGTTTAACACTTGTTCATAATGTGAATTTGTTCATTTAAATACATATTTCGATTTTGCATAGAACTTCGCACTCATTTAGGTTTCCATTCTTTTTGCGGCGAAGCCGGATAGCAAGGCATATTTTTTGTATTGAACTTGGCTCTCCTTTTTTACAAGTATGTTTTTGGTGGGATTTACCTATTCATGATTAAATGCTGTAAAATAAACAATTTAAAGTTGTAAAAAATAGCCGTTTCGTAACATATGATCATTATTTTTTTACATATGTCAGCAATGTCAATTATGAAAAGATGGCACCACTCCTTTAGTCATTCAAATAAGATCGTTATTCCAATAAATAAATAAACAACAGAATGACAAACTGTCAGTTTCACAGTTATAGTAAAAAAAGTTATGGTAGGCATTTTCTTGGCATGAATAACAGTCTTTTTACTGTATAGTACAGCAATATGGCTTGTGTATAAAGCCACGACTAAAGATCTCCTTTGTCAGTTTAAAGTTTAGCTTAGACCTGAACTGTTAATACAGTTTTCTTTAGTGCAATCAAAGGTATTATAAACCGCTGGTTGTACTTCGGTACCTCAAATGGACCACTTATACGGGAATCCTTTAGTTATTTGGTCATTTTATAGAACGGTATTAAATTAAAAAGGAATATATTTTCCAAATAACAAAAATAATCACATTGTTAATCACAATGTATAATTTTAATAAGTGTTGCTCACTTTACATAATAGTATGTAAGTATCCTTATTGTTCATGCATTGTATGTAAAAGATTGGTAACCCCTGAAAGGTTAATGTCCGCTTTTTCGCTTGCTCTAGGAACATACTATAGGTATGAGCGCTAGCAATCTAAAGAATCGACGGAAAATACTAAAACCGTAGGGGCTTTTCAAGGATAGGAATTAACACACGTTTTCTATGTTAAAACACATCTTAGTTAAATGAGCTTTTCAACGCAAAACTAAGTTTTCAAATAGGCCTTGAGAATCCTGAGTTTATCGCGAAAAACAAAAAAAAATCTTTTGTATTTATTTGATTAATTGTTTTTTGTTTTCGATAGTCTATTTTAACAAAGGGTTTAACTTTAGAAGGTGTAACCGAGGCAATTTGCTAGTCTTTTTATTATACTCATGAATTTCCAAAATATAAAGGATTTATTTATTTTTTTGAAATATATGTATGTAGTTACACATAGGTCGTATTTTAACAACACAAAGTTAATATATTTTACAACGCCCAAGACTGGATATTTTGTATCAACTACTAACATATGTTCTAACTATATATTTTTTATTTCACATACAGTTTTAGATAGCAGCTTTTCTGTGTTTTCTAATAATTGTTTTTCTTTTTTATTATCGTCATCAATGAAGTACATTGATTATTACGAAACGCACAAACTGCAGTTTTAGAACTGGTTAGTATCATATGTTTATAAAATTGTACAATGCTTTGTTCCAATTTTAAAATCAGTTTTCAAAAATAAAGACATTTTTTCGTTTATATTTACAATCACAGACTATATAAATTTTAATCTCTTAAACTACTAACATGAAACGTATCTTGCCGTCTTGATGGGGAAGTCAAACTGTCAAATTACTGGTACCTACAGTAAATTTGTTACAATCAGTTTAAATAATCTTATTTACAAATGTTTAAAATTCAACAGAGAAATAATAGGCAAAATCATTGAGTTACTATGCACTTACAGTATGGGGACATTGATAATATGATTGGCTTTTAAAGAAAGACAGACAACAATGAGGAAGCGAGAAAGTGAGATTATAATTTATTGATGATTTTGAAATTGTATTTTATGACGTTAACAATAAGTGCTATATTTTGTTGCACTGCAACGACTTTTTATCGAAGTGCAATGTTTCCGTCACCAGTGTCACCAGTGCCAAACACGACGTCATAAAGAGTGCACGTGACATTGTATGATGAAACATACAATGTCAAATAGAAGTAAGTAGGGATTCAATCTTTTATAATTTCAACCTTATGCTGAACGCCATAAGATACATTTTAATGTGATAATTTTCAAAACTTATGCTATAAATTATTCAGCTATTTTCGGTAATTGGATATACTCTTCTTACTCATTGATTTGCTGTCTTTCTTTAAAAGCCAATCATATTATCAATTTCCCCATACTGTACGTACTAGAGAAAACATCGCCTATCTTTGCCATATCACATCAAACTGCGGTCCCTGAGCCGCACTTTACTCAGAAGTTTGCTATCAATGTATGTGATAGGCCACACATTGTTTTTTTGTAAATAAAGATTGAAAAACGTAAAAATGCCTAGCTGTGTATTAAGATAATAATATCTCCAATAATACTTCCAAGGAATAAATTTTCATAAATTAAGAAATAAGATTTCCTTATTTTAAAATCAAATATGAATAATATTGTTATTGTCGCCATGTTCAATTATTCATCAAAGACTAAAAATTATTAGATGGCAAAAGTAGGTAAAATAATTTACCTAACATTAAAAAAAAAAAAAAAAATCTATACTAATCTGTAAGGTTTTCGAAGACAAGCGTAATGTGATGTTTTCGTTCTGGCACAAAATAAATAAAATATTTTATGAAACTTAATAAATAAACCTATTAAAACGTCTCTTTTATATTTCGAAGTCGCCGTGGTTACTGTGTGTATCAAACGATATCACAGGTCATGCAACGTTCGGCGCGGTCGGTACTTGGATGGGTGACCGCCGACCATTCATTTCTCACGGCGACTTCCGTGCTTCGGAGGGCACGTTAAGCAGTCGGTCCTGGGTGCTGTATACTTGTATACAGTATTCGTTAGGATTTGTCAGAAGCCATTTTCGGCGCCCTGAAAATTATGACATCCATCTCACAGCACTTGGCCAGCTTGGTGGATTATGGCCTATACCTCCTCGTCGCCCAGGGGAGAGACTCATAGCCCTGCAGTGGGCTCTTTACAAAGAGTCTTGATGATAATGATGATGATTAAAACGTCAAATATAAAATTAAAACAAAACTTTATTTATAATAACTGAATTCATTCAATTTGACGTGCTTTAAAATCGAATAGGTAAAAAACCTTCGTGTTCACTTCTGTAATTATCATCTATGAAAATGACACGTTACTGTCAGTCCATACCGCGCATGCTCCATACTCTTGTCATCTTTCGCTACACATTTTTTTCTTTGAGATAGCTACTCTATACGTAGTTATACTAACTCAGTGGGCAAAATAGATTATTTCCGAAGTATGCTCGATTTTGTTTTCGAAATAAAACATTTTGGATAAATTTGACAGTTTTGACATGTATCATATTTTAACCGCCCTCTTCAGGGCAAGCTTCCAGCTTTCTTTCCCATTGAGATAATTATTTATTAGGTTGTAACAAAAAAAAGTGATTGGTAAGCCGTCCCAATTGTGCAAAAAAACTATTTGATTGAAAAAACTAAACTTATGCATAAAAATTTAAGATTACTAATTCAATTTACTACGTTCCAGAAGCCTTTTTTGCTGCTAACATAATATTATGGATTGAAACAAAATGTATTAAAGTATCTGTGTAGATAGAAACCGGGGAAAAAGAGACTCTCACGGTTTTTTCGTTCATACATTTACATCATTTTTTTACCACATTATTTTTTGTTTATACGAAACCTGAGAACAGTTAGGTTAGAATCGGTTACAGAATCTGTTGCAATAGTTTTTGTACCATGTAATGTTTTAACTTAATTATCTCTTCACTCGCATGCGTATCGTACGCGAACCCAGGATGCAGGAAGGTTGCATGAAAGTCGCGTGACATAAGTAAATCGCAAAAGAAAAAATAAAAAAAAAAGGCATGAAACTTGCTGTGTTCTTAAGATTTATAATTTTATAATTTTTTTGTACTGATTTTAAAACCTGTACTAGGTTTCGCATAAACAAAAATAAACTTTGTATATTACAACCGTACAATTGAAAAATATGATATTTAAAAACCAAATCAAATCGACTTAACGATTACTTATGAACTTAAATTTTGACATATTTACATATTTGTATAGTGTTTAGATGATGTTTGTAATATATTTTTCTTAAAAGACAATTTAAGCATTTATTATACATATAGAATTTACACAATACTCTTCTTTAATTGTAGCTCTATAACTTTAGTATTTCGGAGAATGTACGATTATATTTAAGATTCGCCAAATATTGATCGCAATGAACTAGAAATCCGCCATTTTCGATAGAGGGTAGAAGTAAAAATCGATGTTAGTATAGTATGGTTCTAGACAGGTAAAAATCGAGCAATGACCTTACGTATTATCTAAACAGCAACATTGTGTAGCTCCACAACATTTAATAACACTATGAAACATTTTGCTGCATGTTCAATAATATTCTTTAAAAAAATAACAAAGAATTTAGAATCGTAAAAAAAGTTGGTCACCCCTAAAAGGTCAATGTACGCTATTTTGCCTGTCTCAGGAACACACTTTAGTAGTTGTTATTAAGGGCAGAGAATGGTTGTAAAGCACTGCACATATTGTATTGAAAAGGAGAATTGTGCACATAAAATATAGATTGTCCTACTAAGTAGTGACTTGTAGGCGATTTCAAAATATAATCTAAAAATTCAATCTAAGATTGTTTCGATTATCATAATAATTATGTTTTAAAAGAGATACTTCAGTCAGATAAGTGTACAGTGCAGATCCATGGCTCCATGCATTTTGGTACATCTCTTTTAAGAATTATTGAAATCTAATATTATACAGGGTGACTGGTGACAAATTTTAGATACTAAAGGAGAGCACTCTGTACTCGATTTTGGTCATAATTATGAAATAAAAGTAGATACTTAATTTTTCACTAGAATTCCCTATAAATAAATAAAGTTTAGTTTCTATATAATTTACTTAGGCCTGAGTCAATCGCGCTACGTGACCTGGCACGTGGATCGCTGCTATGCTAGTGTAACTATGCGTTGCGTGATCAATTCTTTATTTATCGGTTTAGTTTACTCAGTAAATAATTAATATTTATTTTTTATTACATTATTTCTCTTCATGTATGATCTCAAATTATCACGTCCTCGAATTTCAAAAGTGACCCACCAGTCACCCTGTATTCTATTATTAAGTGGTATTCAGTACGGAAATTTAGTCCTCGATCGTAGACTGAAAACACTGCAATGAATGTTGCTTGGTTATCCAAAATCCAGATTGATATTTTGTATAACTTGGATTGAAATTTAAGATTAAATATTGAAATTCACTATAACTAAATAGGTAATTAATATTATTTTAGTTTTAGAAATGGGATATTTACCTTGTTGTATATAAATATGATATTACGAAAGTATTGCAAGCGAAGGGGATTTCATTTATAAATGTATCTTTCAATTACATTTGCTTTACATCGCATTTAGAAGAAAATAATACAATCTAGCGGCCACAATCATAAAGGAATTCTAAGAAAAAGTTATTTGAGAAATAGTTGTTATTATTTATTTCTACATTTGTCAAATAATTCTGTGGATTTAATAACACACTATGTATTATATTTAAGTTATCTGTGCCATGGACATGAACATGGAAAATATCCTGTTTCTAAAATTATATCGAACGTCATGAAAAACAAAATATATCTTAGATATAATTTTTTATTGTATATATTTTGAAAAGTATTAAAAAATACAGTATTTATATTTAGAACTAATTTTAGTGAGATATTGAATAAAGTATTTGTATATGTGGGTTTTTGTTTTCTTTTTTTAATATATCTGTTTATGTTCAACCATCTTCCAGCTTCCATGCTGGACTGGGAGCGAAAGAAAAACGTAGAATGTGCCAGATGCTTTTCTTCCCGGGTATACTGTAAAAGTCTATTAAGGGACGGAGGTTTTAAAGGCGTTTTTGTGGGCGATAGACTGACCCCTGTCACTACAATAGTCTTTCTCCATCTTTATAATACCTTCAAATTTGTCAAACGTGACATCATATGGTCCTATAACCTCTGGTGTTCTGCCTACCCCATTAGGGATACAGGCGTGACGTTATGTATGTATGTACGATCAACCATCCTGCCTATTTTTAAACTCAAAAACCTTTTTTATACCAGGTTGTACCTAATATACTACGGTGGTTTGAAAAGCTCGCAGCCAAGCATAGGATAACGTTGTCGTATTATAATAAAACTTTCCTCTTATGAAACTTAGACTCTTTGTCAGTCTCTGTGCATTCGTAATTATTTGTTTCATTGAACATTAAGGGAAAGTAAGTAAGTTTCATTAATTTTGAAAATGGATAATTTGGAGCACCTTGATGGTAGCAAATACCTACAAATGAAACACTTATCTCCAAAGAAGATACATGAAGATATATGGGGGATATTTTAGGACCATTGCTCTGTCTTATAAAATGATAAAAAAGTAGACAGCTGAATTTAAACGTGGACGAAAGAGCATCAAAGATGGCCCCCGCTCTGGGCGGCCTTCTACAGCTACAAATACGGAAAAAATCGAAAACTATCATCATGGGAGACAGAAGATTGAAGGTATTTGAGATTGCTGAAGCTCTAGGGATTTCACAGGAACGTAGGTACCCAAAATATAAACGTTAACCGATTAGGATTCCACAAGGTGTCTGCGAAGATGGGTTCCGCGACTCCTTTTATTTGAACAGAAACGAACTCGACTCACGATTTCTAGAGTCTGTTTACAGCTTTTTAAGTTGATCCAAACTATTTTTTTACTAATACTCCTAAATTCAAATAATGGACGAGACCGAGATCTCCGATCCCCAAGAAAGCCAAGGTGTGTTTATCAGTAAACAAGGTAATGGGCATCGGTTTTCGGGGATTCTAAGGCTGCAAACTTTACGGCTGCGAGAACGACAAAGGCGCGGGCAACGACGCGAGGAATCTAGGCCGTTCCCGATGCCGCGCCAGCGGGCGCTCGAGCGATTTGTCGCGGTTTCATACAAACGTTTCGTGTTGCGGAAATTGTTGCCCGCGCCGCTGTCGCTGCCGTCTAGTTTGCAGCCTAAGGGTGTCTTGATCTTGATTGATTACTGAGAAAGACTTCAAACTATAAATTCTGCATACTACTGCACACTATTACGTCGTTTACGCCAAGAAATAAAATCTAAAA
This sequence comes from Stenoptilia bipunctidactyla, assembly GCA_944452665.1. Lineage (NCBI taxonomy): Eukaryota > Metazoa > Arthropoda > Insecta > Lepidoptera > Pterophoridae > Stenoptilia > Stenoptilia bipunctidactyla. The sequence continues at coordinate 3,846,282 of OX101750.1, read as the reverse complement.
GTCCAGGATTGTTGACCAAAAAAGTTTTGTTTCATCATGACAATTCAGGCATCTGCACAATCGATGGCTCAAATAGTGAATTGTGGTTATAAAAAATTCAAAATTCAACCAATTCGTCCTTCTGTGTGACTTCCACATATTTACAAAACTTACCTACCCCGTCCTATTTAAAAAAAAACCTTTAGGTGGAATTAAATTTTCCACCATTGAGGAGGTCAAAGTACTTTTTGAAAACCTTGACGAGACCTTCTAGGTACCTATTTAAATGGGACCAAGGCTTTAGAATACCGCCGGACTAATTATTGTTATGACTTAGGGGGAAGGAAGGAGGTCCCTTGTCGCTAGCGTACATTCGATAGGCCGTCTAGATAGAAGTTTGTTGCTGGACCAGCCCGTCTGGGGCTCAAACGTGGGATCTTTCGTACCATAAGTGAGTACATAGTCAACATCCTACGAAAACCTTCATATTTATTGAGTTTGTATACAGGGTGTCCCGTTAATCGATGTCCAGCCGTTAACGGGTGCTAGGCTGATCTGGAAATACGTAGCAATGAAAATTTCAAAACTATCTCCTGGTGTAAGCACCTATGTTTTTCGTTTTTTAATTGGCTATAAATCAATAGTATAAAACAGTTTCGTTGTACTAATTGACGTGCTGAGTGGCTGAGTGACTGACAGATAACTACTGGACGTAGAGAACTGATTTTTGGAACATAGGTAGGTATACCTATACCTTAGGGCAGTAGAGTTGCACTAAGGAAGTAGGTACATGTGGCACTCTAAAAGTTTAAAAGTTTTTATCTTCTAGCTAATCGGAACTATTTGAATTTCGAATATTACAGTTTTGAAACGACTTTCAACCTTCTTAGTAAGTAGGTACCTAATAACAAAAAATTGGTGGGAAATCATTTGTCAATTGTTTACGCATCAAAGCTCTACGTACGCAACGAAAATGGAATTAAATCGAAAACATTTCAGAGCGATGATATTTTAAAAGTTTTCTCTCTCTTTTTTTTTTTTTTTTTATATTGTAAGGATAGGACGTTTGTCTTCCATGCCACCTGATGGAAAGTGCGCATGAAGACTATGGTGTTACACGTCCATCCACGAGAAACCTATTCACTCGACACTTAAAAGTTCCAGGACTGTAGTGGTCAGGAAAAACAGACGCAGGCAGATTGTTCCACACCTTGGCAATCCGTACCAAAAAGGAACTATCGAAGCGTTTTGTTCGACTTCTTGGTATATCCACTATATACAGATGGAAGTTCTGTCTGCGTCTGGTAGTCCGGTGGTAAAAAGGGGTGGGTTCAATTTGGTCAAAAAGAGCACTCGCACACTCACCAAAATCTAGCCGATAAAATACTGTCAAACAAGCAACCTTACGACGATGCTCCAGCGTCTGCAATTTTTTATTTGTAAGGTTGTTGTTATTTATGAGTTTTCGGGCTCTTTGGTCAACAGAGTCTAGCGCTTCGAGCTGGTATTTGGCAGAACCATCCCAAAGGTGACTACAGTACTCCATGCAAGACCTCACTTGGGCTGTGTATAAGTTGAGGAGCCGTTCAGGGCTGAAGTACCGCCGGACCTTCGAGATGATACCCAAATTTTTGGAAGCCGTTTTTGCCATAGACTCAATTTGTTGTCCGAAGTTTAATTTGGACGTTATAGTGACGCCCAAAAGCCCTAGTTGATCGGTGATGGGAACAGATACATTCTGGAAAGTGGGCGTAAGAGTAAAGGTGCTCTTTTTTGCGGAGAATAGACATGCTTGTGTTTTGGAGGCGTTGAATTTGACCAGGTTAGATTCACCCCAATCGGACACATTCCGCAAGGTCGAATCAACGCGCTCAATCATAGACTCTCTCAAAACCTGGATTTCATGGGCGCTCGTTCGCGCATTGGATATATATCTCTCAACAACAGTGCTGTCATCAGCATATCCAATAATGCCTGGTGTTAGGAGGTCATTAATGTGCAGCAAGAATAAAGTTGCAGAGAGAACAGATCCCTGAGGTACCCCGGCATTAATTGCCATTAGGTCAGAGGAGTAGCCGTCTAAGACTACTCGAATCGACCGTCCCCTCAGAAAATCAGATATCCAGTCGCAGAGCCCGGTCGGTATGCCATATGCTGGAAGCTTACTTAAGAGACCATCATGCCAGACCCTGTCAAAGGCCTTGGAGATGTCTAAGGATACAGCTATTGCTTCACCATGACCCTCCAAGGCCTCACTCCATAAGTGTGTGGCATACACGAGAAGATCGCCGGTCGAGCGTCCCCTGCGGAAACCATATTGGCTATCGCTTAGGAGCTCGTTGGTCTCAAGGTATGCCAGGAGTCGATTGTTCAATACACGTTCCATGACTTTACAAAGTATGGAGGTGATTGAAATTGGTCGATAGTTGACAGGATCAGCACGGCTTCCCTTCTTCGGTACTGGTTGTACGTTAGCCAGCTTCCAGGATTTGGGGACTTTACCAGATTCCAAAGAGAGTCTATAGAGACCACGTCAAAACGGGAGACAACTCAGCTGCGCAGCGTTTCAACACCACTGCAGGAATACCGTCTGGACCGCTAGCCTTATTCTCGTCTAGGTGCAGCAAGCACTTAAGAACCTCCTTTTGGCGAATACGAACGGTACCCATTGTAGGACCGAACTGAGGTAATTGGGGTGGGATTTTACCTTGGCTATCTAGACGAGAATTTTCCGCAAAGATACTGGCAAATAAATCCGCCTTTTCCTTAGCGGTGTGGGCCAGAGAACCGTCAGGTTTCCGCAGAGGCGGCAGCGACGGGCGACAAAAGTTCGTTTCGACCGACTTGGCGAGGGACCAGAAAGCTTTACTTCCCGAGGGGTATGAGGCTATTCTGTCTCCGATACAGCCTATGTGGGCGAAACGAGCTCTCTTGATCACCTTTTTGCAGGACTTGGCGGCAGCATTGTACCTCTTTTTGTGTTCATGCGAATCCACGGCTTTGCTTCTGCGAGCGGTTGCCCAGGCTTTGTACGCTTCTCGCTTACGCTTTTCAGCGGAAAAGCATTCAGCACTAAACCATGGGCGAGCTTTGGTTTCAAGGGATAGATCAGCGTAGGGAATGAAGAACTCCATTGCTTGACCTATCACACTTGAGACTGCATCAGCGCAGCACGATGGATCGGTTGATGTAAAACAAGCTTGCCGCCACGGATAAGATGCGAAGAAATGTCGCATTTCATCCCAATCTGCCGACTTGTAACGCCATACTCGCCTAGAACCACTTGGTCGGGTGTCAGGTGGCGAGTACTGCGATACAGATTTCACCAGACAGTGATTGGATGTCCCTAAGGGTGCAGTGACGGACACCGAATATCTGTCCGGATCGGTTGTCAGCAGAAGGTCCAGGCAGTAAGCAGTGTGGCCAGCAACGTCTGGGATGCGCGTAGGCTCGTCAACAAGCTGAGAGAGGCCAGAGTGAGCGAAAACTTAAAAGCCTCTCTACCAGCATGGTCAGTGTCCTGAAACGGGTATAACCACTGTCCGTGGTGTGCGTTAAAATCCCCCAGGAACACCAACTGCGCTGTGGGAAAACGTTGCTGAACCTTGTCCGCTGTACTGCTGAGATAGTCCATAAGCCTCGTTGTCTCCCGATCTCCGCTGTGTGACCGATAAATACCAGCGTATACCATTTGGTCTAGGCCGGTATCTATGTGAACCCACATAACTGAAAGGTCCGGCACTTCTAAGTAACGGAGACGCTGACAACAGATCTTGTCACTGGCATACATGCACACCCCGGCGTGCGGGTGGAATTTGGACTCCAGGATGTAACCTGGGTAACAAAGGTATGCCGAGTCTGACGGATCACAGATCTGCGTCTCCGTTAGGAAGAGTAGGTGGGGTCTCTCCGTCTCGAGGTGGTGGTGGACATCATTGAGATTGGAGTGCACTCCTCGGATGTTACAGAAGTGCACTTTAAACGAGAGGAAGTGCAACCGCTGTGTTACCTTACTCTTCTTTGGACCTTTCATTAGTTTTGGAGTGGAGTGAATAGGGAGGAGAACAGAAGTTGAGTGAAGCGCTGCAAATGGAACCAAGCAACTCGATAGGGGTGACGCACCATTGGGAAACTCGCTTGGAGACTGCGGGGACGCCCGAACCCCCCCGAGTTCGCCATCGGGTCCTCTCAAACCGGTCGCCAACCGGCACGATGGAGGCTCCCGGGATTTTTCGCGAGGTGGCGGGGCAGCCTTTTGCATGTGGCTGGCATGCTACTTGGGCCCCCTACTACCTGCGGTCGGCCAGCGGTGCACCGTGCTTCGGATCCCGCTACCCTCCAAAACGAGTTACCCGGTGAGTCATTATCCTACGAGTTGTAAACAGTTCTCCGATGCAGCACGATTACTCAGACCTATCCTCCTCAATGGCTACACTAGACATCATGCCGGAACGCAACTAGGTTACTTGGCGGCATGGTTTTGTCTAGTGGGTGGTGACAAGCCACGGCCGAAGCCTACCACCAGATTTTACTGCTCGTTTAGCACCACCCAGGGACCACGTACAAGGCATCGAGGGCTAAACCTTGCGGACGCGAGCAGTTTCCAGTCATGTGAAGACGAGCGACTCAGTCTCTCCGCAAGACTGAGTCGCTCGTCTTCACATGACGAATTTCGTGAAGGGCGGCCTTGAACTGTCGTCAAGGAAAATAATGTGGCTACTGTTAAACTGATTGGAGAAAACCCGCGGATTACCTGTGAGACAATTCGATGACAATTGGGGATTGGTATGAGCTAAATACAAAAGAATTACTCGAAGAATTAAAAGTTCGGAAACTTTGTTGTCGTAAGATCCCTCATAAACTGACAGCGGAGCAGAAGCGGGCTCGCGTGGAATGGCGCTAACAGAAGCTACTGAAGTACTTACGACAACAGACATTCTAATGCTGTTTATGACATTGTCACAAGAGACGAAACGTGGATTTATTGTTTTGAACCCGAAAAACAGCAATCTTGTGAAAGGGTGTTTGAAAATGAGAACATGCCAACAAAAGTGAGAGAGACGAGAAACTTTGGTAAAAAAAATATCGCGTTATTTTTCTCAACTACGGGTCCCATCTGCACAATTCCACTTGAAAATCAAAAAGTTTTAATGCTGAGTGGTATTCTACACATTTGCTTACCTAGGGTGTTAGAAATACCTACATCATGACAACGCTTCTTCACAAACGGACAACAAAACAAAGTCATTTTTAGCTTCCGAAAAAGTACTCACAACTTGTCACCCATCCTGCACATAGCCCCGACCTAACACCCTGTGCTTTCTAACAGCATCACAACTCCGTGTAATGAGTCCACTGCAGGGCTATGAGTCTCTCCCCTGGGTGACGAGGGAAATAGGCCATAATCCACCAAGCCGGCCCAGTGCTGGATGGCGGAAGCCAGAATTTTCAGGGCGCCGAAATGGCTTCTGACAAACCCTAATGACTACTGTATACAAGTATACAACACCCAGGACCGACTGCTTAACGTGCCCTCCGAAGCACGGAAGTCGTCGCGAGAAAAGAATGGTCGGCGGTGACCCATCCCAAAACCGACCGTTGCTTAACTTGTAATATCGTATGATACACATATTAACCATGGCGCCACGACGACTTGTGCTTTCTATATGTCCTCCGAAATCAAAGATTTGATAAGAGGTTTCACTTTAACAACTCCGAAGGAAGAGGCAGTAGTAGCGTTCAATCAGCACGTAGAAAACCGGGAAATATGGGTCTTTTTAGATTGTATGAAAAATCTTATTTTTTGAGTGCACCTATGTGAAACTTGGAAAACAGTTCTTTCAATGAGTGTCTTGTTGTATTATGGAAGGAATTTTGAAATTTTCACAGGAACCGTAATTATGCACGCACGGAGTCGCGGGCAAAATCTCGTTTGAAATATATTTTTTTACAATTTTTCTGATAACTCTTATGAGCGGTCACGTCGCCCTTACGAATTATCCTGTATATCGACAAACTCATTTATACTGAACAACTTGCACACGTAAAAGCATCTTTAAATAGCCCGGTTAGGTTAGAAAGTGCATTGTGCTTCACCATGTTGGCGATTATTATTTTTTTCTCTGACTAAGTTGCGTTTGACCTCAATTTTACCTGACGGTAAATGAAGATGACGTCACAATTGAAAGCACACGTGCTTATGAAAGAACTGGCTCTTCATAAAATAATATAATATCCCCAGACAATCACACCAACTACATGGCCCCAAAGTAAGCATTGCTTGTGTTATGGGATACCATGTAGCGAAATAGGGGGGAACCTAGAATATAAATAAATAAAATAAAATCCCCAGACAGTCACACCAACTACATGGCCCCAAAGTAAGCATAGCGTGTGTTATGGGATACCATGTAGCGAACTAGGGGGAACCTAGAATATAAATACATAAATAGATAAACACCCAGATACAGAACATTTTTTTTTCTTGTTCTGTGCGGGAATCGAACCCGCAACCACTGGTGCAGGTTTACCCCATCGCCAAAGTGGTCATCGAATATTTCCGAAACCCCCGGAGCAGTAATATTTGGCGGTAGATTTTATATGAAGGGTGTCCGCTACCCCGTCGGACCCTGACTAGATCGTACCACCTAGAGGGGCTCACTTAAATTAATCGCCCTTTAATCATCATCATCGTCAACAGCCTGTAGACGTCCACTGCTGGACAAAGGACAAACCTTGGGGGAGTAGGTTTTCCACGTCGCGTCATCCATTATTGCAGTCGCTCTTTACGAAATGCCAATCCAGCGGCGCTAGCCTGCTACCGTCGACAACGATAAATCGGGCCTTTTATCGATATATTTTATCGATATTTTATCTTATATAGATTTTCTTAGAATATGGTATTTAGTGTATGTAATTTATTAAGCTTATGACATATTTGGTTCTATGGTCTTAAACATGGTATCAAATCGAGTAATTCTATCTATTATGGCGCGCATATTAGCTTACATAATAGGATAAAACAACAAAATAATATTAATCTTGTCGATTTGACTATTTATCGACGGTTGCATGCTAGCCCTGCAGCGGGGCTAGCCTGCTACCGTCGACAACGATAAATCGGGCCTTTTATCGATATTTTCTTAGAATATGGTATTTAGTGTATGTAATTTATTAAGATCATGACATATTTGGTTCTATGGTCTTAATCATGGTGTCAAATCGAGTAATTCTATCTATTATGGCGCGCATATTAGCTTACATAATAGGATAAAATAACAAAATAATTATCTTGTCGATTCGACTATTTATCGATGGTTACATGCTAGCCCTGCAGCGGGGCTAGCCTGCTACCGTCGACAACGATAAATCGGGCCTTTTATCGATATTTTCTTAGAATATGGTATTTAGTGTATGTAATTTATTAAGATCATGACATATTTGGTTCTATGGTCTTAATCATGGTATCAAATCGAGTAATTCTATCTATTATAGTGCGCATATTAGCTTACATAATAGGATAAAACAACAAAATAATATTTATCTTGTCGATTCGACTATTTATCGATGGTTGTATGCTAGCCCTGCAGGGGTGGTAGGGCAATTCTTAGCCGGCCCTACACGTACTAAATTGCCAGAACACGTCACCACTAGAGCGGTGATCATAGCGGCAGATTTTGTATATTGCTTTAACCACGTCTAAATAATGGACTCAGTCAGACCTACCTATGACGAACATATAAACAGACAAACTGAACCAAGATGAAAACATTGTACCTACGTATACTCGTGTAAAAATAAACAATGTATGTTCTCGGAATTTTGGAGATAAAGCCAGGTGTTGCAAACTTGTTGCTTTTAGTGATGGGAAAAACTAGGAGCTATCGATGTTTCTGTGCTGTCCTCATTTCAAAATAAGTAAAGAAAGTTAACTTAGTTGTTTAGTGAATGTAATCATGCTAATCCATTAAACAATTATTGTAAGATATTGTAGTTTATTGAAACACAAGAAAATGTATTTAGAATTGTATTTTTTGTTAGGTAGGTATACAAAACAGTTTGTTAGGTACCTTAAATATGAGACGATTGTAACGGGATTTGATGACGTTTTAGAATGGTTTACACTTCAACTCGACGTTTTGGTGTTTTTTTCGAGAGGAAAGACGTCTAAGGCTGACAATTACAAAAGCTTTCAGTCATTACCTCCGACTGTGTCTCAGTCTTTGAGTAGGTATACTGTCTACAGCCGTTAATACTTAGGTACATACATCCAAAAGTATGCATTATGGGTTTCGAACGTTAAGACCTTAAGCGTATCGACCGAATCTATCGACTGATTGACACCACAGAAACAATCGACAATCGAACTGCAACCCTAATCCCGAAGTAATTTTATATTTCCCTATCCCAGATTCGCTTTCACGGGATATTGAAACTGTTTTATTCAACAGACGTATACTGGCCGCACAGCAATACGGGTGTGTGCCTCGTGACGGGAAATTTTAAAAATAAACCTGCGCTTCATTTGCCGAGCGCATTACAAATGTGATATTTCGTGTTTTATTTTGGCATTCTAATAATAGTTCCGTACATAATTTAGTGTGAGCTTTCTTCTACTGGACCATTATGATTTTGTTCTGGTGAGTACAAATTCATATAATATATTTTAGTGACGTGTGGAAAATGTTTTTAAATTTCGTATAGGGACTTGTACTTTTTGGTGCAGCACGCGGTTGTATTCAAAAACTTTTTCGATATTTGAATATCATTCATTTGTTTTTGGGATTCTTATTTTTTTTTTGTTATGACTATGGATGACTTTGCAAGTTGCGACAACTTTAACGACACTAAACAGTTTTACAAAACATTTTATCGATGACACGAAGCTCTACATTTAGTGTTTTTTTTTGTAAAATACCTAACAGTGGCCAGCGACCGCAACTGTGTGTGATGCCAAAGAATTGAGTTTTATGAGACTTATATTGTTGTTATTTTAGTTTTCATATCAAACAATCTGTTCAGAAATAGGTACACCGCTTATGAACACCTTAGTTTAAAATTTATATTTTAGTTAGTATGTACAGAAAAAGTGTATTTAAGTTGCATTTTTATTATTATATCTAAATATAAGTTTAAACATGTTATACGATATTTTATGAACTGATACTTTCATCAAAATTTGCATGTCATGATAGAAAGTTATCTGTTTTGCTTTCAATGATGCACTTCATGCTGAAATAAAATTTGAGAATTAGTGCTGTGACAACTTAAACGTCAAAAGTCATAAGTCAGTTTTATTCTCTTCTCATATTTTGGATTTTAATTATAATATTTTAAATACATAGGTAATAAACGATTGGGCATCGTATTCATTTGATTTATAATGCGTTTAAAATGTATAATAATAAATAATAATTTAAAATACGCAAAAATAAAACAATTGTTTTCGGAACGCTTACAATATTTACCTACGTTAAGTAGGTGCACGTGCAAATTAATGTTAAATACACGTCCCCTTATGTTATCGGTAAAGGAATACCTAATGCTTCACAAACAAAATATTATTACTAATAACTAATGGTCGATTCGTCAAAATAATCGACGCTTATTTAAAACAATTCGTCTTTTACGAGTTCCATAACTCGATTGTGTTAATCGGTATCTGTCAATTGACTCCGATTGAGATTTGGAGATCAACATGTTTAACGCAACAAGTAATAGGTACAGTTTATTGATGTAAAACACGTTAGATGTAAATAATTTAGTCATCGTGGCATAATGGCTGCTGTTTGGCGTAGTTAGGCATTTATCAGACTGACTTCTGCGCTTAGGAAGGCACGTTAAACTGCTGGCCCGGGTGCTGTATACTTGAATATAGTCTGTCTGTAGTCATTAGGGATTGTTGTTGATTAGGGTTGTCTGGAAACATAACGACAACACTTTACAGCGATAAGACCGCCCATTGTGCCTATCTTAACTTTGTGTTATTATTGTATTTTCTTTTTAATGTGAACAATAAAGTGTGAATAAATATATTGTCAGAATTATTTCGCTTGGTGGTAGGATCCCTTCTGGGTCCGCCTGGCTAGCGACCACCCTTTATATAAAGTCTGCCGCCAAATGTTACCGCTCCGGCGCGGTGATGTGTTCCGGCAATATTGTATAAAGAGCCAGTTCCTTCCTAAGCCCGTGTGCTTTCATGTCACTTACCATCAGGTGAGTTTGAGGTCAAACGCGGGTTTAGTCACTTATAAAAAAAAAGCAAATTCGCTGTCCTGTAAATTCTAACATCCTCTTACCAGCACTGGGCCTGCTTGATGGATTATGGCCTACGTCTTCTCGCCTCTTCTAAAACGTGCTTTTTGGATTTCAATAAATTATTTACAAAACTATACTTAATAAGAATTTCTATGTTAGACGAACGATGAAGGTAGAGATGGATATGATTTATTTATATTATTTCATTAGTTAAAAAATTACGGAATTAAAGAAGGCAGCATGGTTTAAGAGCGTCGCGTTTCCTAATATGGAACAAAAAAAAATTTAAGAACGCAAAGTAAACAGTGAAACGTTGGCATAATGTGCAACCGCACCATGGCCAAAAGAGAAAAAAAAGTGTAACCAGAAAAGAAGGAACATTTTGGCGGGAGCTTTTGACAATTTGCTTTTCATTTGAAATGTGTCTGTAAGATTAAAGATTTAAATTAATTTATACTTAATTTGCTCGTTTTTTGTTTTTAAATAAATTATGTAATTGAATTAAATAAAAGTGCTTGAAGATAAGTATAGAAAGAATACTTAGTATAAAGAATAATTTTTGGCACAATATGTATGAATTTCGACAATGTCCTGAAACAAATAGAGTTTTATGTTAATACAGACTTAGGAATGTGAAAAAGTAAACGTAAAAACACATTATACACATCATTAAACAAAATTTAAGGAAAAACCAGAACTTATATGCTCTGCAGTACCAAATGGACACAACTCAGCTTGTGCTTTGTACTGCGATATACTATACGTTGATCGTTAGGTGGAGATCTATATTTTCGAGTTAATTATTAAAAGGAAAAAGCAAATGGAAATTTATAATGTTTATTTTACTTTTAAGGTTCAGACGAGAATAAACAATCAATTTCAAAGCCTTCTGACGTTTTGAGGGTTCTTTATTCATAACTATAACGCTATTAATTAATATTACCAGCCAATGGAATTTAGCAAATTCGAATTCCATAGAAGCTAAGAAGTTCCAAAAGTTGCAGCCAAGTTGCAGCCAAAAACAGGTAACACTGCTGGAGAAAAGCATCCCCAAGGTTCGCCACTTCAGTTTTTCTATGTCGTCGTTAACTTTGGTTCGCCTCTGGTCCCAGTTTGTCATGTTCGTATTGTGCATCCATAGCTCATTGCACCTGCTATGTAAGCAATTTGGTTGTGGCATGACATTGGCTCTCACAATTAGCTGTCTTGTGTTTTTTTTTTCATGTCACGGTCAATTTTTACTGTACCAATTTGTATTAATTTGATAATTCTGACTGAAAAAGAGTGCCAAGAGTTTTTTTCCGCCGGCTTTTTTTTGTCTCTTGGTCTACTGTAATATCTTATTTAACAACTATCAATAACTACTTAGTTAAAGCCTAAGTATGTGATGACTGACTTCATCAAGTGTTTTGTGAAATTCCGAAGATGAATAAAACTTTTTGAATTTTTACGATTTTCCTCATTTCTTATTTGATCCCGCCGAGCATAGCTTTTTCCATTCCATGTGGACGACATAATTTTCTTTTTTTCCATGTTCATCTTAAGACGTTTACCGGCAATTAAAACTTGTAACTGCCCAGGAATATTGGGTTTAAATTGTTGCTTATTTCAATTTAAACGGATTGCAAGCTTTGATCTCAAATATTTCGGTTCTTGGCTCTTTTACAAAACATTGTCGGAACACAATTGGGAACGATATTTGGCGTCAGTTTTTAGGTACCTATATTGAGTGTGGTCGCTAGCCAGGCTGGTCACAGATTCGTCACACAGTGTGACGAACACTTAACAGGGCACTGCCACTGCGAAAAAAGAAAACTCTGTTGTTGTAATACCTACCTAAAACAAAAGTAATTCTATATAATAGTCTCGTAAGAAGTCAACTCAAGTATACCTGTGTTGTTTGAAACCCCGTATATTGCAAAGATTACAAAGGATTCAGCGTATTTTTACTAAAAATTTAGCCTATTTCTCATCTGAAATCTCACATCGACCCCCCTATCCTGAGCGGCTAAAACACTTCCAAATGATTACTCTTCGTGATCGCCGTATAGTGTTTGAAATTATGTTTTTACATGGTCTACTAAATAACACCATTAAATGTTCTAACATCCTGGATAACCTTTGTATAAATGTACCATATAAACTCCCACGTCATGTAATTACTCAATCATTATAATATATACCTACCTCAGTGTCGGACAAACCAAATGCTTCATAGTCCTCTACCTAGAATCTGCTCAACCTTTAAGGCGAGTATTTTCGAGCGCAGTAGGCAATTAACGCTATATGGGACTACGTGGCGGGCAGTCGCGTAAATGAACACGTCAGCGCACAGAATTGTCACAGTATAATTAATAGTAGTAATATAGTAGTACTATACCTACAGTGGGGCTTATTATACGAAATTCGTTTCTACGATGACTAAAACTTATGTCAAGGATGATATAACATAATCTATATTTTTTATTTATCTGGATTTAGTATTGCGATACCTATACTTACTATTTTATTTTTTATAAATATTGTAATGGCCATTTTATAGATGAAATCTTTTTAAATTTATATCCTTACTGAATCCTGTTGTGAAAATCGTGCTATTTTGACTTGAAAGTATATCGTGACGTTAATTTATAACTTTCATAAATTATTTGTCCCAAAATTCATTAAAATCAGATAAGTAGGTAGTTGAGATCTTTAACATAAACTTTTATGTCTCACTAGCTGTGACCCGCGACTTCGTCCGCGTGGATACCGTTTATTAGAGTTGGATAAATACTATTGTTATATCTCCTCCTTGAAGTTAAAACTTACCTTATTCTAAATTTCGTCAAAATCGACTCAGTAGTTTAGCTGTGAAAGCGTTACTGATAGATAAACAGACAGAATTACTTCAAAAACTATTACAACAAAGCAGTGATCCGCAGTTTCACCTAGTTTTTGTGTAAAAGTATATTAGTAGGTAGGTATATTACATAGATGATGCCCGCGACTTCGTCTGTATTGAATTAGTATTTCGAGTAGGTTATTTTCTTCTCCAAGGTCCTAACTATCTTTAATAACAAAAATAAAAATGAAGAATCTTCGCCCATATAATATGTATAACTCCTAACCACAAACATAGGTAGGTAACTATTATATTAGGTACATTACAAAGGCACATAGCGCTATAAGCAAATCGGGTGCAAAAGTGCCTTAAATTTTAATATTGTCTTAAGTTTTCGCGATAACTATTATGTATGACTATTAAATAAAACACTTTTTAACCGGATTTATCGCGTATATTTACATTTTAAATTTTAACATTCGCTCGTGGCCACGGGGTCTGCAAAGACACCGAAACGTCGAGTTAAAATGTAAAATATAAATTATACGCCATTAATCCGGTTAAAAAGTGTTTTATTTAATGCCTTCAATTTTACTTAATTCATGCAATATCTTCATTAATTATACTTAGCTTATTGTTATTCTAGGTAAAGCTAAGTAGTTTTTGCGTGAAAGAATAGCAAAAATCCATCCATCCAGCCATTATCAGTGTACATACAATACTACCTATAGTTATGTATGGCTGCTTTTCACTGCCAAACGGCTAAGCCAATATTAATGTAATTTGGTATAGTAGTTAACACATACGTTACTTTTTATTCCGAAGAAATATACGGTTTCTGACTTCCAAGAGGCAGAAACGATCATGAAATAAACAAAACCTTGATTTCCATTTTATCTCTGTATGTACAGAAGGCAGTAGGTACATCAAGCGTTACAAATCTGTCAAAATTTTTTACTTGAATTTGAACTCTATGCCCTCGATAATAAGTTGAAATTGGTTGGGGAAATTTGACAGGTAATGTAACGCTTGTTCCTTCTGTGCCTACCTATATTAAATCGCGCAAAAGCTTGCGCTCGCCTCCCGCCTTTTTATACCCTAACGCCGCGAGCCGCGTCGAGCGCGGCAACCGTTACGCAAAAATAATCCCTATATCATTCAGTATTCACGCGCGATGGGTTATTAGCGTATTTCATGTATAAGTTTGGTGTTTCTATACCGATTTCTATGATTCTTTTTTTATTGAATAGGTAATAATGTTATTTTTTTTAATAAGTGATGAGTGAGAGTATTATAAACGTAAGAGTAAACAAATATAATCAGAAAGCTCCGAACTGCTAAGCTATCTGGATTTACACGTGTTATTGTGAGTCAACCATAAAATATAGACATATACTGTCGCGGGATATTTTTTATAAAATTTAATCAAGAATATTTCTGTCATAAATGATTTCAATGTAGCTTTAACTATTAAGGCTGCACACGCGACGGAAGGTTAAAAATTTATGTAACTTCTCCCGTTTTTCCAACATTTCCCTTCACTGCTCTGCTCCTATTGATTGTAGCGTGATAAAAAGTATACTATAACCTGCCCAGGAGTATGAAGAATAATTGTACCAAGTTTCGTTAAAATCCGTCTAGTAGTTTTTGTTTCTATAAGGAACATACAGACAGACAGACAGACAAAAATTTTACTGATTGCATTTTTGGCATCAGTATCGATCACTAATCACCCCCTGATAGTTATTTTGAAAAAATATTTCATGTACAGAATTGACCTCTCTACAGATTTATTATAAGTATAGATTTCAATCCTATAGGAAACACCAGCCGTTTGAAAAAAGTAGGGTTTGGGAGCTATTTTCATTACTAATTTTCTACAAATCGGTCGGATGGTTTGGCTGAAATAAAGGAACAGAAAGATAGACTTTCGCATTTATTATTTAGTATGGATCCGTTACTTAGTCACTCAACAACACGAGTTAATTTGAGCTAAATAATGTAGTGTGAATGTTACAAAAAAGTCATTTTTTTTACATTAAATTAAATCCACCCCTTCGTAATGTGCACCTGTTTACACGAAGTAGTAAATTTTTAGTAGTTATTAATATCTACAAAATAATTATGTATGATTATATTCTTAAATGTCTATGTGTCGTCATAATCTATTAGCCGTCTAATCTATAAAGCCGAAGGGTTTGTCTGTTTGAACTTTGAACTAGATTATTCGTGAAAGAACTGATCAGATATAATTTAATGTTATTAAAGTTGATGTATAAAACAAAACACTATATTTTTGAAAACAAAGCATATAAAAGTTTAACCACAAAATACATAAAAGGTGACCAATTTAAACTAACTTTTAACACTGTGAAATTATAACTATATGGAAGCATAATTTTAACACACAGGAAAATTGGTGATAGATCCCATCTATATTCCCTTTCAAGAACGAAGTAAGTACTTTTTATTTATTAATAACTAGGTACATCAAAAGAATTGTAGATTGTTTTGCTTGGTGGTAGGATCCCTTCTGGGTCCGCCTGGCTAGCGACCACCCTTTATATAAAGTCTGCCGCCAAATGTTACCGCTCCGGCGGTAATGTGTTCCGGCAATATTGTATAAAGAGCCAGTTCCTTCCTAAACCCGTGTGCTTTCATCTTCGACCTCATCGTCACTTACCATCAGGTGAGATTGAGGTCAAACGCGGGTTTAGTCACTTAGTAAAAGATGGCAGCATTACTCAAAAACATATTTCTTGAAATTATAAACGTGTGACACCTTTGTACTAATTTTTCTTTATTCTTGTTTTCTTTTTTTTTTTCTGTTGTGTAAAACTAACTGTGTTTGTTATGTAACTGGGCACTGTCCGTATAACTAACAATAAATAAATAAATAAATAAATAAAGATACGAAACTAATTTGATATCTGGAACTTTTGAAATAGAGTCTATTTTACTCGTGACGAAAATAAATACAAGGTATTTTAACGGACAGACATTTTCAATCCATTATTTTATTGGACGTTTAAGTACAGGCAAAGCAATATTATTTAAACGTTATCCATTCAAACAAATTAACTAACAAATTAAATGATATTCGTTTCGATATTAATAACTAATACCCATCAGCACCTCAACATCAGTGCTAATGTCTTATCAGCATAACAAACACCCTTTTCGATAGTTCCTTTTTGGTACGGATTGCCAAGGTGTGGAACAATCTGCCTGCGTCTGTTTTTCCTGACCACTACAGTCCTGGAACTTTTAAGTGTCGAGTGAATAGGTTTCTCGTGGATGGACGTGTAACACCATAGTCTTCATGCGCACTTTCCATCAGGTGGCATGGAAGACAAACGTCCTATCCTTACAATATAAAAAAAAAAAAAAAAAAAACCCATCAGTACCTATCAATACCCATTAGTACTTATCAGTAGTTACCCATCTGCACCCATAAACACCTATGAGAAGCCATCAGCACCTATCAGTACCCATCGGAACCCAATAGCATCTCTCAGCATCCTTCATTACCCATCAGCACCTATCAGCACATCTGAGCACCCAACCTATCAGTACCCAACAGCATCTATCAGCAACCATCATTACCCATCAGCACCTGTCAGCATCCATCAGTTACAATCGTCACCTATCAGTAACTATCAGCACAACTTTGCATAGGTGTTCTTTAATACTTATATATATCCCATAACTTAGAGGTTTTTTTCCTTACTTAAAAAATAATACTTTTGGTCAAAGAATATGTGGTTCAAAAGTGCATACTTTCCAAGATATCCTCGGTCTTAATATAATGAGTTCATAAATTATCACCCGTGTAAAATCTCATCCACTCAATAGACTCGTGTCACTGAAGTCATACAATAAACAACAAAAACATTTTAAACGTTGAGGAATGTTGCATACAATGTACACCGCAAAACGTCGCAAACTGTACCTACCTGTGCATAGCGATAAAAAAGGAGTACAAAAAGCCACGTTGTCATACTTCGCATAAAGTTATTTTCATGAAAAATAAAAACCAAAAGAAATTTGAAAAATTATTCACATGTTATTTGATTCTTATTCACATGTTATAGAAAAATTAAAACTGTATTCAAAGAGTTTTCAAAAACTTGCTTCTTCGCCCAGGAATCGAACCGCCTTAAATCTAAAAATGAAGATTTCATGGTTTTCCTTTCATTAAATTAACCTAGTATCTTAGAGAGATTTTATTCTTGTGATAGGCTCTTACGAACCACACAATAAAATTACAGGGTGTCATTTTTACAGATTTTAGTCGGTTTGACTTCCAGGTGAAACGAGCGAATTCTCAAAAATCTTTGAATGCGGTTTTATTTCTGTTCAATAATAAAGTTCACTTTCTTTGGAGTAAATTTTGCTATCTCTATTATTTAGAGTACTTTCCCTCCAGATGGCATGACAAAACTCCACCCTGTATATTAATCGATAAGCACTTATCAGTATCTCTACGTTGGAATTGATGTGGAGAGGCAGCCCGCAAGAGGTGATGCGTTAATATTAACCCTGTATACGTACGTATAGAATAATAATCCTCCTTTTGGTTTCGTCGGGTAATTACGTAAGAAAAGATTTATCGCCACTTATAAAAAAAATAAAAAATCGCAAAAAAAGTAATATGCTCTTTTTGCACTTGCTGTCTAAAAAACTTAAAAAAAAAAGAAATAAATATCAGAAACAAGTTTTTAGCTCTATATTCATCAGTGATAATTGTTTATAATACTCCTTTCATTTATCAATCAAAATATAAAATGTGACTTAACAAAAATTTAATAATTAAATTGTCGTACTGTTATGTGTACGCTATGGTCAATAAGACGATCAATTACGCGGGAAAATTGGGAGCAAAAGCGACACAGGTCCTACCTCCATGACGCCTCGCGTGGTACTGAATTGTATCGCACCGCCTTCTTTATTATATTATATTATATTAGAAAAAATAGAACGGTTTTAAAAAAAAAATATCCACAAAATATGATTTTATGCTACATTACCAATATTATGACAAGTTTTTGTAAGTATAAGTTTGATATTCTCTTAGAATATCGGAAAATCATTTAAAATTTTCATCTTTTTCGTAATTTTTTATGATCGAGTAAAGTTTTTGGTATCGTGTTTTGATCCAGATATTTATAAAATATATGAAACAAACTTCAACATATATTTTTATCCGATCCAGACAAACAATATTGGCCGGTTGTAATGAGTTTGAAAACGCATAGATTTCGCGAATGGGGCCCTTAATAATTTTAACGTCAAACATGCAACTGACCTTTTTCACAGTTCTCGCAAAGAAGTAAGAACCAACATTCTAAACTTCCTCTCACTTTCTCAGTTAAGTTAAATTATGATCTCATACTTGTTCTCATAATTTCTCTTATAAACTTTATTTTTTAAAGCTACATAGTTAGGTACTATTTTTGTATTAGATTATTGCTATAATATGTATAAACAAAATTTGTCGTTGATATTTTATTTTAAATGTTGTGTATATCTGTTATTGGTAAACGTACAAGAACTTGTATTTTTAAATTTGTATTCCATGTAATTAATTGTATGTTTATTGTTGATGTACCTTAATAAATGAATAAATAAATACCTACTGCAAATAATTTTACTGATATTATAAATGTGAAAGTTTGGATGTCTGGATGATGTCTTGATGTATAGATGTTTTTTTTCAATCACGGCAGAACGACTTAGCGGATTTTAATGAAATCTGTGATAGTGTACAGTCTGGAATAGCACATAGGCTACTTTTTATCTCGATATTCGATATTCCCGCGGAATTCAGAATTGTAAAACTGCTCGAAAATAATGTGAAAAGGAAGTCAAATCAGTTGTGGGTGGGTCAAACCAATCTTTTCCAGACAACTTCGAGATACCCTGATTTTATAAATATTGCAGGGTGTCATTTTGTACGATCATTACTATAGAATACTACCAAACTATTATATCGTAAATATGCCTCTCAATAACTAGAAATAATAAGTAACGAACTAGAAGTAGGCAACTCACGAATTACTTGAGGTAATGAATTCCACAATCTGACTGCATAGACTGAGAAAAAGTAATATTAATCAATTTGTTGAGAAGCCATTGTAGAAATGTATGACCTATACGAGGTACGTGCTCTACATGGCGTGTCCTCAGAGTGCGAGTGTGAGAAACTTTCATGCGAATAGAGAAAAGTGAGTGGCTTAAATAAAACACTTTTTAACCGGATTTTAAATTTGTATTTTATTTTACTTATTTTGTTTATCAGAGTATTATAGCGAATAGGAATAAAAACTTTATTTTATTATTTTTGTCTGATTATTTAATTCGTTTTTAAACTTTATTTACACGCGACAGTAAAGAGGATGCATGGTGAATAAGCGCGGAAACCATGCCAACATAATACGATGACGATGACTCTTCAGAAAAAGAATTTTCATCATTAAGTGGAATGGGAGAAATTGAAAACGCGGAATAGTTTCTATATCTAAATGTAAATTAATTCAAAATTAAACAATAGTGCGGTGCGAGCACAGAACTTTATCGACTCGTTTGTTTACGAATGTTCGTATAGTATGGAGTCGGTTACAAATTTTTAGTATCATTGTAATGTTTTATTTTACAGTTATTGAGGAGTACAACATGTTTACAAACATTCAAAATTAACAAAGCACACATTTATTAAAGCGGGCCGTGCAACAATGGATAGATTTCAATTATTGCTAACAAACCGTCTCCATACTATACGAACATTCGTATAGATACGAGTCGACAAAGTTCTGTGCTCGCACTGGTGTTTTGCTGACTCTACCTAACCGGCTTGAATTGATAGCTATGACGTCACAATATGGCGCTAAGCCTATTCTTATTTGAAACACATTGTACATAGTTTACATTTTATAGTACAGAGTTTAGTATGATACCACGGACAGAAACACAAATACACTTATAAAAAGTGGAAATAATCGTAAGGTTTTGTTAGCATTTCGGCGCCGTGAAAAATCTGACACTCACCCACCAGCAATGGGTTGGTGAACCAGCTTGGTTGTTCTCAGGCTAAACCTCCTCGTCAGCCAGGGCAGAAACTCATGATGGGCTCATTACAAAGGGGTGTGACTAGGGCTGCCAACATTTTTTTCTACAAATAAAGTATACAGGGTTGATTTTTCGTCACCAGCCAAATTTGAATGTTAGTTTCTTTGATACGATATAAACATACCTGCATATTTATTTTAGCGTCACTGAGTATAAAAAAGTAGAAATATGGAACCACAAACTTTTAAAAAAATAGTCGCTGTTGATTAACATAGCTACTACGACGCGGCATTTCTTTGATAATACTACAACGTAGTACTACAAATGTGTGTAGTAGCGCGTAGTCGTCTTTATTTTAATGGTAATTTAGAGTGACCATGTCTGTGTTAATATGTAAGCGGATAAATTAATTTCCTTGTAAAAAAAAATACTTTATTTGCAAAAATCGTTTCTATAAATGATACTCATTGTGTAAAAAAAAATTGGCCGGTGACTACAAATCAACCCTGTATTTGAGTCTCAAAAGAATATCAAACATAATATTGTCTTAAGTTTTCGCGATTCATACTATTAAATAAAAACTTTTTAACCGGATTTATCGCGTATATTTACACCAATCGCTCGTGACCACGGGGTCTGCAAAGACACCGAAACGTCGAGTCAAAATTTAAAATTTAAATATACGCGATAAATCTGGTTAAAATGTGTTTTATTTAAGAATATCAAACATTGATAAATTAAACCAAGACTTAAGTCACGTATCAGTTTGGTCATCCGAAAATTGTTTGGTTCTTAATCCCATCAAAACCAAATTTATGATATTTGGCTCAAAAAACAATATTGACTGCTATATAAAAAAATATTCTCATTGTGAAGTAAGATTGATGGGACAAAACATTGAGAGAGTTGAGCAGGCGCGTGACCTCGGTGTAGTTTTGGACAGCAGCTTGAGGTTCGAGGATCATGTTGCGGAAGTCGTGCGCACGTGTTTCTATAGACTTAAGATCCTTTACAGGATGCGGGACTACATCTCAACCGACTTGCGTATCAAATTATGTGAGGCTCTTATACTGTCGAAGTTGACTTACGCCATTAATCTGTATGGTCCTTGCCTTCTGGAGCGGACCCAGTGTCTTGTTCAACGAGTACAGAATGCGTGCGCACGATTCTGCTTTCAAATCCCTCCAAGAACTCACGTTACCCCCTATCTCAATGAGAACAGTTTACTAAATATGAGAAATAAACAGCGTCTTTTCTATGCCTCAATGCTTTTCGGAATTATAAAATATAAAATGCCTCCTTATTTATTCGACAAGTTGTCTTGGAGATCATATAATAGACGCTATGGAATCAGAAAGTGTGTCAGCGAGTTACTGGTTCCAAAGCATAAAACTATGGCGTTCCGTGGTAGCTTCAGATATCATGCAACCAAGTGCTGGAACAATATTCCTCCTCCACTGCGAGATGTCAATAGTGTCAACATATTTAAAAGTAAAATTATGCACCATTTATTGTCTCAGCAAAAAACGCATTACCTCCCAAAGTTGCATGATATCTGAAGAATGTAATCCATATAAGAACCAATTTATTAATTTTTAAACCTTATTTATGTAGTTAGTTATGTTTAAGATTTTTTGTTTTTTGTTTTTCATTATTTTATTATTGATGTATCCTCAATTAAAAAGATGGTCTATTTTTTATAATAAATAGAAGCGAAGCGTAGCTATTCAACGCATAGGATTTGGCAGAATAAACAGCGTTGTTGCTGAACTTGTTCCAGCATCAACATCAAGCTGAGCCAAAGCCTTTTTGCTCGCACTATCATTCAATTTATTATTTTATATTGTATTAGTTCTAAGTCCCTTTTTTTTGTGAGCAAATAAACTGATTTTATTATTATAACTGATTTTATTAAACAGTAGGTATTTTGAAAAAATAAACTTTATTCAATTTATTTAATGTTTAAGTTAATAAATATATAAGCTTATATTTTTAGACCTTCTATGCTGGACTGGGAGCGAAAGAAAAACATAGAATGTGCCAGCTGCTTCTCTTCCCGGGAATACTGTAAAAGTTAGTTAAGGGACAGAGGGTTTTATTGGCGTTTTTGCGGGCGATAGGCTGACTCCCTCTCACTGCAATAGTCTCTTAACATCATTATAATACCTCCAAATTTGTCAAATGTGACATCAAATGGATTACAGCCTTTGGTGTTCTGCCTACCCCATAAGGGATGCAGGCGTGAAGTTTTATGTATATTTTTAGTACTTCTTGCACAAATTATTAATTAAAGACTAGCATATACCTAAGTGTTAAGCTTTTTATGCTGAAAACAGTATTTTTTATAGGTACTTTATTTTTGTTCAACATTTAACAGTATAATACTGTTAAAAACAGTACCTATAGTTGGCAATCCTAGTTGTGACGATGATGGATGAGAAATGTTTCTAAAATGTAACATGTGGCACGGAAGACAAACGTCCTATCCTTACATACAATATAAAAAAAAAATCAAGTGAGACTGAGGTCCAACGTGGGCTCAGTTAACTAGTAATAAAACAAATAAGAAAAGAAAAATAATTTGTACCTAAACCATGATAATCATTACCTTTTCTCTACAATTATTTACAGCGAGCGTTTACCTTGTATCACGAAGTCATGACGAGTCAAAAAATAAATATTCTTCGTCACCGAATGAGAACGTTGTAATTTATAGACTCACATGTCGGACATTTGGCAAAAACATTTCAAAGATCTGTATCGTCTGCCGTATCATCATAACACTTGACGTTTTGTTGTTTTTAATTTTAATGTTCCTAACTAACAACGGTAAGAATACCACAGAGACCATCTTTGTTTTGTTCTTCTCAAATAAAACAAAATGGCGTCTAATGTTTTGAAGATTGATTTTTAATTCTTAACCGACAATTAGCTGAGATAAGACGGACCACGGAACACTAAAGTACCTAATTTATAAATGTTTAAATTAATAAGAGACGACTTAGGCCGCCTTTTCGCTCAAAGATTTCGTTTTGGCAACATTATTACCAATTTAAGTCTATTTTAACAATATTATGAGTAGGTAGGTACTGAGACTGTAATACGCGTTACGGAATTAAAATATACCTAAATACACACATGAATGGTGTATGTATAGGTAATTTTGGTTTGTGTGCATCATTGCCTACGTATAATACTAAAAACCACGTCCGTGCTTGCATCTAAGAAGGTACCTAATTAGTAGCATTATGCGAGGCCCTAAACCACACCTTTATCTACAGTCCGTTCACACATGGTCCGATTTACTGGATACGTTTTACCGGATACGTTTTTTTTCATCGATGGCGCATGGAGTTTTATTAACGACTGCACATATGGCACAGTATTTAGTTTTCGTATTTACGATACAAAAAGTTATCCAGTAAAACGGATCATGTGTGAACGGGCTGTTACAACCCAAAGTTCTTAGCTTTTCCAAAAGCATTTTTCCTCAGAACGTTCTCAAGTTCTAGTTTTAGTCCTGGAACTCCTTGACAAAGCCAGGACATTTGACTAATACAAGGCATAGAAACTCTACTCGCATAGCCGCTTATGACACTGATATTTTAAACTTTTTTACAAAATCTGGAAAAAATGCATGTTTTATTTATTCTAACTAAAGTGTCATATAAACCAGTTCGTTCGATGATTTTCTTAACACAGAATGTCGTGTAATAATAGTAGATTAGTAGCCAAGGGCTGTAAGGCATCAACTGCAGCCCGAGATATTTAGGCGCACGAGCGCAGCGTGGGCGCCTATAGTTCGAGGGTGCAATTGATGCTTACACCCGAGCTAACTATTCTGCTTTACATCTCGATTGTGAGGTAAGTAGAAAAAAAATGGCATTACAAGAATAAAACATTTTATTTGTTGACATTTATAGTGAAATGAGATTTTCAAAATTTAGGGACAGGTGTTTTTTAAAGTTAATGTTTTCTATTCCCGCCTTTTTTCTTCAAAAAGAATCAAGTAAAGAACTTTTTAATCTTTTTTTTCAAGATTTAACTTGAGCTTTGCCTTTCTTTGGTCATTGGGATGAATGCATGATGTCTATTGCCAGTATGATGGTTAGACGTTCGCGAATTTTTTGAAAGAAAGAAGTGTTTTTTTAATTACTTACCGCCCTAGGGCTTTTCTGGCTAGATTATTACACTAGAGCGCTAATTAGTCACCTACAAGCCCCATTTGAAGGTAATAAGAACCTACTTACCGAACATGAGAGATGTAAAATAAATTAGGCAGGTGTTCGCTCACGACAAATAACAACAATAAT
The DNA here is from genome assembly GCA_944452665.1 of Stenoptilia bipunctidactyla. Lineage (NCBI taxonomy): Eukaryota > Metazoa > Arthropoda > Insecta > Lepidoptera > Pterophoridae > Stenoptilia > Stenoptilia bipunctidactyla. The sequence continues at coordinate 3,821,841 of OX101750.1, read as the reverse complement.
AACAAACTAGCTGTTAGGCGCGGTTTTACCCCTTGTGAATATCGGGATAAAAAGTAGCCTATGTGCTATTCCAGACTGTAGGTACACTGTCACTATGCCAAATTTAATAACCCTTTGTTCCTTTCTGTCGTGATTGAAGAAAAAACATCCATACATCCATCCATCCGAACATTCTCATTTATAATATTAGTACGATTCCTATCCAAATAAGTATATCCAAACCCATTTTAATTAAGTTCTTTTATTTATACACCATGTTAATAATTTATGACAATACTATAAAAAAGAGCACAACTGGCGTTCTTAGCACCTAATAGCGCTTTCTTCCAGACAAAACGTTATGAGAGATATTAAGCAAAAATTATTCAAATATAATAAAACAGCACGTCATATGATAATCTAAATTTTATTTTCATTGTGTTTGAGTCAGCCAGTAAATGTTGCAATGTTGCCCTTGTTTCAATGCCACCACTTATAAATTCGACCGTACATATGTACACATTAAATACATACACAAACCTACTAGGAAGGTACACACAATTTATGAAAAATTAAGAAATGCAAACGTTAGCTTTAGGTGGATACGTTCATGTGAGCAATTAACATAAATGGTGCAAACATAAATGTGAGCGCCAAAAGAGGTAATAGAGATACAAATTGATACAGAATTCTTACTTAAAAGAACACCCAGGAATGTTTAACCTGGATTTTCGTTGTATCCCACGTGGGTACAGTACAGTCATCGACTCCTCAACGGTTACACATAAATGAAAATATCGCCTTTACAGCCCAGGCCATAAGGTTTACACAAACTTCAAAAGTAACTTTTATCCTAATGTTGTTCGTATTAGCGTATTTGACACAGATTCACTCATGCCTGCTGCATGTTGCGAAATGGCGGACATTTTTAAAAATTCCTGACGTTCCCGCCAATTTAACAATCAAAAGCTATTCTTGTTTTTCATCTGCTGCAATAACTTTCGTCGGTACTTAAAACCCGGGGCTACCGAAATCGTTACTGGCAAAATAAGACTGCCTTAATGGCTCAGTGGTGTGAAACACTAAAGTTATTCGTAAGGAGCAAGAAAAAAATTGTTTCGTATCGTCAGGGTGTTTATCTATGCACGTTTATATGCGTATCATCATCATCAGTAGCAGCTGTAGACGTCCACAGCTGGACATAGGCCTTCCCAAAAAGGGGGCGAATTGCTGCAATCACCACGCTTGGCGGGCGGGTTGGCGATCGCAGAAAGATGTTTTAGCTACGCAGAAGGACGCTGCTTTCCGTCCTCTGGATTATTGTCCCTTAGTCGCCGCTTATGACACCCACGGCAGGAGTTGGAGTATAGATCTATAGATAGATCGCGCAAGTGAAGTCGTCCTGGCGCCGTGGTTACTAACGATATCGCAGGATAAGCGCGCTCGGTGCGGCCGGTATTGGGATGGGTGACCGCCGACCATTCATTTCTCACGACGACTTTCGTGCTTCGGAGGGCACGTTAAGCAGTCTGTCCCGGGTGCTGTATACAAACAGTAGTCGTTAGGGTTTGTCAGAAGCCATTTCGGCACCCTGAAATAACTGACATCCACCAACCAGCACTGGACCAGCTTGGTGGATTACGGCCTAAACCTCCTCGTCACCCAGAGGAGAGACTCATAGCCCTGCAGTGGGCTCATTACACGGAGTTGTGATGATGATAATGAGATCGCGCCAAATATGTATTCCTCTCTGAAGTTGTTGCGAGACGCTTTGCGCACGCGCAGGTTATTTGTAAGTAAAACATCAGCGCGAATCGCCTTGCAACTTCAGAGGGAACTAGATATTTGGTACAATCTCTACATAAAAGCAATTGTGTTAAATTATCTCGATTCATAATCTAAATAAACCACTATTATCTATCAAACAAACTTCAATGGACTTATTTGCCGGGTAATAAGTACTGTACTCGCTCCTCGGAAAACAGATTGATAACGCATAAACATAATTCATCGGCTTTTCGGGGTAGTTTTAAATATGCTGCAACCAAATGTAGGAACAACATCCCTCCACCACTTAAAAAAATAACAAGCTTCTCGACCTTTAAAATTAACTACAAACTACACCTTCTGGCACAAAAAAAGGCAGCCCTTTAATTGATGCAATTAAATTTAAGTATACAATTTTATCTAATAGGTACCTATTATTGTAATATTGAATTCTGGTACCTATAGGTACATACTATATATCTATTATTTATTTATTATGTATATTATACATTAAAGCATGCGTAAAGCGTCCGTCAACAACACGGGCTTGAACTGAAAATCAGCGCTGAAATTCATAACTTATGAATTTCGGCATAATGCTGAGTTCAGGCACTACCTATTACTTATTCTGTGGTTCAGGCCTTTTCGGCGTCAAATTAGTGTTTGTGTTTTCCTTTTTTTTCTTTTTATGACCTTGTTTTATGTCAAATTGTTTTTCTAAATGTTGTTATCATTACTTTTGTGTCGATTTTGCGCCGAATAAATGATTTTATTATTATTACTATTTAACGAGAAACGTCACCGAAACGTCGTGTTAAAATGTAAAATATACGCAATAAATCCGGTTAAAAGTGTTTTATTTAAACTTTGCTTAGAGCCATGAAGTTGGTGTTAGGTATTGTCAGGGAATTTAATGTTTCTACCTCTGTGTTACGTATATGAAATAATTAAATAAATAAATGAGATCAAATATTTTCTTTGTATTATTTTAATACCAGTACCTATACACATCGTAGTATGCTGTAGATACCACAGATAAATAGTAGTCAAAGAGTACCGTCAAATAAAGATTATTTTGACATTGACAACACAATGCTCGCTCGTAATCAATCACCACTTAGCGTTGTACCTTGAATGAATTGGCAAGTTGATTGAATTCTTTTTTATTTTATTTATGTCTTTACCTTGAAAATCATTTCTGGAGCTTCGTAGACAGGCGATACTTCCGATAAGTATCCTAATATTATTAACGCTAAAGTTTGTAAGTATTAACGCTAAGGAACGACCAATATTGACTAACTTCTATATTAAATTATTATAACTATACATAAGAGATAGAGTCTGACCAATGAAAGCTGTCCACGAAAAAAAGCGAGAATTTTAAAAAGTCAAGATGATGCAATGCTGGTTTTACCCTGCCCAAATGAAGTTGATACTATTTATATATCGACTTCGACAAAGGATGACGTTATTTATTCGATGTATGTGCAATAGTAGGTATTAACTTCGTTTAAGCAGCGTGAAGCCAGGTGGCGCATCTTGATTTTCAAAATTACCTCCTTTTTTCTTGGACAGCTTTCAATGGTCAGCTTCTAGTAAATAGTCGTTATTTAGGCACAATATGGTGAAAAGCGACTTTAAAAACTTCAATGTGTTCATATACCTACTTTTGATGCTGACTGCATGGGCACTACGGGCGAGTAGTACCTGCGGGACCCAGCCACGTCCAACGCGTGCGTAACGCGTTCCGTACATCCATACGTACATACATGCGGAATACTACATCCGTTTCAGTTTTGTATGAATAGGCGTGTACGCAGCCTCTGACTCCAATTGGCTGTCGTTCAGATGATGAGAAAAGCCCAACTCGGGATTTTTCAGCAAAGGGGGTGTTTAGCGGGTAGCGCTGGGTTCGGTGAGTCCCGCACTGTTAGGGGTAGTCCCCCAAAGGTCCCCTCTCGTGCATCAAGCATTCACCTCCTCTCCTCCTGAGACTTCCTTAGGGGGGTGTAGTAGGCAGTCTAACGTTTCTTTGGCGGGAAAAAAAATAATAATATGCGCATATACACTCGTAACGCAGCATTGGCCTTAGATTCCAAAAGGAAAAAAGAGGAAAAAAGCTTACGGAAGAAAGCTCTCGGCTTCATTTTCCTTTAATGTAATTTATTAGCATAATGCATAAATCGTTCATATATTTTTGTTTTATAGTTTGGTCAAATTTCTAATTTGACAAATAGACTCATTCTTAGTTTTTTCATAAGTTTTTATTTTTAACCACCTTGACAAACCTTTATTTTTGACAGCCCAATTGTAGCTCCTAAGTCGTCGTCATCATCACAACTCTTTGTAACTCCCCCACTGCAGGGCTATGAGTCTCTCCTCTGGGTGACGAGGAGGTTTAGGCCGTAATCCACCAAGCTGGCCCAGTGGTGGTTGATCATATATATCATATTTTTTTTTTTGTTTGTTCATAAATACATTCAGAAATACAATAACTTCTTTTTCCTTTTCATTAGCACTTAGATGCACGTTTCGTAAAATAAATCCTAAGTAGGAACCTACTTATTTATAATTATAACATCTTGAAATACACTAAAATACAGATGATACACGACATGACCTACAAATTTGTATCATATTCGGATAGTAACCTATTTTCGGATCGGCCATCGACCTATTGAGATTTGTCGAATGTTGCCAGATGCTTTATGGCATAATGTCAATGATTTCCGATGAATGGCTCTATTTTTAATTAATTATGATTGGAGGTTATAATTGGCATTATATTGTCGTAATTTTTCGCGATTCATACTATTAATATAGGTAGGACGGTCTCAGTGCTCACTGGTTCGATTCCATAGACATAGCTTACGATTTTGAGATTTTGGAATTTTCGTGTTCGGAAATGAATAAAAAAATTAAAATTTTGATAGATTCATAATCAATGTAGGAAACAGCAATACCAGTAACTCTGATGATTCATTTCATATAGAATTGCTGGATTCAGACTTTGATTACAATGAATAACAGTATATTATGTAACAAGTGAGCGAAGTTGCTAATTACAGTCGAGGCTCGAGGAAGTTGCTTAATAATGAGCCGAGACTGTAATTAGCAACGCTCACGAGTTACATACGACGTTTTTCAACACACTTGTGAGTAAAAGACAGACATACGTGGTCATAAAATAACAAACACACTTGATAACAAAGCTGTGAACTGTGATTGAAAAATGGCGCCGAACCTCGCGCATGCGCGTAGGTTTTTTTTTTCGTCAAATGTGTCAATGTCTGTATAGCATATACAGCCTATTTTAAGTGAAAATGTTTAATTTGGAATGGTAAATGCAAATATTTTAATATTTTATGACAAATTATTGTAAATTGTGAATAATTTGTTTGATATACAAATTTGTTTTACTAATATAAGGCGCAAACATTTAAAAATGTATATGGATTTGAAGTGGTATAAAACCTCTTTGTTGTTTCTGAAAATATTTAGTGTATAACCCGGACCAATAAAATATGCTCTGTTTTCTCGCATGTTATTTGCACAAAGGTACAATTCAACTTTGTAGGATTCATTATATTATGCACTAGGGTATAATATATTATGCACTCGTGACTTATAGCCCAGTTTATAGTTCTAAATTCAATAGAATAATGCTCACTTTACGAGCAAGTGTGTTGAAAAAATAATTATTGTATTTTGTGGTTATATTTTTAAACCTTTTTAATACTAGTTGCCTATCGTTTTAATAATATACATCTCATAAAAAAGTATGACATTACCGATTTAGTAATTTTTCACGATAGGTACTATTTTAAAAAAAATTGATCAAGTATCAAGTTTGTTTAATCCATGTACTTATTTCGTACTATAGTCGGGGCTACCATGATGGTATTTTTTTAAATTCACCAGATTTTTTCATTCTCTGCTTTCATTAGCCAGACTATATTCGAAATTTCTGCACACCAATACAAAAAGACACTTTCAAACAAATAAAGTTATGTAGGTACGTCCATCCACGAGTGAATTGGTTTCTCGTGGATGGACGTGTACCACCTTAGTCTTCATGTTCACTTAACATCAGGTGGCATGGAAGACAAACGTCCCATCCATAATTTATATAAAAAAAGGTACCTACAAAAAATAGTAGTACCTACTAGGTAATGTGAGAATTAAAAATCAAACATACAAAACATTACAAAAAAATTAACACAAATAAGAAATGTGAAATACTACATGTAGGTATACGATTATAAAATGTATAGGTATTCCCGCACGGAACAAAAAAGTTCTAGGTTACCCCCTTAGTCCGCTACATGGTATCCTATATCACAAGCTATGCTATGCTTACTTTGGTGCCATGTAGTTGGTGTGATTGTCTGGGGATTTTATTTAAGTAACCCACTTTTAACCGGGGTTTAATTTAAAATTACCTATACCTACCTAGGTGCTAAATCCGGTTAAAAAGTGTTGTATTTTATAATTAGCATTTTTGTGCAATGTTTTTGTTTGATGTTAAATTTCAGCGGTCACATATACCTAATCCATGCTCTAAGGGCTATTTGATGCACTGATGCCCTGGTCCCGGTTTCCAATCCCACCTGGCATAGTTTGGGAAATTAGCATTTCTAAACTGACTGTGGTGCCCTGAAAATTCTGACATCCATCACCCAGCACTGGGCCAGCTTGGACCCAGAAGAGAGACTCATGCCCTGCAATGGGCTCATTACAAAGAATTGCGGTGATGACGATGACTTAGGAGCTACAATTGGGCTGTTAAAAGTAATTATTTGTCGAAGGCGGTTAAGGTACAAAATGCTAATGAAAAAACTAAGTTTGACCAAACTATAAATCACAATCTTAAATTTAAAAAAAAAAACCTTTGAAATCTGCCAAAAATAATATACATATAACAACCGTGCCAAGTTAACCCGAAAAACCACAAAGACATTACTAAATTGGGGCTAAAAGTTGACTAATTGCGTCTAAAATAATAAAGTTCCCGCAAATCGGCAATACCACGCGGAAATTAAATAAATACCCGGAAAGGTCGGGAAGTCGACGACCCGTTTATGGGCGTAGTCATGATGCGGTTTCCTTAAAATAAATGATTTTCATGAAATCCGCAAATTTGACGTTTGTTTCATCGTTCGTTCAACTTGACGTTTGTTAGTGGTATTCACACGTCTACAAATATGTATAAATAGTTCCCCTAGGGTCGGTTTGTTATATTTCATCGCAGCTAGACCAGGGTTTCCTAACCTTTTCAATATTGTTACCTCTGTGACTTACAAGGACAACAGATTTTACCCCCAACGTATAGATAGATAGGGTGTCCAAGAAATACCGTCTCTGGAGTCAACATTTTCGAGAAATTCTCAGTTTTACATTTTAGAAAAAAATCGCTATTGTCACACATTCGGTCAAGGTAAATAATAAAATTAATAATAAATAAAATCCCCAGACAATCACACCAACTGCATGGCCCCAAAGTAAGTATAGCTTGTGTTATGGGATACCATGTAGCGAACTAGGGGGGAACCTAGAATATAAATAGATAAACACCCAGACACGGAACATTTTTTTTTCTTGTTCCGTGCGGGTATCGAAGCCGCAACCACTGGCGTCTGAGGCAGATAGAACCCCATCGTCGTCAAAGGTGGAATTTTTATGCTTTAGAATTTTTATCCCATGTACCTAGATGTTTCAGACTTTTAAAATAAATTCCTTTCGAAATTTGAGGTTTTTATGAAAAAATCACTATTAAACTAAATGAAACTAAACCAGAAAACACGAGATACAGGCGTGAAGTTATGTATGCAGAAAATTATTTAAAAATTCTTCCTTTTTATACAGATTCAAAAATGGTACCTACAACACTTTGGACCCCATTTGCTAAAAAATTTTTGTCTTTGTTATTATGCCGGTACAAAAAAATGCAAGAAACTATAGCCCGACAAGGATCTTTTGGCGCGTGACAAAAATTGGAACTTTTGCTAATATCCGTCTTGGGAAATGTCACTTCATGACTTTTACCGCTCATATTTATGTACTTTTAAATTCAATATTAAGATATGAAATACGCCAAAATTTACAAAATGTGGGCTTAATTATTGGCTTATCTACTATTTATATCTTTAACCCTGTGTTTTTGAACCACTAACGTTTTTCTCAAAGTTTACGCGACTTGTTTTTTGTACATAAAACTAAATAATTTCTGTTTTCTAATATGAAAAACCTAAAAGTTTATGCCGTCATATTTATCCCTGAGAAGAGGGAAATTATACTGAATGATAACCCTTATTTCACCCTCACGCCCCTCTAACGTCATCATCCAAGCACCAAAAATGACTGTACATTCCATTACTTTTTTTCAAACTGTCAACATCCAAATCGTGTAATAAAATTATTCTTCACTCTTTTAAACTCAGCTGCGATATTCTTGAGCCACGCTGTTAATTCTGCTGCACAGTTCGCTTGCATTATATGTTGGTTTGTCATATATTTTGTTTTAAGACACCCCCAATAAAAAAACTAAAGGATTTAAGTCACCAAGGTGACCACAGGAATCCAATCGCCCAATCCACCTTCTTGGGAGCTTACTATTAAAGTTCTCCCAAACGTCCCGAGCGTACCTGCGCTGGCAATGAGAGGTTTTCTGACAGCTCCTTAAAAAACAAAACGGTACAAAAAATGGTACAAAGGCTTCGATAGATGGCGCTTTACAAAAGGCTAAGTCTTGTCTGTCATAAAGCCACTTATTCCACACTGTGTTTTTAAAAGTAAAATATATAAATTGACGTCTGTATCAGAAGTTGAACTTATAAATAACCAAAGATGGTAGATCCCACTTACCTACATTATAGTATACAGACTTAACGCCTTCGCCTTTTTAAAATTGCCATCTATAGACGTTTTTGAACTTATCTTTATGAGCTGTCAGAAAACTCCTCATTGATGTAAAAAATTGGCTATTTGATTCTGGAGTCACCTCTACTGGTCCTATTTATTTTACCATTGTAGGTTCGACACCATAAGTTTATTTTATACATGTGTTGTGACCGATCTTCTCTCGTCTGTGAGGATTCTCTATCGGCCAGCTATGAATTTTATCAAGGTTCAGATACCCACCACATCTACATTGCGATACGTTACTCCATGATACTTTATTTTAAAAGTCGAGATCTTCTCTGATTTTTTCCAACATTATAATAAATAAATCCCCAGATAAGCAACTACACCAACTACATGGCCCCAAACTAAGCAAAGCTTGTGATATGGGACACCATGTAGCGAACTAGAGGGGAACCTAGAATACAACACATATAGAGAAACGCCCAGACCCGGTTTTTTTAAACTCTTGATCCTTGCAGGAATCGATCGAACCCCGTCGCCAAAGTGGTCGCCAAAATGATGTTCTTCGTAGCCCCCGTAAAATAGTCGATTTACCTTCGCGGGGATAATTACCCCTAGGTTAGGAACCCAGGAGCTAGACTTACTAAATATGGTTTTCCCTCTTTCTTACAAATGGTAGGATAAAAGTGATTTGCCAAGCATGGCCATATGGTTAGGTAAAGAAGGCAGCAGATCAAGTTTAGTGTTCCAAACCTGTCAAAAAATTGTAATGGAATCTTAACTCAGACATCAGACATAATAATAAGTTTAAGCATGAAGGTTACTTATAAAATTGTACAGGTCAAAGTTACCCAAAAGAAAAAACAATCAAATACAAGACACCAAAATTGCCAGTTTGGAGAAAGAAAAAAGGCACGACAGTCGCAATGACGCTAGTCTGCCGCAGCCCTTATAAAATGTAAAATGTAGATAAATATTGAGCTCATTTCGACATTAGGTACTTTCTCTAATTATAGGTCTCTTATGGCAATCTCAACAACTCAACAAAAACTGAGTTTTAAGCCACTAATGCCCGTCTGCACTAAGCTCTATTTAGCATAAACTTAGTTATGACATGCCTAAACTGAGAGAGACTTTTTGCTTAAGACGACTGTCTATTTAAATAAAGGCATTATGGGACTTGTGAAGCTACTGAATGTAATCATGATTTGATTAAACTGACGTGACTGTGTTTTGCTTGCCACTTATTTCTGGTATTTTCAAGCGTCGCATCGTCGAGTGAATAGGATTCTCGTGCACCGCCTTAGTTTTCGTCGTCAGTTACCACCAGGTGACATGGAAGACGAATACAATCTTTTTTTACATACCTATTAAATTAACATAATTATTTCAGTAGATCTCTTAACATTTTTTGAAGTTCTTTATTAAATAAAGGAAGTCTCATATAAATTGTAAAAAGAGACAGCCTGCCGCCGAAGGGGCCTTGTATTATTTTCATCTGTAAACTTTCTCAAGATCACGCCACGGTCATTTTATCAGACTCCTTTATTCAGAACTTCTTGATTCACACCAATAAAAGCATCAAAACGAATTTATAACATCCATTTTAGCTAACTAAACGCACATCAAATAGATTTCCCGCGTATTTTTGGCAGTAAAAAATGGCCGACAAGCGAGACTGGTGGTGCGGGTTCAATGTCAAATTTATTTATTCCCGTTGCGAAGAGAAGAAAACGTGTTACGTGATTTATCCTGGAATCATCTTGTTTTGATTAATGGTAGTGATGATTTTTAAATTTACTTATTCATTTTCATTCGCATTCATTGGAAAACTCGTAGTCAGGGTAGTTCAACTGTTATATGAAAATGCAGTAAGGTGCCACAACTCTTTAAAGTTTTGCTTTGCTTATGAAACTGGGCCGTATTCGACAATACACTGTCTAATTTCAAGTCTTTGCAGTGTCAGAGGTAGAGACTTTAAAACCAGTTTTTGTTAGCAGATGTTGATTTTGAAGTCCTCTTATTTGATATGTTCTTTTGTTACTACTATCGTCTTACTAAAACAGAAATTCCTTCCATAGTACAACTAGATATCCACTGAAGAATCTTTTTAACAAGTTTCACGTCGGTGCACTCAAGGAATAAAATTTTTGAAGCAAACTAAATGGCTGCATTTCCCGAACCTGTGGGAATTTTGAGAATTCCTTACATAGTGCACCCTACACCCCTAAGGCAGCACCTCAAGCGATCAAAAAAATTTACTTGAATCTGAACTCTATGCCCTCGACATTAAGTTAAAATTGGTTGGGGATTTTTGACACGTAATGTAACGCTTGATCTGCCGCCTTCTGTACAATATATTTCTCAGCTCTCTACACCCAGGACTCAGGAGTTACCTACAAGGAACACTATACTCAAGAGTACCTATGGCTGTACGTTGTCTGTCAGTCACTCAGAACCTCAGTCTATGCGCGTACAAAGTCGCGGGAACACGCTTGTAGTTATAGAGCGGCCGGTGGGAGTTTGCGTTCCTGACAGCTGTCAAAATCATAGCTTTTTTAACTTTTTAATCGGAAATAAACTTTATTCAGTGGACATAAGGAGCTGTCAGGAACGCGTTCTCGCAACGGCCGCACTCTAGTAGATGGTGCGCAATCTTATATACCGACTGGTGCTTCATTTTCTACATAGACGTGCTACTACGTCACGACGACAACAACGGGACGATTTTCTTCATAGATAACGCGTTAAACGCGCGATTCATAACATTTGCAAGAAATTATCTCAATCACACTTTACGTTTACGTTCTGCAAAAGTTACTGCGTAGGGTAAGATAAATAAATACCCGATAAAACATAACTTAGAAGCCTCCAATATGATTTCGATTATAATGTAACGGTGACGGAACTACAAGGTTATGTTGTGGAAATTACTGTCAGTGTCATAGGGATCATTTGAAAACAATTCAACTTATACCTAGTTGGCGCTGCTTCGATCCCAATTCCCATACAAAACGAAGTTAACGTTAACGCGATGGTAAAGTTATAAAACTCGCACTAGGCACTCTGAACGTATGTACCTCTATAACCGCGCGATTCAAAACGAACGAGTCAACTTGCGTCATATGGACACGCTCTACGCCTCGCCACGACTACGCGACTATTCCAAATTAAATAATTATTCCTGCATTTTAGCATGTCTATTTGAAGGCCCCTTGTAATTTTCAATAAATGAAAGTCAACATATTTATTTCCTACATTTGAAATTCGTCATAAGTAAGTAATTTAAACATTGAAAATGGATTGGACTGGGAGTGAAATAAAAACATAGAATGTGCCAGCTGCTTCTCTTCCCGGGCATACTGTAAAAGTCAGTTTAGGGACTGAGGTTTTATTGGAGGCTTTTTGTGGGCGATAGGATGAACCCCTGTCACTGCAATAGTCTCTCTCCATCATTATAATATCTCAAAATTTATCAAATGTGACATCAGATGGTTTTATAACCTCTGTTGTTCTGCCTACCCCATAAGAGATACAGGCGTGAAGTTATGTATGTATGAAAATAATCATAATTCGTAATTAAAAAGTTTTCATTTAAGGCTTTTCATAGTCTTTGAATTCAGTTATCTTATTAATGTGAAAGTTGTTGTATGGATCGATATTTCTTCCTCAATCACAGCAGAACGGCGCAACGGATTTGGATGGAATTTAGCATAGGTATAGTGTTCAGTCTGGAATAGCACATAGGCTACTTTTTATCTCGATAAAATTACTGATCCTTACGGGATAGATTTGTGTTAACGATTTTGACGCCAAGTCAAACCTTGAAATTAGCCTTGACACTAGATGGCGCTGCTAGTATTATAAATCGCGCATGCTACTTATTATTCGGGGAACGACGTTTGAAGCAAATGTCTAAATGATCAAAACTCAGTGAGCGGATGAATTCGCGTGGGCATCATCTAGGCTTAAATACTTTTAGAAACTTTATTATCAACGAGTAGTTTCCCGCTTCGTACGTACGTGCTAAACTACCTTCCTTGTGAGAGAGAATTACAAGTTTCACATCGGTGCAGTCAAGAAAAAAATATTTGTCACACGAACTTAAAAGTCCTATATTTCTCGTTCCCGTGGGAATTTCGCAAATTCCTTCCATAATACAATCAGACACTTATTGAAGAACTTTTATACCAAGTACCTATCACATCGAACACGTACACAAATACACACTTCCTAATTATTAAATGTCAACGAATTATATAAGTAAACAACTATTCGACTTGCACGTGAAAATAGAGCATAATTATTTAATCTGTTTCGCCGACATGGCCAACAATCATCGTAATAATTCAACCAATTTAGACAAAACATTAATAAATTTAACATCCAGATCTTCTACATGAATGTCTCCTTTCATTACTCCATACCATATGAAAATCCGTTTTGTGGATCTTGTGTTTCAACCACAGATATAAATAAAATAAATAAAATCCCCAGACAATCACACCAACTACATGGCCCCAAAGTAAGCAGAGCTTGTGTTATGGGATACCATATAGCGAGCTAGGGGGAGCCTAGAATATAAATACACTAGCCACCGCGCGCGGTTTTACCCGCTTAACTTTTGGTCCCGTGGGAATTTCGGCATAAAATAGCCTATAACCTTCCTCGAGAGTTGGGCTATCAAATGCAAAAAGAATTTTTCAAATCCCAATTGTAGGACTACATGGTCGCTTTCGTGTACCAAGTCCATTAATAAAGATTAAAAAAAAAAATCCCAATTGTAGTTTCTGATATTAGCGCGTTCAAACAAACAAACAAACAAAAAAACAAACTCTTCAGCTTTTCATATTAGTATAGATAAATAGATAAACACCCAGACACGATGCATTTTTTTTCTTGTTCCGTGCGGGAATCGAACTCGCATCCACTGGCGTGGCGTCTGAGGCAGATAGGTTTACCCCATCGCCAAAGTGGTCGTCAACGATTATAGACATACATTTCAACAAACATACACGACCGAAATGGGCTTGTTTTGTAATAGGCAGTGATTTTTGCAGTGATGTAAGTAAGTACACTTTTTTATTGGTGATTGAAACCGCGTTTTACTTAGGCGTTGGACCTCAATCTGACTTCATTTAGGCGGGAACTGACTCTTCATACAATATTTTCGGGAAACATCGCGGGAGCATTTTTGGCGTCAGATTCTTATGCAGGGTGGCTAGCCAGTCGGACTTTGACGGGATCTGCCACCAAGCGAGGGTCACTCGTATTAGTCGCCTTTTACGACATGCTTATCCAGGGACAAGGGCTATTCTAAGCCTAGCCAGCCTACCTACTGCGGCTATACAGGCTATGAGTGAGGAAATGGCCGCGTGTACTGGGCCATTTCCTACGTGGAGGGTGCAAGGCTTAAGCTGAGCGCAATCCGCCGGGGATCGCGGGCAATGCCACTGGCGATACCGTGGGCCCCAGTAATGGCGGGGGAGGTACACCTGGAGGCTTTTAGTGGGTCGGTTCGGCCTTCTGTCGGATTATCCCCACATCACTAAGAAAATTGTCCTTATCTTGTCGAAAAGGTTGCCTGTAAGAGATCATATTTTATTGATAAGGCCGCCAATTGTACTCTAATTATATTTTTGTAAACTATGTAAACATAATTTGTACAATAAAGAATAAATAAATAAATACCCCACCGTTCCCCCTTGGGCGGTCGGGGACGTGACAGCAACTAAGCCATATTCTAAGCCAACCCTATAAATAATAGGAACCAATCGTACCTTGTGACAAAAGTCGCTTAAGACGTTAGCGCAGTTGGTTTACACGATATTATTAATAAGTCACGTTGTGATAGTACCATGTTCTGTGACGTTGATTATTTAAAACTGAATAGTATGTGAAATTACTATCCGGTAGGACAGTCGTAAATCGCCCACTTCTTAATCGTTAAGCGTATGAGCGCCCTCTAGTGATGGACAGTGAAAATTTGCCGTGAGAAGAAGTTATTGTTTGTCATCATAAAGCTAATTTACTTTTGGTGAAAGTAAAAGAATGGTAAACCATTAAAACATTATTATCCCAATCAGCAGGCCTATTATGGATCTCAAAACCATGCGATGATATGAAATAGTTTTGACGTTAAGGCCGCTCAACATTCTCGCGAGAATCTCCCGAGAAGCCATACTCGTATTCTACTCAATTTCTCTCATTTTTCTCTACTTTTTGTGGGTTTTGGGGTTTGTGGGGAGTTTGGAGTTTTGTGTAGGAGTCACGATCGCATGTTTCTCAGTAACAAGCGAGCCGCCGATTTAAACGGTTACATCGCAGAGTATATCTCAGCGATGCGCGTCTGCGAATTATCATATCAGTCGAATAAACTACTAATACTGACTTGAATATTCGACTTGAACGATAGTAATATACAAACGTCCTGAGTCGAATGATACTTCTAATATTCGTAATTACTAACGATGGTTAACCTCAATATGGCCGACTGACCTTGAAAGAAAGCATTAGAATGGTTAGTTGAATGACTAAATGCATTGACAGGCAGCTTGTGTCCGCTGTTTCACCCGCATAACTCCCTTTAAAG
This sequence comes from Stenoptilia bipunctidactyla, assembly GCA_944452665.1. Taxonomy (NCBI): domain Eukaryota; kingdom Metazoa; phylum Arthropoda; class Insecta; order Lepidoptera; family Pterophoridae; genus Stenoptilia; species Stenoptilia bipunctidactyla. The sequence continues at coordinate 3,806,639 of OX101750.1, read as the reverse complement.
AGAGAGAGATTTGAAGTAACTCGTAATAGATTTTAAGAGTTTTTGTTAATTTTTTTATATTGTTAGTATTGAAAATGGTCCAGGAAGATAAAAATTAATATTTAATATGTTTTATTTACTAACAAATAAAGATAAATTGTGATAAAAACATATTGATCTCAAGGCTTTATATTCTATGTATGAAGATAATTATATTAACGACTCGCGAGATTCTCGCGAGAATGTGGAGCGGCCTTAAAACTTATCATACGATCATTATTTGGTATACCATGTAAATTGAATACAATAACCCCCATATATAATAATTAAGTATTTATTTATGAAAGCAAACGAAATGGAAGAACACAAATGAAATCAAGAAACCAACATATCATAGAGGTGGGTGCGATCTCACCTTTTTCAATTGACGTTTTTAAGATCATATCATCAATCAATCATAGAAGATGATTGAAACTTGATTGATGGTTGAATTTTAAAAGTAATGCAACGCCTCTTGCATGCAAATGTAAAGGGACTTCGTTTATTCTTTATGTCACAATTGTTGATCATTGTATCATAGAAATCTTGTTTATTATGTCATGTCATGAAAGAACCGTAATAGGCCTGCAGGATTATTATAATTTATGTTTGTTTTGTCGACTTAATTTAAAGGGGTATACCCACTCTTCCTCAGAGAAAATGCCCAGTTCTAAGCGACTTAACTTCTAGTTATAATGACTCTAAGACATATAAGCATTAGTAATAATAGAAAATTATTTCAAATAAAGTATGTGTACGTGAGATATTACGTTTTTATTTTTACAATTGATCAATTTCCCAACAAGACATTTCATACCACAAAATATATTTTATTACAAAAAAAATGTGTATTAGGCATTCAAGATTACTTAAGACGATAGTTTCTTTAATGAATTGTTAGGTTTTTATGTTAGATAATGATTCAAATTATGCACATAAAGTCAGGAATATCACACATGAAATAACAAAACTGATTATAAAAAAAGAACGTTTCACAATATCTATTAGTATGTGATTTATAGAATATCACGCATCCGCAAATTACTTGTATGATATTTGAACTAATACATACATAACGTCACGCCTGTATCCCTTATGGGGTAGACAGAACACCAGAGGTTACAAGACCATCTGATGTCACGTTTGACAAATTTGGAGGTATTCTAAAGATGGAGAGAGACTATTGTAGTGACAGGGGGTCAGCCTGTCGCCCACAAAAACGCCTTTAAAACCTCTGTCCCTTAACTGACTTTTACAGTATGCCCGGGAAGAGAAGCAGCTGGCACATTCTACGTTTTTCTTTCACTCCCAGTCCAGCATGGAAGTTTGAACTAAATAAATGTATAAACTCATTCAATTTATTGTTGATATGTTTTGGTATTCGATAACTTGTCACGTCGTAGTTGGCTAGATAAAATGACTTATTTTGTAAATGGTCAAATGTAACCTAGCAACCCATTACAGTCAAACAGTTCGTAAGCAGTGGTTGAGATGTCAAGATTTTGAATATAGAAAGGCATTTTGGTAGTGAATTCTATTGTTCGTAGGCAAAACGAACAGTTTTCATGATATTGAAACCCGCCGTGTTACTTCCATGCTGGACTGGGAGTGAAAGAAAAACATAGAATGTGCCAGCTGCTTCTCTTCCCGGGCATACTGTAAAAGTCGGCTAAGGGACAGAGGTTTTATTGGCATTTTTGTGGGCGATAGGCTGACCCCCTGTCACTGCAATTGCCTCTCGCAATCATTATAATACCTCATTAGTCAAACGTGACATCAGTTGGTCTTATAACCTCTGATGTTCTGCCTACCCCATAAGAGATACAGGCGTGAAGTTATGTATATGTCGCAGTCATCTATTTGAATTTGCTATTTAATTGAATGACTAGCGCGTTCATTGAATGACGACATTTAATTGAATCACTAGGCCGAACGTTGATTGAACAAGCGTCACTCAACGTCCAACTAGTTAGTGGATTGTAACATAGCCCTTTGAACAGAGCGGACGTCAAATCAGTCAGGTGATTGAAATTTGGTTCATTTTTTCAATCCGATAAGTAAAAAAATTGTTACAATAATACAAGAAAGAATAGGACCTTACAATATTTTTACAAGGGATTATATTTTGTCTCAGACTCTGTTTTGTGCGATTATAAAAAAATAACCCTCGGAGGTTAATGCAAGGAGTTCCGCTTTGCTTCGCTCCTTGCATTAACCTCCTAACCGGTCCATGTCGGTTTTCAGGCAGTTATAACTATCGTTTAAGACCAAAATTATTCATGAAATAGTGCGGACAGATATAAGAGCCAACCCTGTTAACAAAACATTACAAAGTCGGTTATATCCCATTCAACGACTTCGCTAAATAATGTTCAGTTAAGACGTTAAACGTTACATTCAACGACTTGACGAGTTGTCCTTTAGTCATTCAATTAAATGTCGTCATTGAATGAACGCGCTAGTCATTCAATTAAATAGCAAATTCAACCAGATGACTGCGACGTACATATGAAACCCGCCATTAATGTGTAGTTAACTAATTCAATTTGTTTCAAAATCTTTAAATGAAATCTTCTTTATATTATACGACCTGTTTCCGGCGGTTTTACTTGCGCAGTTCCGAATAATGCGGGAATATTGGGATGAAATTTAAGCTATATGCTATTCCAGAGTGTACACTACCAGTATGCAAAATTTAATCCAAATCCGTTCAGCCGTTTTACCGTGATTGAGGAACAAACAACCATACATACAAACTTTCAAATTTATAATATTAGTAAGAAGTAAGATTTATAAAAGTGAAAGCGTTGCATATTTAGCCGCAGACACAAGTTGTCACACAACATAAATGATTTGTGTACCGTATTTTAACACGTGTTAAAGAATAGATCACTGTGTTATAAATAGAAGTGCAGTATAAATTTTGTCTTGTAAAGTTTCGCAGACTAGTATTATTTGTATTAAGTTTTCCGCGGCTTTACTTCTAAATCATGATCCCGTGAAAGAGATATTCCGACTGTAAAAGTTGAAGAAACAGTGGAAGTTTCAACAACATCTGTCTTTTTCACTTTAGAGTCTTCTGATACAGGCACCTTGTGCTTAAAAGATGGCTCTTATCAATAATTATTGTAAAAATGTATTTTCTAACGAAATAAATGCTTATTATTATTATTATCTGTGAAGTATTAGTATTTAGGACTTGAAACCAGTTTTTTACTATATTTACACTCATTACTTATTTAATTACTTAGGTAAACTAGCATACGTAAGAATGATTATCTCAATAGTAGCAATACTAAAGTTCGTGTATTTATTTTCAATCGTTGTTACTATTTTTTTTTTCTAGCTATATACCTACTGTATTATATCTAGCTCATGCAGCCAGCCTATTATTTATTAAAAGTACCTTCAACTCATTAACTGTAATAGCTGTGTTTCCACCTCACCTCGTCTGAAACTCTCAAACTAATCTTAAAGAGTACGTACATAACAGTATCTAAAATAAACACGGAAGAGTATAAATTGTTGTACACAAGAAAACCGAATGCAAGGTCAAAACACACAACTATTACGCTATATCTAAAGTGGGCAATTTAAACATAATTTCCAGATACTCAATAATGATCAATAATGGTCCTAACAAGAACAAATAAATTTTATCATATCAAAACTAATTTTGATTTGAACGCATCGGAGTTTGACGTTTGGCAACCCGCCAAAATGGCCGCCAAGTATCATTTGCGCGCGAAAATATTAATGGTCATTCAAATTATTTGAAACATATTTTGATCGTTCTTAGAGTGTGTACCTACACGAAATACTTTGATTGGTTTGTATTTCATATTTCTCTTTTCCTTGGTATGTTAATTGACTTGAACAAAGCTGCTACTGAAAGTGGCAGCGAGTGGTAGGTAAATAAACATTAAACGGACTAACTGTTTTTCTTGTTGCCAGCCATATTTTTTGGTGATTTAAATACCATTTGGCAGGTTACAAAATTTTCACAAAAGCTCACTTCGAAAAGTCAATGGATGTACTTACCTTTTATTTTAATTAAAAAAAGCAAGTTGGCGTTTCGTATCAAATTGGAATAATAATTCACTTCATACAGGAATGTATTTCCCCTAGTTTACAGCATTCCTCCTAGAACATACAATTTTATTATTACCTCTGATTTAGGGCATTGCCACACCATAGTAAACCTCATAGTCATCTCTTAGTAAAAACTAGCGATCGTCATTGACTGTTTCTTCGTCGATTGGTGTGGTACCTAGTGATTACTAGCTCAGTGTGAGATACTACAGACTTACTACAATGAAAATGAAAACACTTTGTGAAGGTCCTGAAAATCCTAGGGCAGGCCTCCGTCCAGAAGTGTACCTACGTGTCTCTCGCATCAAAAAGACAAAAATGTCCAGTCATATGAATTGGCAGTCATAATTTAACTAAATGCTTTTTGTATTTGATTATTTCTCTAAAGAAGACACTTCTCTTATTATTTTATTGCATTATCTGTAGGTATTCAATAAACATGTGCGCGAATAAATTGTCAATCTAAAGTATGCAGTCGAAACTATTAAAATAAATACTATACATTATGCTTTTAGTCTAACACTATCTGTCCTTTTCGAAATGATAAATGTAAACTGAAATATTCTACAACGTGTTTGTGAATTTCGCAACTCTCAAGAATTTTACGCAGCGGAACTCTATCAACAAAATCACACGTTTAAACTGTTATGGCGGTTTTAATTCGTTTCACCGACGACAGGTCAATCAACTCGAATACCAACTACTAGCTTATAGGTATAAAGAAAGGAGTTTTATTGGAAAAGTTTTCTCCTTTGAGACATATGACGAATGATTTGTATTCTTATTTGCCTTCGTTTTTCATTAATATGTGTCGCCTGCCGTTGGCACTGAATACAACTAGGGCTGTGCCCTTTAGCGGTTTTCAAAGTGACATTTAAAAATATCAAAAAATAGTTGCTAGTATGCTTTTCTTACAAAATTGCAATGTCAAATGTCTTTTATATCATCAAGCTTTTTACCAACGCCATCTTTTGAGAGAAAAAGATATTTTTTTTATGATAAATTGATTTTCTCGTCATCTTCGTCATCACTTCTTAATTATTAAGGTACCTACTAACACTCACACAACATTATCTAGCCCAAATTATGTTTCTTAAAGAACTTGTGTTATGGATAATAGATAACTGATATAAGTACTTAAGAAATATACAACGTGTAACAAAATGGAGAGATAAAACTTTAGGGTTAGCTTCTATACCATACGTAGAATGTACAGTAAAAGAATTAGCATGATCAGTGCTGGTATAGACTTTCATACAAATTTTTTAAATTATTTTACAATGAAATATTTTGACAACCCTAGTCAACCTAACAAGCTAAAAATAGACTTGCGCCGCAATCAGTGACCTTATGACCTTTCCCGCACCGGCTGAATAGCGAGCGATACGCCGCGCCGCGCCGCCCACCGCGAGTAGCGCGGATATCAGCGCAGCTGATTGTTACTTACCTATCGTTTGGCACATTGAATGACACATTTTTTATCACACTACCTAGCTAAGAGGGCCGCCAGACTGTTGAAAACACGTTGAAAACCAATGCTTCCAACCAAGGTTAAGGAAGGTTAAGTTGTTGTCAACCAATTCCGAGTCATCCACACTGTTACAAACGGTGGTTTCCAACAAGGAGACAAACAAGGACACAAGCCAAGGTCACGCCAGGCCACGCCCCTTAATCGTCAGTGTGCTCTGATCTCTCGCGTTGGCAACATCTTCGCGATGGCAGTTTTGTATGCAATTGAGGATACAAAGAAGGAAAGGTTGAAACGCAGGATAAAAAGCTTCAAAACTCGAGTCATTTCTAGTTATAGTTACATAGTTAAATATACAATAACAAGCGTACATACTGTCCTAAAAACAGACATACATCTACATAGATAACGCAAATGCATATCCTTTGCGTGTCCGAACCCCGACCAAGCGTCAAGGTTGGTCGCCTCTAGATTTAATATGTAGGTATTATAATATGCGTGTATGTACCTATGTCTGTTAGAAAATCGAGTCCACAATATCAATATCGTTCTTAATAATCGATTTCATCGGCGGTATCGGTGTCTCTGAATCTTTTTGTATTTTCCAGTAAGAAATATCAGCTGTGACGTCACAATAGGTCTTAAAAAGTCGGCACGCTTGGTTCGAATACAAATCGTGGCACTTGCGTTGTCTATGTAGATGTATATCTGTGATTCTAAACACCGCCGTTTCCAACCCGCCAAGGTCATGTAATTTGGTTGTCAACAGCCGTCTTCACTGTTGGAAACACGTTGTAAACTAGCAAGGTCACCTTGGTTTGATGTTTTGTTTCCAACAGTGTATTTGGTCTTTAATGAAAACAATAAAACAACATGTTAGTACAAATTTCAAGTTTCTATTTATTAATAATAAACGGGTTGCCCGGAAGAAATCGGGTTGCCTGAAAGAAATCGCTTAAAGCTTTTTAAATCGCTTAAATATTGTGTACATAATTATTTCTACGTTTAATGACAATAAAGAGTGTTTGTTATAATTATTACAACTTAAATTTGTAATATCTGACAAAATGTTATGGCAAGTATCGCACTTATTTCAATCGACATTCAGTTCATTTTGCGTAAAAACACTCACAACTGTATCTAGGGTTTCCCTTACACTTGGCCAGAATTACAAAAACGGCTCACAATTTCTGCCTTCTTTTTCAATACACACACATCCACATGACGTTTGTGCCACCGACAAAAGCCTAACCGAGGAGGTCACAAATCCGCTGGTATCAGCTCTTGCGTCCATCGGGAATGATAAGGATGTTGGCCATCATCACTAAGCGTGCGCCATATCACCATGTGATTGACATCCAAAAGAGCGCCGACTCGCCGAGTGCTGCTCCTCGGATCCTCCTCGAAATGATCCAAGACTTGCTCTTCTAAGTTCTCGGAACGCGAAGGTGGCCGCGCTGGGTTTCGCGTGAAAAGAACCGGCGCGCTGAGCCGCAGACTCATGCTTCCAAACACGCCATAGCCGGGTAAGTGGCGCTGTTCAGCTGCCGGCCTGCACTCCACAAACCGCTGCCTGTAAAGCCTTCGAGCTTCTTTGATGCTGTGGTTACTAGCGGCTCCAACATACAGAATCATATCGTAACATTTGTTGTTTGAATACACATGTCGTCGTGCATTACCTCCAATACTTTCAAGTCGAGACATTTTAAGAAAACTTCGAAAAAAATTGCGATAACAACTGACGTGTACACTTGAAAACGGACACGAAAGCACTGAAATAAATTTAAACAAATACATAAACCGAACCAAAGCAGTTCTAGTACCTACCTAAAAATTTTTAGGGTTCTTACGATAAACAAAATCTTAGTACCCAATTTATTTCATAATACAGTGAAATGACTTCATTATATTATGTTTTTGTATTGTTAAGTTATTCTGTTACAAATAAATAGTTTTCAATCGTGAAATCACTTAAATAGTTTTTAAGTTGTTTGTTCAATATCAAAATATAAAAAACTGTTTTTTGTAAATTTACGTAACCTATTTTTACGCTTCACACATTTTAAATAAAGAAATTAATCCATTTTGTTTCTCAAGAAAGAGAATAATAATAAAAGATAAAGATTCCTCATAAAAAAATTAAGTTTCAGGACAGGTATACTTAGGATATTTTTCCCTATAGCGTTTGAAAATAATTTCAGCTGCCTGAAACAACCGCAACTAAAAACAATAATTTGTTAGTCATCAGTAATTTAACTTTTTTAAATAAAAAATTTAGTTGAGTTGAGAATTTGTTCATAATAAATATTGAACGGAACAACCTTTAGTTTGGCTTGGAAGCCACGACGCGGCGGCGGTAAATCTCAAAGGGTATAATTCCGAAAGGCGCAAGTTCGCGACGAGACGCCGAAAGAAGTCCCGCGATTTGAGCGATAATACACCTTGTGTGTTTGTTATAAGAGCTATTATCTTTTTTCACGGGTTATCTTTTATGAAAACGACTTTACTTAGTTGCTAATTTTATTAATTTAAAGCTTTATTGTCGTATGTATTGATAGTTATAAGTATGTGAGAATACAAGAAGTACAAGAAGCTGTAAGTATTGTATCATAGTTTGAGGTTTACAAAATCATAGGTATTTACCGAATATGTTTCCTATTATAATTCTTAGAAAGTTTGAATGTAAGAGAGAGAGGATATTTCTTCGTTTTTTATTAGAATTATGGGTAAGTTTGATTGTCTATTTGAGTCTCTCTTCATTAGGTAGGTATAAATTGCGATTTGACGCCGTGCGAAAAAATTTCCACGTAATACCTACCGATAGATTTGTAATAATTTCATATTAGTTTCTTGCAATAGCGTAAGGTCAATAGGGGCATTTCCAACTAAAAAAATGCAAACATAAAGTTTAACTATTTGTACATTGATATGTTACTAAATTACTACACATCTGAATAATTCATGTTATAAAACCATTGACTGAGATTGATCTTGATGTATTCTTCAGTTAAAATACTTATTATATAGGCACAAAAAAGATTAATTTAGCAAAAATGTCAGAAATAGTTGGTTTTACCCCTCTGTGAGGCAATTCCGACTATTGAATATATTAGGGTTTAGATGAGAGCAACAAACACAAAAGTGAGAGAAAACCAAGTCGATGCTTTGTAAAAGCAAATTAATACTTTAAATTCAATGTACAACGGTTCAATTTACCAAAAAACTATCATAAACATTTTGAAGGGGCAATTTCGACTGTTCCCTATAGACAATAGTGATGGGACTCAAAATTCGATGAAAGTAGTTGATAAATGAAAGGATAAGAAAACTAAAAAATGCACTTAGATTCACAAATCAACCTGGAGTAACTTGTGTTAAATAATCAACAAAGTATTCTTCTATGAAATAAGTAACTCTAATAATTTTTGGTATCTCATAGTGTACGTACTTTAAGCAATAATTTTAATTACCTACATGGGAAGTGTCGGTACGTTGACATCACTAGTTTTTTGCATTTTCATATTAATTGTCTGTGGCAATTCCGACTACCAATTTTAGTCGTAATTACCTCGTGTCACATTTTTGTGAGGCATTTAAAACTGTGCAAATATTCCTCTTAAAACGTATCATAAGCAAAAACCAATAAGGAAAAAACAATTTATGGTAAACAAGGTCAACACTCACCGTGAAATTGGAAGAAAATAAGCCACAAATAATTAATTACAAATGAAAATCTGTAACAGCTCTTTCCGACAACACTGGTTAAAATGGTGTCTGTAAATTAAAACATGGTGGGAAAGCAGCATGACGATTTAGCTGCGCCATTTATGCAATTTCGTAAAACTTGGGTTTTCTCCTACATGGACATGGATGGGGCTTTTGATTAACTGTTATAGAATAAAAGTTATTGAGATTAGTTGGAATTACCTCTGAGTCGGAAATGCCCCCATTGACCTTATTTCTAAAGAAATGTGATAGTTTTTTGTATGACAAGTTTGATATCATAGTTTATTGAGAGTACCTAAATTAATGTTTTGTTTTACGTTTCTCTTAAATTAATTTGCTTAATGCTTAATTTGATAACATTTTTGATTTTAGTCGTAAATGTATTTCGATCATGTATGTTTTAGTATTAGAAATAGAAGGCTACCGAGCCTCAGCATCCGTTCATAACCACAAACAGTGCGTCTAAGAATAAGTATTACCTAAACGTTTTTAAAATACGTAACACTTAAACGTCAGAGCCCGGGGGTAGCGAGCGAGCGATCCGCAGCAGACAAAGGGCATCGAACTTGCTATTTCATAGACTATAAAAATTAAGCAGAATGCTGGATTACTTAAAATTTATTTCAAGCTTTATTGTATGGTGGTGGTGATAGTTGTAAGTGTGTGAGAATAAACAAGAAGTAAATTATCCTTGTCAGTGTTGCATCATATTTTAAGGTTAAGAAAATATATTCTCACGGATAGTTAAAATTAACGTGTTGTCGGTTCGAACGTGCAAATCTATTATTTCAGTAGAGTTTTAAATTGGTAAACCGCGTGATAAACGCACATATTGGTGAAAAGGTAGTTTTAAAAACATTCTGCACTTAGATACTACCGAAAAAAACATTCCCGAGACGTTGTTGTCGTCTAATTTAGTAGGCACAAAATTACACTTTGTAGTATCTCTCTTGGTTACTTATCGCTTTATTTTAACGCCATCTGTTATCGAATAGATTCTATCAAAAGGTAACAGCTGTTTTTAGGGTTGACACTTCGATATTTTGATCTAAACTTTGAACTTGTTTTCCGAACCAACCGTAAGGATTACAAGTTTATGTTACTGTTACTTATAAACTACACCACCAAACATACAATCCCCTTAAGTATTATCTCTTCATTATGTTACACGTTGTATAAACATACATATTGAATAAATACATATTTTTATTATAATAAACTTAAATAAACATATAAGCATCCATGACTTGACGACTAATATCTGTGTTCATCACCCAAATATCCGCCGCCGCCGGGATTCGAACCTAGGACCTCTGGCATAGAAGGCAATGTATGTTACCGCTACACCAGCCGGTCGTATCTAAAAGTGCTCGTATTTTGAAATGTTTGTGTTAAATCTGCTTATCTTTCTTCACTTTTCATACCGTCATTCTAAAGGGACATTTCTCCTGAAATCGTCGTTTTTTATTGATATTTTAAAAATAAAATAAATAATATTCTAAAATGTATTTTTTAAAGTATGGCAATATGTAAACATTGCACAGGCAACTTGCTTCTTTACTCTTACAAATGGATTTATCTGCACGTTAAATTGTTTTTCTTTCTGAAAACAACTTCTTCACTTTTATATCTACAATAAGTAAGCCCACATTTTGTAAATTTTGGCGTGCTTCATACCTTAATATTAAATTTAAAAGTACAATAACAAATACGAGCGGTAGAGATCATGAAGTGACATTTCCCAAGACGGTGGTTAGTTCCAATTTTTGTCACGCGCCAAAAGATCCTTGTCGGACTATAACTTTACGACTATAAAAGCTGGCCTGTTTTGTTTACGTCACCTGGCAAAAAGTTTCCTCATTTATGCTCCAAATAAAATCGGGATTGAGGTTTTATTGTCGCTTCCGTATTGTGAAAATATATTTACTTTGTTTCTCAGAACAAATTCAGTGTTCGAGACGAGAGTTGACATAGTTTCGAATATCAATGATGACATTTTATAAATAAAGTAGTGTCCTGCCCCGGCTTTGCACGGGTAGTAGAGTAAATTTTCTACCTGGCATCTTATCCGAAACTTTTCAGTTATTTTATCTTATTAACAACATGCTTTGCACGGATTTTAAACCACATTCACTTTGTCCATCTTGCTTGCTATACGAGTATTGCTTTGGTCCAGGATAATAATAGATATAAGGTGTGGATACAAAAGTTTGATCATTCAGTTTTACGACATTTGGTAAAAGCAAAGCTTTAAGTTAAAATATGATCTATAATTGTAAATTTGAATCTTAAAGGGAGAAAGGAGAGCTGTTTTAGCTTTTTCGTAAATCTGAAACTATATTTTTGTAATGAGTGTATAAACCGAATAAACAGAGATGATCAAGTTTGTCTTTTTGCACTTCGTGTTAGTTCAGATGAATAAATTGATCAACATTGTATTTCTCAGCCCACTAAACAATAAATTCACACATACACATTCTAAGGTCATAGTTTGCAGCACTAAAATAGTAGCCACTGACATTTTGACCTTCAAATTAGTAAAATATTACAGCTACTTACCTTCATGGGAAACTATTTGTTTATAAACAAACGCTGCCACATGGTCAGTAGGATTATCAGTAGGATTAGAATTAATTTAGCTTACGAACATCAGGTTGTTGTATTAGGGACCCTAGGCATTTCTACTATGGTTAAGTAATAAGTGATGTTTCAACAATCAATTTATAAATATTCAAACGAAATATGGCGTAAGCAAGCATTGATAGACAGAGATGAGAAGGCACAAGAAAAAGGTATAATTTGATGGCTTTGTGTGAGTCTTTATTTAAACTGTCAAACTTCGAGATTAACCGCGGTAATAGGTATTTTCATATCGTTCGTTTGCCAACGTACACAACAGCTGAGTCACGAGACACGGTTCTACAGTAGATATAAACTATATCAGTATTCTATTGTAACCGACATAATTTTGAAGTACTTAATAAGCGTTATTGTGTACCGGATAAAGGGAGTGATGAGCTTTGGAACAGGCTTTTCTTATGTCGGCAACGCATTTCATATTTATAAACTAAAACTTATGTCCATAGGCCCAGAACCCACTTGCATAAATCCAGTTTTTTTTTGCAGCTTACAAATTCTAAGCGATACATCAAATAAATGAAGACCTAGAACGAATTGCCAACTGGGCTGGTCAAAATTGCCTCGTTCTTAACCCTGCAAAGTCAAAACTTCTCATTCTTGGTACCGATACACAGGTATCTAAAATGAATGCATTCCAGCCCATTATCAATATTGGTAATGTAGGCCTTGAGCAAGTTTCTGAGGCTTGGAACCTGGGTGTACTAATGGACAGTGGCTTAAAATTTCACAAGCATGTTCTAGAAGTAGTTAGAATCTGCTTCTACAGGCTCAAAGTATTATATCGAGTTCAAGATTATCTTGATGTTGATGTGAGGGTGAAAGTCTGTGAAGCTTTAATATTGTCCAAACTGAATTACGTAGATGCTGTGATCGGTGAGTGTATTTTTGGCTACACCAAGAAACTAATACAGCGTGTACAAAACGCCTGTGCCCGTTTTTGTTTTTATATACCTCGCAGAGCTCATGTGACTCCATTTCTCAACCAAGGAAATCTTATTAATATGAAGTCTAGACGTGCACTTCATTTTGCCACTCTATTGTTTGGAATTGTTAAGACTGGATCTCCTCCTTATTTGTTTGAAAAGCTCGCTTTCTCACATCGCCAAGCCAGAATTCCTCTTCGCATTATGTGCCCCAAACACCACACTGCAGCATTTCGTGGCAGTTTCAGATATTTAGCCTCTAAATGTTGGAATAATATCCCACCACCTCTAAAACAATGTCAAAGTACTGTTACTTTTAAAATAAATTATAAAAAACATCTCATGAACCTACAGAAATCGAATACTTAAAATAAATCTATCTATATATCTATCTATTATTTAATCTTATATGTGTAGTGTGTATGTTTAATGTTAAATTACGATTATATACAAATCGAATTGTTATGTATTATTGTAGGGAGTGAAATTTTATATTGCGCCAGCTTAGCTTTATTTACTAATATTGAATTTATGTCATAACAGCCTTTTAAAATAAGATCTTTTTAATGTAACTCTTCGTATGTTAATATGTGTAATGAACAGCAGTTTCCTTTCCTTGTGTTAGGCGTTTACGGAAGATCAGCGTGTTGGTGTGTCCGCACTCCATCACTTATGCTGAGTAAATGCCTTTTCGGTGCTTTGTTATATTACAATTGTATGGTTTTTTATTTGTATGTTTATTTATGTTTTGGCACCGAATAAATTTCTTTTCTTTCTTTCTTCTTTTCTTGAATATTATTCATTATGCAGCTTTTACTAGCTCGTTATTTTTGGAGGTATTGTCAACGCATAGAAATATCTCATGTAGCCACTGACACAAATTTACTTAAAATCATATTTTATGAAGCCTAAAATCTCATAGCTACATAAACCTATAACTGCTAGCAGTAGCTATATCTAGCTATAAATATTTTTATCTTCAGAATGATTGAAAATCTATCAGACTTTATGGATAAGATGAGAACACATGTTCAATTTGAATATTGATTTAAATACGTCGCACTTACTTCCAAATCAAAAATAATCAATAAAAAAATGTATAGGAGATTCTTCATACGTTATTAAGTACAATGGTTACTAAAGCAAATAAAACATTTATAGTAAAGTAGGTATTCGATTTTATCCACACCTATTTTGTATTCTGTATGTAGCATGTGTGTAACACATAGTTTTAACGCCATAAAAATAATTAAAACAAAATTCTTGAATGACTTAATTAGAAATAAAAACAATATATCTTCAATTCAATTCAATTTTAGGGTTGAGTGGCAACCAGCCGTCGGTACTAAGCGAAATATATCTTAAAAACGTAAACACATTTTTGACAAGTGATCTGTCATTGGATAAGCATATGGCAACACTAACCGACACGCTAAACATAGAATTTCCATTTTTAGCGTTGGGCAGCCGAAAATAGAAATAGTTTCTAAATATATCGAACTCGTGATATTGGATTCCGAGAATGTGATTGGTTTCAATCTAACACTGTAAAATTTATATAGTTCTCTCGAAAGAGTAATGTTCATAGCTGACCTGTCAGATTTTTGACAGCTCATTGTATTAAAACAAGATATATGTAGTGCAAATAATAGTTTATTTTCGGTTAATTCTAAATCATTTATGTATATTAGAAACCGCCGCAAGGATTTTAATAAAATAAAATAAATAATAAATAAAATAAAATCCCCAAACAATCTCACCAACTACATGGCCCCAAACTAAGCAGAGCTTGTGTTATGGGATGCCATGTAGCGAACTAGGGGGAACCTAGAATATAAATACATATATAGATAAACGCCCAGACCCGGAACTATTTTTTTATTGTTCCGTGCGGGAATCGAACCCGCGACCACTGGCGCCGGAGGCAGACGACAGTGTTACCCCATCGCCAAATTGGTTGTTAGATAATATTTCACCCTCTCAAATTACTCAATAGACTACAAGTATCATCCACTTCAAATGAAAATCCCGATATCGTTTCTAAGAAATAAAATCAAGTATGCAATATCATCTTTATACATTCACATACCTAACAAGAAGTAGTTTGACAGGTCAGAGACTGTATGGACCGTGATAAAGTTGTCAGTCATCAAATCTACTATCTACTGGGAAATTTGTTTGTCCTCAGGCTCAGCGTTATCAGAAATTAGCTTTGTAAATAACGAATAATGATAATGAAAAACAGATAAATTATACTCTCAATTTTTTTTTTAGAAACTTACTGGTTCTAAAAATATATACAAGATCCTTCAGTTTATAGCTTTTTATATCTCGCTAAAAGGTGTTGGCGCCTGTTATGGAAGATTTGGTCCTCACCTGTCTGAAAATTTACCAACTTACTTTTAATGTTTGGGTGAAGGCTTATTTATTCAATGCATTTAATTTATGCCAGTTAATATCATTGACGATGCGGCAAAAGGCCTGGGTTTCTTTCTTTTCTCTATTATAATCATAAATAAACTATGAACACACATGAAAAGTGTTGCTATTCAATCTTGAATCCGTATTGTGCGTTCACTTCACACAGTTAGTTTACCTCCAGCTGCAAGGTTGGCTGCCATGAGGTTGCCGTTTTCAACTTTTATAACAAAATACCGTTTGTAATACTAATAATGTATGCACAATTAACGACCACTTTGGCGATGGGGTAAACCTATCTGCCTCAGACGCCAGTGGTTGTGGGTTCGATGCCCACACCGAACAAGAAAAAAAAAAGTTCCGTGACTGGGTGTTTATCTATTTATGTATTTATATTCTAGTTTCCCCTAGTTCACTACATGGTATTCCATAACACAAGCTATGCTTACTTTGGGGCCATGTAGTTGGTGAGATTGTCTGGGGATTTTATTATTTATTATTATTTACCTATATTTTTGTTCATCTAGTACACAATATTATTTCATATTCGTTGTTCATCTTGATATTAATTGGCTTTTTAACACCCCATTTTAATACCAGCATTATTAACAATCCATCATGCATCAACAGAGTCGTTTTAAAAGACAACTTCATTTTCTATTTGCCAGCATTTATTTCATGCCGTTCCATTAGTAACTTTATTTTTTATCTAGTACTCCTCCATGAAAATTTAAATCGACTCTTTTAATAAAATTTCCCTTATATCGGATATCCTTTCTCATGTGTCGAGTATTTTATTTCGCCCTGCATACAGATCAAAACCGTCTTATACGATTTTCTTATCTTGCTTGCGTCTTTTTCTCGGTGTAGATATTTTTTGTGATGTGGAAGTTGCAACTACGCTTTCTTTACTGAAAGCTTTTTCAGATATGCCTAAACAAGAAATAAAGCCAATTTTTTTCTATTCGCCTGGAATTCGATAAAATGTTTCTGCGGATAACTCTATGAGGAAAACTTCTTAATGCAATTAGAGGCCCTTTGTTGTCTTTTTCTTTTTCACAAAAAGTTCGCACTGATAATACGATGTTTCTTTTACTGCTTTGAATAATTTTCGGCATGATACATATTAAATTTAACGCGAAAATAATAGAAAAACGGGGGCAATTCACATAAACTGATATGAAAACTTTCAGGGAAACTGCACAGTAGAGCCAACATAGAAATAATACTTCAAAATAACTGTGAACGGTCTGTAGTTGACGCAAGATTGATCCCCATCGACTATATGTATGTACCGTCTTCCAACACCTACACATAAATAACTCGTACATAACAGAAGTTCAGAGACTTGTACAACACAAACGTTAAGAACAAAATATTTACTATGTTCTAGGAATACAAATTTTACGTTTACATTTATTAACTTATTAAAATATGTTTATTACATTGTTTTCAGAAAAAACACAACGAAGATACAGTGTTTAATAAAATAATTAGCAAGACTAAAGAAAAGGCTTTTCAACACACGTTCTCTAAGAAACTTAATTTGGGCTAGATAATGTTGTGTGAGCGTCAGAAAATATTTATTTATTTATATTATTTAATGGTTATATTTTATTTTAGCTAGAGTCTGGCTAACGAAATTAGATACTAGGGGTTTTTGCAAACTTTTTATATGGCAGTAGTAGCATGAATGTCAAAGTCGTTTTTCTAATGTCACTGTTGTGACAGTGATTGAACGGTTGTTGGTGGTTTTGGTAATGTGGAGTTTTCTGACAGCTCATAAAAATTAGTTCAAAAAACCTCTATAGATGGCACTTTTAAAAAGCCGAAGGCGTTAAGTCTGTAAACTATAACGTAGGTAAGTGGTATCTACCATCTATGGTTAATTATACGTTCAATTTCTGATACAGACATCAATTAATTTATTTTACTTTTAAAAACGCAGTGTGGAATAAATTCTTCGCCTTCGCCTTTTGTAAAGCGCCATCTATCGAAGCCTTTTGTACCAATTTTGTACAGTTTTGTTTTTTTAACGAGCTGTCAGAAAACTCCCCATTGAGATTTTCGTCTTTGAAAATGAATAAAAATAAATAAATTTAGATAGTTTCATAATCAATGTAGTAAACAGCGATATTAGTTAGTGACTCTGACGATTCATTCCATATAGAAATGCTGGACTCAGATTTTGATTACAATGAATAAAAATAATTTCCTATTGTATTTTGTTGTTTTATTTATAACTGATTAATACTAATTGCCTATCATTTTAATAATATATTTCTCATCAAAAAGTAGGACAGTACCAATTTTGTTACTTTTTACGATACTTTTATAAAAAAATCAAGTATCAAGTTTGTTTAATCTATGTATTTCGTACTATAAATATGCTATTTCATTCGCCAGGTTCTTCCCACGGCATTGACAATCAAAGCATTTTATTCTATTTCAAGACTTTGGCCATAGCACCATTTTGACGTTTGGTGGCGCCACTTATTACTGGCAATAACAACTTGATATGAGTGAATTGAGTGAGTGATAGACAATCATTCGCCATTTGATCACAAAACACTGCCGGCTTGAGAAAGTCCTATGCATATCTGTTGTAAACTGCACATATCTGCTGTGTTTATATAATTTCGTGCAAACTCAGATGTAGCGTCAAGTAAACTGTAGTTTATCATTAATGTAACTAAATTGTTGCGATACTTGATAGACTTCATGATTCACATATTTCGACGAATAACTTTATAACTATCAAACATGCTAGCTAGTGTTGGTTTTTGATTATTTTAGTTAGTGGTTCGTAATCTGAATTAGCACCCTTTCTTTCACATAGTGAAAAACAATATTTATCGACAATAATAATAAAAAACCACTAGGTACAGTGCGTAGTCCACCCAAAAAACCTCTAGCACATGAGCGCTGCCAAGCGGCAAAAAAGCTTGCAATCCAAACTTCCTATAGGTAATATTGATGTGTCTTATCTGTACTTGTACATAATACTTTCTGATCTGTGGTTCTTCCAGTCTCTACTTTCATTAGCCAGACTATATTCTTAATTTTTGGTTAGCAATCAATCGAATTGACAACGCCACTAGACATGTTCTGAAAACATATTTTATTTTTTCTTTAGGACTGAGAACAATAAGTTGAAAAGTGTGACCGATAGAATGCTTTGCCCACTTAGAGTAATAATATTATTATGTGCCCAATATTGTTGACAAAATTCTGTTCGCTTGTAAAATATTCCAGTAATTACGAATATTTGTGTATAAGGAGCATATTTTTGCTAACGTTGTTAACGTCATCTGTGGTGTGGCTAAGTTTTTCTAGTCATTTTTATTGCGGTAATCACTGACCTCTATATTTACCACTGGACTGGCTGTTCCGTAAGTTTGACAGCTATTTTTTTGTGCCTATTTGAAGCGCCACTAGCGAGTAGCGAGTGTCCGCAGAACAAATTTTGACGTATATTGCAAGTGGCCGCCAGAGAAGTGCTAGCTTATTGTTAAGTGATTTTATATTTTTTAAATATTAATTCGAATTTTATGTTGTTATTGTTATAAGCATTATATAAAAGTTATCAAGAATGAGGACATGTGACATATGTGTAAGCGACTAGTTTTAGTACCACGGACACTCGCTACTGCTCGCTACGTCCGACAGCGCCAAAATGGCGATTATCAAACGGGCACAAAAGCACTTTGACAGCCGCCAGTCCAGTGGTAAATATAGAGGTCAGTGGCGGTAATGCAAAACTTTTAACTGTAGTTTCATACTCTTTAACCTAAACTTTCAAGCGTGAACTCACTAGCGCCACTGAATAGCGTAAAGCTTCCAAGTTCTCTACATTTAAGCTTTTCTAGCCTGCAATAGATTTTTCTTAAATGTTTGTTATTAAAGTGTTTGACCCTGCACAAAGCAATAATTTGTGCCTATGTGTGCAGGCTGGAATTGGTCTGTGCGTATTATAAATGTGACTATATTTTCAAACCAAAAATACTTTAAATATAACCCGTTTACTAAACTATTGGAATTTGCTGAAATGTAAAGGTATTTTTATTATTCCAATAACGAAAACTAACACAACATACTTACTTAGGTACTAAGAGTATTTCACAAACATTAAAGTTTCATAAATATTCCTTTTATTGATATTTTTTGCACAACATACTCGTGGATTCCAAACTCATAGAAAACGTGTTATTTGTTTGAACGTGGATAGGTGGCCCCAAGTATTGTTATTAAGGTCACTTTCTTGTATTATACAGGGTGACTGGTAAGAAATTTTAGATACTGAAGGAGACCACTCAGTACTCGATTCTAGCCATAATTATGTAATAAAAGTAGATTCTTAATTTTTCAATAGAATGGCCCATAAATAAATACTACTATGTTACTATTTACTTTACATACAACTGAGTCAATCGCGGAAATTTCAAAACTGATCCACCTGTCACCCTGTACCAATATGCCTCATGCAGGCCCACTTAGGCCGGAGTCAAATCAATACATCGACATTAAAAAATTAATTGGAATCAATCATCTTATTTTTCAGTTTCATACAATAATTTCCTACAGATTTCATTCTCAATAGTTATTCTCTAATTGAAATAACAACAGATATCTCTTTAAAACAAAACAATTCTTGTATTAAGATGTTGTTTTAACAACTCATGTCAAACAGGCATCATTTACCAGTCAATGAAAGTAGGACACATATATTTGTATTTGGGACGTGAAGTTTTGTTTTGGGCTATTTTAAGGTTTTGAGGTTATTGCAGTTTTCATATAGGTGTTTTTGTTTCGTCACTTTTTGCGTACATATATTTTTTTCTTTAATTGTTTGATTTTAATAATCACTGCATTATTTTCATTTTTATTTGCTCGTTTCAGCAAGCGTTCATTATCTAGGTAAATGAGATGTTTCCTCCGAAGTGTCCACAGATCTACTATTAAAGAAGTTATAAGAGTGACATTTAGAAATATAAAAAACATACTTTCTTTTCATTTATTTTCTTTAAAAAAGTGTTACATAAATGTCAAAATGACAAATCAAATTCATACTTTTGTTATCTTCTCGTACAGAATTTTGACATCTCAGATTTTTAACAATGCCGTCTCTTGAGAAGACCGTTTGAATCTTCTCATTAAAATTATTACGTCTCTATAGGTATATAATGACTTTTATAGTACCAATATTTATGTATTGTTATTTTATGACTCTATGTGTACCAATAACTCGGAATGTATTTATTAAAACTTGAAACAAGGAATTTTGACTTGAACTTATGAAACTTGTACCAATGTTTACAAAATTATTTAACTACCTATATTATCGCCAATTTCTCACACATCTTTTCATTTCGTGACCCAGCCAATTCATCACCGTCAAGTGGTACAACATACCAACTAAGTACAATAATGTGTAATTTTCAATAACAATGAAAAATCACAATTATTCCGAGACCCTAAAAATACTTATATATTAAATCTGACCATCGCTTTTAACGAACCGTTAATATGTTGCCCTACGTACGACAAATCTAACGACACCTCATTATATTTTAACAAGCCGTTAAGGCTACAGAGCGTGCCAAAGATATATAAATACATACCTACATGTATCCACTGAACAAACATAAACCTCCTACCTCTTCGAATACAGATAAAATGATGGCCTCCATGGTGCTTTGGTCGAGTGTTCGGCTCTGGCTTGAGCGGTCCTGGGTTCCAGTCCCAGCAAAACCAGTTTAGAAAGGGGAATACCCATCACTCATGCACCTACTGGCTATACTTACACACATTTGAAACATGAAAAAAAAAATACTTAAAACCTTTTCTAAATAATGTAATGGTAAGGGATTCGATATAAAGAAAAGTTCGGGTTCTAAAGTTAAACGTTTTTTAATTTCGTATAAATAGAAGTACTCAATAGAATCACAATTTACCTGGTGTGCTCGAATCCAGAGTTGCATGAGATTTTCCACTTGAATAATAAACGGGATAGCAAGAAAGAAACACTATGGACGCATCCGAAAAACAGTAAAGAGTGAAGCGAGAAGTGATTAACGATTATATCGATTGACTTCGATATTATACATGACTAATTTCGATCATCCCATCTCTAGACTTGATTAGACGGAAGAAGCTGCCAACAGGGAATGTCAACAATTGTCAATATTTTTTAATAGCAACCAATGAAATCAAGCACTGAAAGTTATAAAAATCCATACTGGTTTCTCGGTTTGATTAGTTCGATCAATCAATCGATCATGTTCAATGAATTGATTTAATATTTCGTACGATCGGTGGGTGGTATTTGCATTTTGAAATATCTTTTCCGGTACTTTTTAATTGGACAAACATATCCCCTTCTTATTAAGATAAATTTTTCTTAATTCTTTTTAAATAGGTGGATAATGCTGGAAGTATCTCAATTGTAGCCAAATATGGCCGATCCTAACACTGGCTCGGATCTAGGTGTACCTATACTAGGATACTCCATAGTTCCGCTATATGGTTCCCTAACACAAACTTATAGAAAATCATATAAAATCTGCCGGCCAATATTAACACTCCGGCGGTTAACGTCCAGCGACCAATATTAACACGCTGTCAATATTTTTTGAAGAGCCAGCTCTTTCCTAATCCTGGTTGCTTTTATCTTCGACCTCATCTTCACTTACCATCAGGTGAGATTGATGTCAAACGCGTACTTACTCTTTACTAAACAAAAGCTTACTGTGGGGCCACATATTTAGTGTATCAGTTTGGGTGGCCAATTTATTTATTTCAATATGTACACAATAATATTATCATGAAAAATGCTGGGTATTAATATTTTTTTACAAAAAGTACGTTCTTACTTGGAGCGATTTGTCGTGTTATAATTTGTAATATTCCTTAATGTTATAAATTATACTCCATTGATCTAGTCAAAAACGCATTATCTAAACCACGAAGACCTTGTGTTATAGTAAACGATAACGATAAATAAACCTAATAAATATAATACCTAAACATGCATGCAATTAATGAGGAATAAACCGAGAAAACTTACGGTAATTCTGTATGAATATTTTTGACAAACTTCATCAGCGTCCCGTTCTGTTAGGTGTCTAGATAGCACTAGTATGCTTACCTTTGTACCCCAGTAGGTAGTTAGTAGCTGCAAGAAAAGTTCGGCAGGTCAATTCTTAAATAAGAGATGTTATTTTAGGCTTTAAACCAACTTATTGGCCCAGTGTTGGTTGCTTGATGTCAGAATATTCAGGGCTCCGAAATGGTTTCGGGCAAACTCTAATGACTACTGTATACGAGTACCAAGCACCTGGGACTGACTGCTTAACGTGCCCTCCAAAGCACGGAGCTCGTCGTGAGAAATTAATGATCGGCGTCTACCCATCCTTGTACCGACCGCGGCCCAGGTACAGTTCGCGCAAAACTTCTGTTCCACCCTAAACACAAGGCTCCGCCACTGCGTATAGACCGCATAGACCAAACAATACACCTTTGTCTCTCTCGCCTGTATACTGCAGAAAATGTTCGTTGCAACTTTAGGGCGGCACAGATGTTTTGCACGTATTGTACAATGCCACAAACTTATCTAACCCGGTGGGGAAAATTGGAACTAAGATTTATCTTTATCGAACTGGATAGTAGAGTTGTGGGCTCAATTACTCTAGCGCCACAGTTTCTGAGTCAGATAATTTTGTTATACTATACTCTGCTACATATTACGATATGCACAGGAGCTGCTACAGCATGATGGTTTTCTATTCCATGACGACTATGTACTGCTATCGTTTAAAAAGTAGGTTGCTTAGGCGAGAAAACTTAGATGTTTTATTTTTTAAAAGCAATTTATGATAGAATTTCAGACGGATAAAAGGTTAATACAATGAAGAGGGTGGGTGGAATAACCGTACCTACTAATTTTTTTTTATAAGTATATTTTCTCTAAATATGTAAATGTATTTTCTAAGTCTGAGTAACTAAAAAGAAACTAATTGACTCCGCAATTTCGAGTCAGTCCCAATGATAGATTTTCTCAATTTACTGTACCATTAATACTTAATTTATACCTATTAATTTTTCTTATTTTTTGTTGCAGGTAAACAGCAAGGAATACGTTATCATAATTATTTTTAGTATCCACATCTTCATATCGCAAGTAAAGAAATATTTCCATGAACATGATAGATTTTGTAAAGTGAGAGTTATAAGATATGTTTTGTTCTTGAAGCATTGAAAAACACTTAAAATGTCGTTAGTAGCACCAAGAAGAGTCCAGTTGGACTGGGCACACTCCATACCCTGGTAAGTTTCAATATAAATGTGCGAATTTAATTTCATGGTAAAACACTTTTTAACCGGATTTATCGCGTTTAGTTTATATTTAACATTTAATTTATATTTAGTATTATTGAACTCTGTGAAATTATGAACTGTAATTTTCGTAATGACTTTTTATAAATATGCTGAAATCAATTTAATAGAAATACTCGGGAAAACCTGTTAAAATTACTGATTCATTTCTAATATTGATGATTTGAAATGGGCCTAATGTCAGAAAAAAGGTTATCGACCTACGAGTTGCGCACACCGCAGCTTACTTCACTGCGTCAAAAATGTCAGGCGAGTCGTCAGCTGAGCGATTGCTGCAACTTCAGTCTGATAAAATACACTGTCATGGCATCGCGATCGATGTAGCTTCTTCGTTGAAAATTACGAGAAAAAATCAAAAACTATGCGACACTATAATTTAAACGTTATAAGACTAAACATGAAATCTTTTCCTAGCTACTTGCAGTAAAAATAGTGAGGTTATTGTTTCTTTATATGTGTTTAAAGTGATTTTTGACCGAGTCTATATTTACTCCTTGTCAGTTCGGGCTGTAGTCTCATAATTATTGGTAAGTTTCAGCTATTCACTATTGTTTTATAAAGAAAGACCTTGTACATACATTGCACAGTGATTTTTTGTTATTTTTATTCATTGTTACTGTGAAAGTTATTCGTGGGATAGCTAAAAATCAATGAAAAGTGGGTGGGCATTGGGTGGTATTCGCTCTCCTTTTTACGTATAACCCGGCTGGATTTGAGACGTGCCCAAATACCTGTTACCGCAGTATTACGTAGCGACGTTTAATTTTGCGCATAACGATGTCCATCCCTTTCTTTGGTTGATGCGTATTGTTAAAATTAGTTTTTTGAAAAAGAGATGATATTTTTTTCGTTAATAGGTTCATTTATTTTAAAACTAATACTTTTTGCCAAGTACACGACATTTTAGTTCAATGAATTCAATGATTGGCATCAGAAAATAATCAATAAGTAGTTAGTTTCTATGACAATTATCTGATTTATTATAAATATTCATAAAGATACAGATTTCTAGTATAATTCTAAAATTACATGATTGTTTAAGACATGATCATGTTATTAGGAGAAACATATAAATTTTAAGTTTATTGCAGGGTTGGCTTTATACCTATAAATTGTTATTTTAGTTAAATCTGTTAACAATGCTGTTGATAGATTTAGGTAATTGGATTATGAAAAATTTGGAAATAAAATTTAACAACAAGTTTAATATCTTTAATAATTTCTTACTCAAGAATATACAGAGATATTCTTATTTTATTAAAACTTTAAGTACAAGTTGGTTCTTTTGGTCCTTTTGAAGTCTAGACTAGCTATTTTATTTAAAACAGTTGTGGGACTATCTAGAGGTGAAAAACTTAAATTTGGTTTTGGATAATTTACTGTATTATATATACATAGCAAACAGAATCTTATTAGAATATTATTCCAATATAAAGGTGACACTGTTAAATTATCAATACACAGAAATAATGGCAATTAACCATCTCCAAAAATTTTGTTTATTTTTTCCTCTCGTTCAGATAAATCACATTTTTTTGTAACCTAATTTTTGTTGAGGCTTAAATCACCCTGGGTGACTATGCCACCCTCATAGTATTTTCAAAGATAGCAAATAATTTATTTTATTTGTTTTTGAATGAGGTTATAACATAATTGTATAAGAGCTTAGCCGTTTCTGAGAGTGGTTCAGCCAGGACACAATTATTTTATTATATTTAACAATTCCGATCACACTCCACCAGAAAATGAAACATGTCTTCTATGGCACCGCAGTATGTGCTCAAAGGTGATGTAGTTTTGCCAATCATGTAAGAATACTTGTTTACTAGGATGTGACCTGAACGCAACCTCATTGCTGCAACCAAACTAGCTCTGGAGAGGATGGAATCGTCAAACCATGGGATCAAATTTCATTCACTCTGTATGGTAACTATACCATATACTTATACGGGATTACTTTTTGAACATTCATTAAAATGTGTCCTCCATTTACCCATAAAAATGATTTATATAATAAATATCAAAAATCAGATTTTTCGATATTTATCCGATATATATCAGATATGAAGTCGTCGTGGCGCCGTGGTTACTGTGTGTATCATATGATATCGCAGGTTAAGCAACGTTCGGCGTGGTTGGTACTTGGATGGTTGACTGCCGACCATTCATTTCTCACGGCAACTTCCGTGCTTCAGAGGGCACGTTTAACAATCGGTCCCCGGTGATATACTTGTATACAGTAGTTGTTAGGGTTTGTCAGAAGCCGTATCGGCACCCTGAAAATTCTGACATCCACCACCCAGCACTGGGCCAGTTTGGTGGATTATGGCCTAAACCTCCTCAATCACCCAGGGGAGAGACTCATACCCTGCAGTGGGCTCAATACAAAAGAGTTGTGATGATGATGATATCAGATATATATCCCAGCTAAGAAAAATAAGCAAATTTCATTCTGTAAGGGGATTACACGCTTAAAAATGTGAAAGGAATTTGTAAAATAAAATAAGTACCTATCAAATACATTCTAAATTGTTCTCAATTATAGTTTTTCG
This sequence comes from Stenoptilia bipunctidactyla, assembly GCA_944452665.1. Classification (NCBI taxonomy): domain Eukaryota; kingdom Metazoa; phylum Arthropoda; class Insecta; order Lepidoptera; family Pterophoridae; genus Stenoptilia; species Stenoptilia bipunctidactyla. Next base: position 3,780,408 of record OX101750.1, on the reverse strand, counting down.
CTACATGTTGCCAAGGTAATCATTAATCTCCAAAATTTTTAGTTCAGATGACAGGAATAAATCAATTATATCATGATATATATCCGCACATATTTTATCTTATCTTCCTAATATTATAAACAAGGTATTTAATATCCACTGGCGAGATGAACAAATAATCCATTGTGAAAACCCTACATATTTAGGAGTATCTAATCCTTGATAAAGCACTTACCTATAAAGCACACTGCCTCAAAGTCAGTAAGAAAGTATCCAATCGCTACAACATCCTGCAGCAGCTAACCACTTCAGACTGGGGCAACTCACCTGCCGTTCAGCGCATGTCTATTCTGGCACTTTGTTACTCTGCAGGAGAATACGCCTGCCCTGTGTGGGGTCGATCAATTCGTACTAAGCAGGTGGACACAGCACTCAACAACACCTGCTGACTTGTCACTGGATGCTTAACTGACTCCATTAGAGAAGATGTACCCACTTGCTGGGATTGCTCCTCCAGACATTCGCAGAAATACATCGAGCTCTTTCGAGACAGCAAAAATGGTTGCCGATTCCAAACACCCCATCTACCACTACTCACCCGTGCCCCTAAGGCTAAAGAGCCGAAAAAGCTTTTACCACTCTGTCCCCTTAACAGTAGCAGCACCTGCTTATTTCTTTAACTATATATCTTTTCTATTTTCTGGATTGAACAGTATAGCAATGTACTACTGCTGTGCTGAATTATCTAAGATTCTTCTTTTTTTTGCAATACTTTTGTCGGTCACTTATAATTATCTAATTCTAATTAGGTATTTCATTTTATTTTCAACCGACTTCAAAAAAAGTTCTGTTTTTTATGTTTGGTACCTCATAACTTTTGACTAGGTGAACCAGTTTAGATGATTCTTGTTTCATATGATAGAAGATACTTCACAGTTAAATTTCATCGAAATCGAAATACTTCATGACTTTTTACCCACGACGGAACGGAGACGGTATATGCGTTTGGGGTGAGAGGGTGTTTGTGCAAACCAATGTTACCATTTATCTCCAGAACCACTGGTCCGATTTTAATGCGGTTTTCAGTAATCGCTTTGGATTTTATTGGTGCATGTTCTTAGATAGGTGTAGCGGTAACAACTCACCAGGGGGCGCTGCAGTAAACATTTGCTTGTAAAAGCCAATGTTACCGTTTATCTGCAAAACCATTGGTCCGATTTAAATGCTGTTTTCAGTGATCGCTTTGGATTTGATTATCTTATGTTCTGAGATAGGTGTTACGGTAACAACTCACCAGGGGGCGCTGCAGTAAATATTTGTTTGCAAACCAATGGTCCGATTTGAATGCCGTTTTCAATTATCGCACAAACCATTCTACGTTATATGATATCGAGTTACGTTACAACAAAGCCCCAGCAAAGTTGAGTTGTAAATACTTATTATAATACTTCATTATGTATTTAAATAAACTACATGGGTTTTCTAGCGGTGGTGGGGACATGAGAGGGCTGATGAGGAACGAGGTGTTGTGTAATGTAATGTATGGTACCTATATTATGCTCTTTAAAAAGTTTGAAATAAAAAACAACATCTGCGACATCTACATCTTCGAGAACCGAATAGGTAAGCGTAGAGAAGTGCTATGAAAATGAATAGTATGTTTTTCACAATATGACCGACTCTGTGTGAGATCAAGTGAACTTTTAAAAAAAACAAAATAAAAATTTTGAAAAACCCACGACGCGACGGTTAAAAAGTAATTGAAAAAGAATAAAATAATTTAAAATTCCCCGACTGAAATGATTTATGTGACGAGAGATAATTAACGTGAAAAGCTTTTTTAAAAGTTCACTTAATCTCACACAAAGTCGGTCATATTATGAACAACATACTATTCGTTTTCATAGCACTTCCCTACGCTTACCTATTCGGTTCTCGAAGATGTAGATGTCGCAATAACATAGGTATTCAACTCCCTATGAACTTTATAAGAAGAGCAAGAAAATCCGTCCGATGGCAGCCCCAGACGGATTTTCCATTGAATGAATTCGTTTTGTAGTTTTATATTGAAATTTAAAATATTGATGGCAGCCCTCGACGGATTTTCTTGCTCTTCTTATAAAGTTCATAGGGAGTTGAATACCTATGTTATTGCGACATCTACATCTTCGAGAACCGAATAGGTAAGCGTAGGGAAGTGCTATGAAAACGAATAGTATGTTGTTCATAATATGACCGACTTTGTGTGAGATTAAGTGAACTTTTAAAAAAGCTTTTCACGTTAATTATCTCTCGTCACATAAATCATTTCAGTCGGGGAATTTTAAATTATTTTATTCTTTTTCAATTACTTTTTAACCGTCGCGTCGTGGGTTTTTCAAAATTTTTATTTTGTTTTTTATTTCAAACTTTTTAAAGAGCATAATATAGGTACCATACATTACATTACACAATATCTCGTTCCTCATCAGCCCTCTAATGTCCCCACCACCGCTGGAAAACCCATGTTGTTTATTTAAATACATAGTGAAGTATTATAATAAGTATTTACAACTCAACTTTGCTGGTGGCTCAACTTTGCTGGGGCTTTGTTGTAATGTAACTCGATATCATATTACGTAGAATGGTTTGTGCAAACCAATGTTACCATTCTTCAAAACCACTGGTCCGATTTTAATGCGGTTTTCAGTGATGGCTTTATGTTTACTGCAGCGCCCCCTGATGAGTTGTTACCCGCATTAAAATCGGACCAGCGGTTTTAAAGATTAATGGTAACATGCAACGCCCCCTGGCGAGTTGTTACAGTAACACCTATCTAAGAACATGCACCAATCAAACCCAAAGCGATCACTGAAAGCCACATTTAAATCGGACCAATGGTTTTGCAGAATTAATGGTTGTTATTACAAACAAATGTTTACTGCAGCGCCCCCTGATGAGTTGTTACCGTTAAAACTATTTAAGAACATTATACCAATCAAATCCAAAGCGATAATTGAAAACGGCATTCAAATCGGACCAATGGCTTGCAAACAAATATTTACTACAGCGCCCCCTGGTGAGTTATTACCGTAACACCTATCTCAGAACATGCGCTAATCAAATCCATATCGATCACTGAAAACAGCATTTAAATCGGACCAATGGTTTTACAGATAAACGGTAACATTGGCTTTTACAAATAAATGTTTACTGCAGCGCCCCCTAGTGAGTTGTTACCGCGACACCTATCTAAGAACATGCACCAATCAAATCCAAAGCGATTACTGAAAACCGCATTAAAATCGGACCAGTAGTTCTGGAGATAAATGGTAACATTGGCTTTTACAAACAAATGTTTACTGCAGCGCCCCCTGGTGAGTTGTTACCGCTACACCTATCTAAGAACATGCACCAAGCAAATCCAAAGCGATTACTGAAAACCGCATTAAAATCGGACCAGTGGTTCTGAAGATAAATGGTAAATTGGTTTGCACAAACACCCTCTCACCCCAAACGCATATACCGTCTCCGTTCCGTCGTGGGTAAAAAGCTTTTCACGTTAATTATCTCTCGTCACATAAATCATTTCAGTCGGGGGATTTTAAATTATTTTATTCTTTTTCAATTACTTTTTAACCGTTGCGTCGTGGGTTTTTCAAATTTTTTATTTTGTTTTTTATTTTTAATATTATGAATTCGGAGATCGTTTACCTTGACGACCTTATACTTCAGCCAAAGTTTTGACGTGAAGTCGGTTTTCTAATGCTCTGCATTTGTTGGTTATTCTTAATCTATCTTACATGAGATACATACAGGTCACAGGTTGGTAGGGCGTGGATCCATCTACGGTGCACCGCTCACCGCTTCATATTAGCCCTTAAAATTATCTCCATCATGGTTCATTATAGAAAAGCAATGATTTGCACCGTACGGCACTTCGCCGCGCCGCCGTCTCACGGCGGCGGTGCCGTGGCATTATACGGCATACTTTTCTATAATGAACCATGATGGAGATGATATTAAGAGCTAATATGAAGCGCTGAGTGCTGCGCCGTGGACGACGCCGGAATCAAGGCTTGGCAATGGATGGAACGTTGCGGCGGCGCTTCGTGCCACGGCATATGGCGCCGTACCGTAGTGATAGATCCACGACCGTACTCAGCATTCCGTGTTCCCGTTAGGATGGTAGATAGGCAGTTGCCTGCGTATGGTCAGGTTAGAATAGTCTTACCATCCCTGCATAAGAATGTCGTAAGAGGCGACTAATACGAATGGGCCCAGGTTGGTGATAGGGTATTCCTTCAGGGTACACCTGGCTAGTGACCATTTCCGGCAATATCTAATGATGTCAGGTTCATTCTGAACCCGTGTGCTGCCATCTTCGACCTCATCTTCACTTACCATCAATTGAGTTTAGTCAACATTATAATCAGCGAATGCAGAGCGTTAAAAAAACCGACTTCACGTCTAAACTTTGGCTGAGTTATAATGTCATCAACCTAAACATTCTCCGAAATCATACATATTTTTGTCAAAAATTTTAAATTTTCATTGAAGTACTCAACCGATTTTGATGAAATTTATATGGGACCAACTATGAAGTATCCTCTACTATATGAAACCAAAGAAGAATTTTCAGAATCGATTCGTAAGTGTCCGAAATATCGTGTAACAAAGGCACAAAAAAATAACACAGACGAATTCAGAACCTACTCCTTTAAAAATTCTACATCGCTTCCTATTGTAACTTGTCAAAAATACCTAATTGATTCAAGTTAGGTTTTAACTGTTCTTGCGAATTATGTCACAAAAGTCGTTAACCATTATCGGCACATTAAGATAAACTCATGCGAACTGGTGATCGTGAAGGTCAACTCAATCTGATACGTCTCGACCTGTAAATAAGATTGAATTTAATATAAACTGGGACGATCCTTTTTGCTTTGGTCCGCCAAGAATAGACCTTCGTAAAACGTAATAGCTGATTAGTCAAAAGGCTACCCTTAATATAAAGTTTACTGCCAAACTGCCAAATATTGCTTCGGCGATTTGGCGTTTCAGCTATGTTATATACTCTGGCAAATAATTCAATGCAGTACACTGACAGATCGAAATGTCAAATAGAAAAATTGACGACCGGCTGGTGTAGCGGTAACATACATTGACTTCTATGCCAGAGGTCCTGGGTTCGAATCTCGGTGGCGGCGGATATTTGTGTGATGAACACAGATATTAGTCGTCAAGTCATGGATGTTTATATGTTTATTTAAGTTTATTTTCTAATAAAAAATATGTATTTATTCAATATGTATGTTTATATATTTCTTAAGTATATCAGTTATCTAGTATCCATAACACAAGTTCTTTAAGAATCTTAATTTGGGATAGATAATGTTGTGTGAGTGTCAGAAATATTATTAAAACAAAACAAAAATAATGATACCAGTTAAAAACTCGTAGTGTATGGGAATGATTGAAATTGAATGGTACTTTTTCATTCGTTAATCATAAAATTTTAAAACAATGTATGAATACGTTGTATTTGATGTGTGTACTTTATCTTTACAGTATTTTTAATGAAAATAATTAATTACGAAACATGTGTGGTGCTTTAAAACGGCCACAGTTGAAGTAAAATTAGTTTTTTTTTTGCGAATTTTCAGTCACGAAAAAGTAAGTTGCGTTAAGCATCCCCACTCTAGAAATGACAAAATGATTTTTTTTTTCCTAACTTGACAAAATTATTTATTAAAAAAAATTCATTCGTTCACTTAAACCGCATCCCTATTTTTTTTTCTTCTATAAAGTGGGCACACTGGAACTGCCATTTTACTGCATTGAATTATATGCCAGGGTATAGGCGAAAGTTGAAATTTTTAAGTACATTTATATTTTCGTAGGACTGTTTTATGCAAAATGGGCTTCTTTCACAATAATATAGTATAGCTTTTGCCCGCGGCTTCGCTCGCTATAATAAAACGAAGCCTCTCACTTTCCAGGCTCCAAACTAAACACTCCGTTGTGACGTGAAAAACGGAAAAGCATACATACTTACTTACAAATAAACAAACTTTCGAATTCAAATTATTATGTTTTTTTAGACTTTTGCATGCTGGACTAAAGGAAAAACATAGAATGTGCTGGTTCTCTTCCCGGGCATACTGTAAAAATCAGATAAGGGACTGATATTTTATTAAAGATTTTTTTGTGGGCGATAGGCTAACCTCCTGTCACTCCAATAGTCTCTATCCACCACCATAATACCTCCAAATTTGTCGAAAGTGACGTGGTTTTGTAGCCTCTGGTGTTCTGCCTACCCCATAAGGGATAAAGGCGTGAAGTTATGTATGTATTTTAGACTTTTTTTTTTTGAATTCATTTGAGATTTATTGTTAGTCATGGCAATGTAGACGTTAACAGGGTATGTACTCTTTTGAACCTGGATGGCAGATCACTTGGGATATTGAAAATGCCAGGAATAAAAACCGTTTCTTCTTTGGCATATCTGGTTAATATTGTAGTTTCGAGTATTTATTGATGTAGGTAAATGGACTGGGAGCGAAAGAAAAACATAGAATATACCAGCTTTTCGCTTCCCGGGCATACTGTAAAAATCAGTTAAGGGACTGAGGTTTTACTGGTATTTTTGTGGGCGATAGGCTGACCCCCTGTCACTGCAATAGCCTCTCTCCACCATTATAATACCTCAACGTGACATCAGATGGTCTTTTAACTTCTGGTGTTCTGTCTACCCCATAAGTGATACAGGCGTGAAGTTATGTATTTATGTAAATAATTTATTTGTAATCTGGTCCCTTTGCACAACTTTGGCGGTTTCAAGTTAGCGTTGTGATATAATAAGGCAACAATCTTAAAGCGACTATAATGCAATGACATAAGGGCTTTTATAAGAAGTTGTTAAACATGAATTTTCAAAAGTATTTAATAAATTATTTCGTGTGCTTCTGGCGGGAACCGAATCTTACTTCAGAATCTGAAGTAAATCTAGATCACACTCTTTTTAAGTAGGTAAATAAAAATGGATAATCACACAAAAATAACGCCCCCTTAATATAATGAATTGTATAATGCCGAACTTGATAAGTAATTATTTAAGTTTAGCAAATTTATTTCACATATTTTAATTTTTCACTTTGTATAAAATTCCCCCACCTCTACGTTATAGGCGCCAACTTTGCCATACAAATCATTTTCTATTGTAACCAGTCATATTTTTATTGACTGGTCACAATAGAAAATGAAGTCGTCATAACGTAACGGGAAGTCGTCGTGGCGCCGTGGTTACTGTGTTTATCAAACGATATCACAGGTTAAGCAACGTTTGGCGCGGTCGGCACTTGGATGGGTGACCGCCGACCATTCATTTCTCACGTTAAGCAGTTGGTCCCGGGTGCTGTATACTTGTATACAGTAGTCTTTAGGGTTTGTCAGAAGCCATTTCGGCACACGGAAAACTACAAATAAAACTGATCTGCGTAGGTAAGAATAAGCAAAGAAGAAGGAGCTTTCTACTTAAAGGTGAGAGTTTCTATTGGACTTGCTTATTTCTAGACATATAAATATCAACATGTCTCTTTGTAGTGAGCCCACTGCAGGGCTTTGACTCTCTCCCCTGGGTGACGAGGAGGCCATAATCCACCAAACTGGCCCAGTGCTGGCTTGTGGATGTCAGAATTTTCAGGTCGCCGAAATGGCTTCTGACAAACCCTAACGACTACTGTATACAAGTATACAGCACCCGGGACTGACTGCTTAACGTTGCTTAACCTGTGACATCGTATGATACAGACAGCAACCACCACGGCCCCACGACTTCTTATTAGAAAAAGAAACGTCACGATAAACGCCGTTTGTCGCTTAATTGGGTAATCGAAATTTGATGAAAATTCGCTCAAAGGCGGAGCGGTTTTTATTTATTTATTTATTTATTTATTAGGATTTCCAACAACAGGTACACTGGTACATATAACAATATAATATTATAAAGAGGAAACCTTTGTATTTTTGTATGTTTGTATTGAATAGGCTCAAAAACTACTGGACCGATTTCAAAATTTCTTTTACCATTACTTAGAGGGATTCTTCCGAATCCGTATAGGCTACTTTTTATCCCGAAAATCCCGCGGGAATCGAAATTGCGCGGGTAAAACCGCGCGCAACAGCTAGTATAACAATAAAAAGGTATAAATAATAAGTAAGTGTCCTGTCAGTTACAGGAAACCACTGCATGCTCTACTACTATTAGTTAAAATACTTTGTAAAAACTATTACAATTAAAATACATATATAACAAAAACGCAAAGAAATAACAAAAGCAATAACAGTTAAGCACCACTATACGATAAATACAGTTAATATAAAACAGCATTAATTTTTTAAAATACATTTTTGGAAAAAAGATCGATATCATTACTATGATGGGAATATTTATCCCAATATTCCCACGTCCGGTGTACCGGGGCTGCTAAAATACTAAATATAAATCCGAACTTTAGGTATTTTTTGTAGTGAAGAGGATGAGACGTTTTTCGTCCATGTCACCTGATGTAAAGTGACCATGGAGTCACCATGAAGAGGCTTTACACGTCCGTCCACGAGAAACCTATTTAGAACCAGGACAATAGAGGCCACAAGTCAGATATACCAAAACGAGCTTTCAACTTTTTTTTTAAATTCTTTGAAATATTCACTGTGCGTTAATAGCTTATTGCTGAAAGTCTTAGCTGGGGGTTTGGGCACACTAGGGGTAATTTATTTTCGGGTCATTTTTAATTTATATATAGGATAAAAAGTAGCCTATGTGCTATTGCAGACTGTACACTATCACTATGCTAAAATTCATTAAAATCCGTTGGGCACGTTTGGTCGCGTTGGGTCACCGTTGGGTTACGTTGGGTCACCGTTGGGTCACGTTGGGCCGCGGGAATAAGAATTGAGCGGGTAAGAAAATATGAATAAATACAGTAATAAGCCAATTTTATGTTTATTTGTTACCAGTAAATACTTTTATCATACTTATTTATAAATACTAGTTCCAAAGCTTTTAAAATGTTTTCCTTCCCGATATCTGTAAGAATATATCGTGCGTCTCATCTAACATATCAACTTGCGCGTTAAGCTGAGTGAAATAGCAAGATTTTTCTACTCAGTCTATCGATGAGTTTTAGCTAAGATGAAATACTTGTAACAGCCCGTTCACACATGATCCGTTTTACTGGATACCTTTTTGGTATCGTAAATACGTATCCTGAATACTATGCCATATGTATAACTAATGTATAAAAATAAAAGTTGACTCCAGAAGATCACCAACTCGTTCATGGGTCAATGTGTACGCTTTTATAATAAAATTCCAAAATATTTAAGATTAACCCTTCGATAGATTTAAGGATAAGTGTTATATAAAGTTTTACTATAAGATATCCAGATTAAGGGATTCCCTGGTTGTTAATTGTTATTGTGTATTTTTAAAAGATGATTGCTGTTGAGTTTCTTGCCACTTCTTCTCAACAGATCGACTTTCCGAAGTGGTGGAAGATTCAGATAAATTTGTAAATTGTGTGACTTATTTCAAATGTATTTAAATACTTACGAAATAAAGAATCTTTTGACTTTGACTTTGTGAAGTCGCTCATACAACTCTATGCGCCATCGATGAAAAAATTACGTATCCGGTAAAACGCATCCAGTAAAACGGACCATGTGTGAATGGGCTGTAACTTCGGACAAGCCTACACGTGCTTGGCTCTCAGCCCCGTCATTACAAAGTTACAAGGTCGGACATTGCTATTGACATTACCTACACTGCAGAGGTTGCGTATGCTCGTGTAAGTTACAGTTTTAGTAATGGGGTCCATTTAAAATAGCTTAGGGTTATTAAAAGCACAACCCTTGTAAAAATAAAATCGTCTTAAGTTTTCGCGATACATACTATTAAATAAAACACTTTTTAACCGGATTTACCACGGGGTCTGCAAAGACACCGAAACGTCGAGTTAAAATTTAAAATGTAAATATACGCGATAAATCCGATTAAAAAGTGTTTTATTTAAAAATAAAATCATTCACATGTTCTACCCAATGATTTTTATGCCACTCTAATGTTTTTCCTGACCAATACAGTCCTGGTACTTTTAAGCGAATAGGTTTCTCGTGGATTGATGAGTACCATCTTAGACATGATCACTTATCACTAGGTATCATGGAAGACAAAAGTCCCGTGCTAATTTTATATATAAAAAAAAACAAATGTTAGCCTTGGGAAATCCCGAAAAAGTCCCTAAAGCGTATAAATGAGATTAAAAGTAGTTATCCTGGATAGGTAGGTACAGGATAAAATCTCTTGATGCATTAGCTGTAGTGTGAGAGGTTCTGAGTGCCAACGCTGCGTTACGCGTTCGATAAATATCTTCAAATAGGCGCACCTACCCATAGATTTATATAACACCTACTAAGAGAGATTCAAACATACAAACTTTCATAACATTTTCCGTACTGTACGCGCGTATCATACGCGGCGCTTGGCGCATTCCGAACGTCCGTATCGAACGCGCGTATGGTACGGACGTTGCAGTTTTGTATGAAACGCGCGTGCCAACGCGTGACGCAGCGTTGGCACTGAATGCCCGTCGCATCAATGAAGGAAATGTTTTTTTCTAAACTGGCTTAGGTCTGAGACTAGATAACGGAAGTGTCACGATTTGTATTTAAACCAAGCGTGCCGACTTTTTAACACCTATTGTGACGTTACAGCTGACATTTATGGCTGGAAAAATACAAACCGATTCAAGACACCGATGCCGCCGATGAAATCGATTATTAAGAACTATATCGATATTGTAATATCGATTTTCTAACAGACAAATATACGCGCCGACTGAATCTAGCAGCGGCCAACCTTGACGCTTGGTCGGGGTTCGGACACGCGCAGTACGTGCATTTGCGATATCTACCGGGTGCGGCAATTGAACTGTCCGTCTCCTTGTAACTTTTGTAAAATTCGAACTACTGAATCGAACGCGGCAAAAATTTGAAAAAATAATCTGTGACACATTATCTTTGTTATTTCAAAACTATTCGGTCGTGAGAAAAAACGTTCTAATTTTAAAATAATTGATATAAAACGCAATTCAGTGATTGCTCTTTATTTGGAGGGAAAATCGAACATCGAAATTCGTCAAGCGCTACCAAATCTTCAATTGAACGAAAAATTTGTGTGTCGTACTATCCAAAGATTTAACGAGACTGGAAGTGTTAAGAAACGCTACGGGGGCGGTCGACGCTGTACTGCAACGGCGCCAGCTGTTGTCGAAAAGGTACGACATCGATTACGCAGAAATCCAGCACGTTCAGCAAATCAGCTAGCCCAGGATCTTAAGGTGAGCGACAGCAGCGTCCGTCGTATATTGAAGGAAAAGCTTAAGGTTAAACCGTTAAAAAAAAACTTTTCTCAAGAACTTACTGCTTTGCAAAGGAGCAAACGACTGGCTCGATCAAAGGAGCTGATTCGCTTGCTCGACTCTGGCGAGCTTCCCAACTTGGTATTTTCAGATGAGAAAACTTTCTGTGTTGAGCAGTTTCTTAACAAACAAAATGACCGTGTGTGGTTAAAAGGACGTGTCAGCGATCATTCAGATGAACTGAGAGTCACTCGAAGACAAGGGGCCGACCAAATCATGGTATGGACGGCGGTGTCCGAAAAAGGCCGTTCTCCGCTGGTTTTTCTTCCAATGGGTCGCAACCAAGCTAAAATAAATCAACAAATCTATCAAAATGAAGTCTTAAAAACAGCATTGATACGGTAAGCATGCAAGACATTTGGTTTGGAGCGTTGGACGTTCCAATAAGACTCGGCGCCAACGCACAGAACATCTGGGACGCAAAATTGGTTGAAAGCGAACGTTCCTGTGCTGATCGCCCGAGATATGTGGCCGTCGTCTTCGCCCGACTTAAACCCTCTAGATTTTTGTATTTGGGGTATTTTACAGGCGAAGGCCTGTGCTAAAAAACAAACATCAGTGGAGGCGCTCAAAACTACTCTTACACGAGAATGGAACATTTTAAGTGACGACGTTATTCGAGCAGCCTGTGCTTCATTCCGAAAGAGACTCAAGCTTGTTGTGAAGGCTAAAGGCGGTTGTATTCGATTAAAATAAATAAAAATATAACTTTGGGCCTTTTATTTTTATATGTAAAAAATATATTAATAAATATTCAAAATAAAAAAAAATATTAAATTTTTTAATATGGACATTTCAATTGCCGCACCCGGTATGTAGATGTATGTCTGTGGTGTATACGTACTAAGATACCTCCTAATTCCTCTGTGTGGTCTCTATGACACAATCTTTAAATATTAGATTACTTTTCGAAGCACATAATAGATAATAATATCGAAATTAAAAGTAGTTTCATTAAAATCCGTTGAGCCGTTCTGCCGTGATTGAGGAACAAACATCCATATTTCCAAACTTTCACCTTTATAATATTAGTAAGAAGTAAGAATAAAACAAAACGCAGTTAAAACCGCGCGCAACAGCTAGTAATCTGTAAAAGAGAGTTCAAAACGAACGCACAAACAGACAAACCTATCATTTTTTTTTAAGTAACAAACATCCATCATATTACGTCCTTTGGGGTTTATAATATAAGTTGGATAGCTATGTAGTGTGCACATACGTTATTAAATGAAATGAAATCAGACATAAAAACTCCACGCCTGTATCCCTTATGGGTTAGGCAGAACACCAGAGGTTCTAATGTATAAATATAATAGTAGACTCCAGAAGGTCACCAACTCGTTCATGGGTCAATACGCTTTTATAATAAAATTCCAAAATATTTAAGATTAACCCTTCGATAGATTGAAGGATAAGTGTTATATAAAGTTTTACTATAAGATATCCGTATGCAAGAAGATGGGATTCCCTGGTTGTTAATTGTTATTGTGTATTTTTAAAAGATGATTGCTGTTGAGTTTCTTGCCACTTCTTCTCAACAGACCGACTTTCCGAAGTGGTGGTAGATTCAGTTCAATTTGTAAATTATGTGACTTATTTCAAATGTATTTAAATACTTACGAAATAAAGATTCTTTTGACTTTGACTTTGAGGTTATAAGAACATCTGATATCACGTTTGACTTTGGAGGTATTATATTAATGGATAGAGACTGTTGTAGTGACGGGGGTCAGCCCATCGCCTACAAAAACGCCAATAAAACCTTTTTTTTTATAAAATCAGAACAATAAACAATTTCAATCTGAAATCCATAATGTACAATCGAACCAAATGAATCATGACCCATTTTGCCGAAAATTCGTTTGAAACTGTCAAACTTGTAAGATCATCATCATCATCACAACTCTTTGTAATGAGCCCACTGCAGGGCATGAGTCTCTCCCCTGGGTGACGAGGACGTATAGGCCATAATCCACCAAGCTGGCCCAGTGCTGCTTGGTGGATGTCAGAATTTTCAGGGCGCCAAAGTGGCTTCTGATAAACCCTAACGACTACTGTATACAAGTATACAGCACCCGGGACCGACTGCTTAACGTGCCCTCCGAAGCACGGGAGTCGTCGTGAGAAATGAATAGTCGGCGGTCACCCATCCAAGTACCGACCGCACCAAATGTTGCTTAATTTGTGATATTGTATGATACACACAGTAACCACGGCGCCACGACGACGACTTCTACTTCTTGTAAGGTCTATCGCGTATAATGCACTTATGACTTTTTAGATACTGTACGAATTCTGTACTCAGTAAATGTCAGTGTCGAATGTAATGATAAAAAGTTCGTCACCAAGGAAACCTATCTTCAAGCGAATTTCGACCTACTAGCATTTAGACGATTTGCCAAAACGAGCTTGTTGTGGGTCATGATTCAGCTGGTTCGATAGTACTTTTTCAACCGACTTCCAAAAAAGGAGGAGGTTCTCTATTCGGCTGTATGTTTTTTTTGTGTCTTTGTTACACGATATTTCAGACAATGATGGATCGATTTTGAAAATTCTTGTTTCATTTGAAAGAAGGTACTTCATAGTTGGTCCCATATAAATTTTATCAAAATCAGTTGAGCACTTCATGGAAAAGAGCATTTTTTTGAAAACATATGTAAACTGTATGGGGTCGGAGAATGTTTACCTGAATCACATTATAACGCAGCCAAAGTTTTGACGTGAAGTCGGTTTTTTTAATGCTCTGCATTCGTTGATTGTCTAAGTCTTAAATCAGCATCGAACGGAAAGAATAGAACACTACGTCTATTATATCTCTATCTATCTTCCATTGCGGTTTTTATTAGAGCATGACCAACGAAGGGCGCGCCCTATAAAAATAAAACCACCTATAAGTATCCACCTACGTATAAGGTTGCAGATGTGTTACGTGTTTGATATTTACGAAAATGATTCAACTTTGTTTTGGGTGAAAGGTTGGGGCTATGAAAATGGGACTAAGGTCGGTTTAGAACAGCCCTACCGAAATGTAGGCAACTATTCCCAGAGAACCCTGTTTAGTGGCAGGACCAGCTTAAGATACGCCTAGATTTGCCAACTGTTTTTCACTACATTATTCTGTTCAACAAAAAGAAAGTATACATACATAACTTCACGCCTGTATCCCGTATGGGGTAGGCAGAACACCAGAGGTAATAAAATCATCTGATGTCACGTTTGACAAATTTGGAGGCATTATAATAGTGAAGAGAGACTATTGCAGTGACAGGGGGTCAGCCTATCGCCCACAAAAAAGCCTCCCATAATACCTCGGTCCCTTAACTGACTTTTACAGTATGCCCGGGAAGAGAAGCAGCTGGCACATTCTATGTTTTTCTTTCGCTCCCAGTCCAGCATAGAAGCAAGTATCAAAGTAGGTATACAATATACTGTTTTCAGCATAAAAAGCTAAGAACCTTTTATGCTAGACTTTTAAATAAATTTACATTTTAACCGAAGTAATCGCGTATAATTTATATTTTACACGGTCTGCAAAGACGCCGAAACGTCGAGTTAAGATGTAAAATATAAATTATACGCAATTAATCCGGTTAAAATGTAGTTTTATTTAAATTATGAATCGTGAAAACTTAAGACAATATTATGCTAGACTTTAACTAATAATTTGTGCAAGAAGATCTTAAAATATGTGTTTAAATCATTAAATATTTTGAATACTGTTTATTTTTCCAAAATACTGTTTGATATTTCTTTTCAGACTCAAATATTCTTTATTTCTAGAAAAAAAAGTTGACAACCCTAGATACGCCCGGCTTGAGGTACCATTCATTTACAATCCGCTAAATATCATAGTTCTGGTCGCCAAGGCTTCCAAGTTCTTTCCTGAACACGTGTGCTGTCATCTTCGACCTCTTCTTCACTTAAAATAAATAAATAAATATTTCTGACACTCCACAACATTATCTAGCCCAAATTAAGTTTCTTAAAGAACTTGTGTTATGGATACTAGATAACTGATATACCTACTTAAGAAATATATAAACATACATATTGAATAAATACATATTTTTTATTAGAATAAACTTAAATAAACATATAAACATCCATGACTTGACGACTAATATCTGTGTTCATCACACAAATATCCGCCGCCGCCGGGATTCGAACCCAGGACCTCTGGCTTAGAAGGCAATGTACGTTACCGCTACACCAGCCGGTCGTCGATTAAATATCTAAGATTATCCATAAACGGTGGTGATGTTAGTTGCCGTGCGATCACCGAATTTAATCCATTCGTATTTAATCCAGACGAAAGTTATGGTGATGGAGAGGAATGATAATATGATTTGATTGTTAGAAGATGTAGTGACTAAGATTGAAAAGGGAATGCTACGGTGGTTTGGGCATTTGAAAAGGATGAGTGAAAGTAGTCCATGCTGGACTGGGAGCGTTAGAAAAACATAGAATGTGCCAGCTGCTTCTCTTCCCGGTCATAATGTAAAAGTCAGTTAAGGGATGGAGGTTTTATTGGCGTTTTTGCGGGCGACAAGCTGATCCTCTGTCACTGCAATAGTCTCACTCCATCATAATAATACCTCCGAATTTGTCAAACGTGACATCAGATGGTTTTATAGCCTCTGATGTTCTGCCTACCCCATTAGGGATACAGGCTTGAAGTTATGTATGTATGAGTGAAAGTAGATTTATGAAAAAGGTGTACAGAGCAAGAATGGATGGTGCTGTCGGAAGGGGCCGGCCTAGGCGAACGTATGGCGATCATATTGGTGACGTTCTTAAAAAGGGCCTAGTTAAAAGTACCCGTAATCGGTGATCATGTATGAAAAGATTAGTGATCGTGGAGGAAGCGAAAGAGGTATGTCTGGATCGCAGCAATTTGTGTTCCCTCGTCTCTGCCTACCTCAAAGGCGTGAAGTTATGTATGTATGTATGTTAACAAATTTTGTCGTATTCTCGAATTGAAAAGTTTGCATAGTGTAGAGTTGGTTGCCAGTTATAAATAAAATAACCAGATAATCACACCAACTACATGGCTTTAAAAGCGAAAGCTTGTAATATGAGATAGCATTTAGCGAACTAGGGGGAACCTAGAATACAATAAAATACATCAGGGCGTCCCAAGGACATGGGACATC
The DNA here is from genome assembly GCA_944452665.1 of Stenoptilia bipunctidactyla. Lineage (NCBI taxonomy): Eukaryota > Metazoa > Arthropoda > Insecta > Lepidoptera > Pterophoridae > Stenoptilia > Stenoptilia bipunctidactyla. The sequence goes on along the minus strand of OX101750.1, from coordinate 3,763,814 downwards.
AAGGGAAAGTACCTTAAATATCGTAGATAGGGTATTTTGCGGAAAGAAGCCCTTATGTGATTTTTAAATATAAGTGTTTCTGCATTTAAAGATTTCACATGCATTTCCACTTTTTTACCTAAGCAGTTTTATGCATGTTATTAATTCCATTAAAAGTCGTCATGGCGTCGTGGTTACAATGCATATCAAACAAAATATAATAGACCTATATATTAAATAAAATATCGTATAGTTGAATTAATAGGAAACACATAATTAACAAATAAATGGCGCGCGGTGTAATAGTGCGGTGCGCGCGAGGTATTAGGAACAGCGCTGACTGCCGACGTATATCCACGTACCCATCCGGCACACAGAGTTGAATACATTCAAGTACGCCTGGGTTGTGTATTTTGCCACGAAGGACCCCAAATAGAAATGCAGCAAGAGCTACCTCCCTCTTAAATAAAACACTTTTTAACCGGATTTATCGCGTATATTTACATTTTAAATTTTAACTCGACGTTTTGGTGTCTTTGCAGACCCCGTGGTCACGAGCGACTAACTTATTTAAAACGTAAATATACCTACCCGATAAATCCGGTTAAAAAGTGTTTTATTTAATAGTATGAATCGCGAAAACTTAAGACAATATTACCTCGCTCTTCTATAGTGTTGTTATAGAACTCATATAAAGCATTCGTTTCTTCTAAGGTTAGTTTTATAAACATCTAAAGCTTTGAGATAGGATGCCTGGTTAATTAATTAGGACCTAGTCATGTGTGTAAACCTAGCAACTAAATTAGGTCGGTAGGCTCTATCAAGGTTAACCTTTTTTATGTTGTTTTTTATTTTAATCTAGCTGTTTCACTAATCCTCGGGATAAAAAGAAAGAAAGAAGATAAAAAGAAATAAATAAAATCGGGACAATCACACCAACTACATGGCCCCAAACTAATCAGAGCTTGTGATATAGGATACCATGTAGCGAACTAGGGGGGAAGCGAGAATATAAATACATAAATAGGTAAACGCCCAGACACGGAACATTTTTTTTCTTGTTCCGTACGGGAATCGAACCCGTGACCACTGGTGTCTGGGGCAGACAGTGTTACCTCATCGCCAAAGTGGTCGTCAAATATCTCTGTATTCTAAGCTGAACTATCCATCGAGCAAAGTAATAAATAAATAAATATTTCTGACACTCACACAACATTATCTAGCCCAAATTAAGTTTCTTAAAGAACTTGTGTTATGGATACTAGACAATTGATATACTTAAGAAATATATAAACATAAATATTAAATAAATACATATTTTTATTACAAAATAAACTTAAATAAACATATAAACGTCCATGACTTGACGACTAATATCTGTGTTGATCACACAAATATCCGTCGCCGCCGAGACTCGAACCCAGGACCTCTGGCATAGAAGGCAATGTACGTTACCCCTACACCAGCCGGTCGTCAAGTGGATGTTTCGTGGGTTTTAATCAGTTTTATTTAATTCGTAAAGATTGGTTATCACAGTTTAGCGTTGTTGAGAAATGCTAAACAGAAAACATTTACGAATTATAAACTAAACCGTTCAAGGGCAGAATGGAAACACGCGATAGTTTAGGGTAAGCCAAGGTTTACTTTAATATTTAACTAGTATTTAAAGTTGGGATTTGTGTATTACATTATTTGTAATTTCACGGAATGTCAAACAAATGTTAATAAGTTTGGAGTTAGGTTTCGTTGCATCATAATCGGATTAATTTTTTTGAATTTCGAGAACAAAGAAAAACCAATGAAATTTGACATTCATATAATACTAGCCACCGCGCGCGATTTTACCCGCGTAACTTTTGATCCCGTGGGAATTTCGGGATAAAATATAGCCTTCCTCAAGAGTTGGGCTATCAAATGCATAAAGATATTTTTAAATCCCACTTGTAGTTTCTGAGATTAGCGCGTTCAAACAAACCAACAAAAAAACAAACTCTTCAGCTTTATATATTAGTATAGATTTAACTCCTATTGACATTACTTACAAAATTTATTAATTGTCTACTGTTTTTATTGTAATTACCTACCTATTGTGTTGAATTGTATGTGCCTACTTTAATTTAATCATTATGTTTGTGATGTAAAATATGGCTCTGGCTGAAATAAATGATTTGATTTGCAGCCTTCGCTCGTGTAACTTTTGTATTTATACTATGAACGCAGATATTAGTCGTCAAGTTTTCGATGTTTATATGTTTACGAGCTTTTTCCCGCAACTTCGTACGCGCTAAACTACCCTTCCTGTGGGAATTTCAGAAACTCCTTCTATAATACAACCAGGCACCCATTGCAGAACCTTTATACTAAGTATCACATCTGTGCATATGATTTTCCATACAAACTAAAAAGTCCAATATTTATTTCTCCCGTGGGAATTTTGGGAATTCCTTTTTAATGCTCCCCTACACTCTTTAAGGAATGTACGTTCCTTTCAGCTCTCTACACCCAGTGGTTATGGCTTTACGTTTTCAGTCGGTCACTGAGTCAGTAATGGAACACATATATTGATTTAAGTTTATTTTGTAACTAGCCACCTCGCGCGGTTTTACCCGCGTAACTTTTGATCCCGTGGGAATTTCGGGATAAAATATAACCTTCCTTGTTGGGCTATCAAATGCAAAAATAATTTTTCAAATCCCACTTGTAGTTTCTGAGATTAGCGCGTTCAAACAAACAAAAAACAAAGTTTCAGCTTTATATATTAGTATAGATAAAAATATGTAGGAATAAAACCAAGATATGTTCAAATTATATCTTAATTTTATTTTCCGTTATCTGAGTACATATGACACAAGTTTTATAAGAAACTAAAATGGTCTAGAAAATCTCGTGTGAATCTTAGAAATAAGATATTATTATATTATTATTATTGATATCTTATTTGTTTATGTATTAATATGATGCGATAAAATGCGGCTAAAACAACTTTAATTTAATACATGTATACAGGGTGACTGGTGACAAATTTTAGATATTTAAGGAGAGCACTCTGTACTCAAATCTGATCATAATAATTTTGAAATAAAAGTAGCTGAGTACTTAATTTTTCACCAAATTCCCTATAAGTAAATAAAGAGAGGTGGACGACCGTTCGTGAAGCCGTCTATACCTACCTTCCTATTCTTTGTTGATAGCGCCGTGCGTACGCTATAGTCGGCGCGGCGAACCTTGATCCCTATGACACTGACAGTAATTTCCACAACATAACCTTGTAGTGCCGTCACCGTTACATTAGAATCGTATTGGAGGCTTCTAAAAATTCCAAAAATGAAGTAACTTTTGCATAAGGTATGATTTAATAGATACCCGACGAAGTAACTTTTGCAGAACGTAAACGTAAAGTGTGATTGAGATAATTTCTTGCAAATGTTATGAATTGTTATAATTCCAACGGAATATCATTTTATTGGAATATAGCTACGTAAAATAAATAAATGCCATTTTTAGAAGCCTCCAATACGATTCTAATGTAACGGTGACGGCACTACAAGGTTATGTTGTGGAAATTACTGTCAGTGTCATAGGGATCAAGGTTCACCGCGCCGGCTATAAGTATGTACCAGTGTAACCATGCGTTGCGTGATGAATTCTTTAACTTTCGGTTAAGTTTACCCAGTAAATAATTAATATTGATTTTTTCTCTTCATGTATGTATAATCTTAAACTATCACGTCCTAGAATTTCGAAAGTGACCCTGTAATTAAAACCTTCATGACAATATCTCCTTCAAGTTTTTTCTCACCGGACTGCATCTTTGGTTTCAGGGAGCAGGAAGGAGGCTGCGAAAGAGAGCCATCTTTCAAGAAAGACGCTCCTCATCCTCCAGAGAAGACAAAGAAGAAGTCAGGTGAGTTTCATATGTTGTTCACTTGCAGAGCTGATAAATGGTTGTTTGAAAAGTGTGTTGTAAAAGTCCGTGTGTTGTAAAATAAAAAATCCGACCGGTTCTACCACCTTCAGAGTTCGCCTGGCGAGCGATACAGGTTTTTTTTTTGTTATTGGCCAGGTTCGCTTAAATATTTAGCAAAGCATGGTCACTATTAGTGACTCACTAATTATGAATAAATACCATTAAAATAAAGACGTCTACGCGCTACTACAAAACATCTTGTAGTAGCACTACGTTGTAGTATTATCAATGAAATGCCGCGTCGTAGTAGCTATGTTCATCAACAGCGAGTATTTGTAAAAAACTTTGTGATGCCATATTTTTTTTTTTTGTACTGAATAGTAGTGCAGTACTGAGTAGTGTATGCCAAGGGTACTGATTTGATCCAAAAGAGTTTGTCGATTCGTGTGTATGTTTTTTTTGTGTCTTTCTTACACGATTTTTTGGAAAATTATGTATCGATTTTAAATATACCATCGATTGAGTACTTCATAAAAAAAAAAACTAAATTTTTGACATTTCGTATGTTTAGCCAAAGTTTCGGTCTGTTTTCGGCCTTTACAATGTCGGTTTTTAAATTGCTCTGCATCCGTTGGTTAACACAGATAATTGGTAACATTAATATTTCTATGTGTATTTTTAGTTCATACATTAGTTCATAAGTCCTTTAAGAAATTAAAATTGGGCTGGAGAATGTCGTGTGAATATTTATTTATTTAATTATTCATGTACACACAGTGGTATGAATTACATTAAATCTTAAAAGCTAAACAATTTACAAAGGCACAGCTTATTTCTAATAGAAATTTCTGCCAGCGCCCCCGTGACTGGACAGGTGTAAAAAAGAGCAATATAGTGCGTGCGTACCTAATTATAAAATATTTACTCATACTATTTCACTAAATACACTCAATTACATATATTAAATACCTAAAGATATATAATAAGCGGGTCTTAGTCACGTAATATACTTATTTTAATATAAACCCCAAAAACACATCTTTTACATTTTTCACTTGTCAAAAGTAACAACGTCATGGTAACATATATTTTCTTCTTTACCGAGTGTTCTTATATATATACATACATATAATATGTATATTAATATAATTAGTCATGTTGTTTATATTTGACTTTATTAAAATGTTAATGTATTTGAGAAAGGTAGTGTTTCCTTTACACTTTTTCTGAATATTGTAAGAGATTTTGATTCCCTTATTTTGAACTAGCTGCTGCCCGCGACGTCGTCTGCGTGAACGCTATGCAGCACCAAACGCACCTACGATTATAACACTGCTAGCGTGATAATATGTAGCCTATATGTTGACCCGACTTCTTAACTATCTTCATGCCAAATTTGAAGTAAATCCATGCAGTACTTTTTGAGTTTATCCCGGAAAGACAAACAGACAAACAGACAAAAATTCTAAAAACTATATTTTTTGTTTCTGTTTCGATTGTAGATCATACCCCAAGTATTCTTTTAAAAAAATATTCAATGTACAGTTTTGACTTTCCTACCATTTTATTATATGTATAGATGGTAGAGACTTCCACAATCTGACAGCATGTACATTGAAAGAATAGGAAAAGTAATCTGTTTTATATGGTTTTAAATAAAGTAAGGTACGCTTATGTGCTCGGCATGGCGTATCATTAGAATGGACAAAGGAGAATCGCTCACTCTAATATTATGGAGCATTTGGATTGTGAAGGACATTAAAAAGGATGCTATCGTAGTCGGATAGGGAGCCACTTAAGTTGCTAACGATATACAGAGACATGGTCGTACTTTTTGAAGTTGAAAATAAAGCGTATGCATAGATTTTGCAATCGTTCGAGCTAACTCAAGACCTTCTCAGTAGCATCTAAGTAGCAGACGTCGGCGTAGTCTATAGGTTGGTAAGCTGATAGGCTGGTATGATATGATATTTGAAATACTTATTTATTAATTGTGAAAGAATTAATAAAAAAAATCAAAGTTTCTTTATTTGGTAAATTTCATAAACAAATGTAGGACACTTCTTTTAGGTACACAGACCTGTATTAGGAGTGAACACTCTGCCTGTATTATATAATACTAGCCACCGCGCGCGGTTTTACCCGCGTAACTTTTGATCCCGTGGAAATTTGGGGATAAAATATAGCCTATAACCTTCCTCAAGAGTTGGGCTATCAAATGCAAAAAGAATTTTTCAAATCCCACTTGTAGTTTCTGAGATTAGCGCGTTCAAACAAACAAAAAAACAAACTCTTCAGCTTTATATATTAGTATGGTTTTACCAATTACAAGTATACTAAGATAGACTTAGTCCTGTGGGTGTTGAGTGTTGAATTTTTTTCATTACAGGGTGACTGGTGGGTCATTTTCGAAATTCCAGGACGTGATAGTTTGAGATCATATATGAAGAGAAAAAATAAAATAAATATTAATTATTTACTGAGAAACTTACCGAAAGTTTAATAATTCATTACGCAACGCATGGTTACATAAGCGTAATGCAATAGATACTTAGCGGGTGGTGTTGTGCGTGTGGCGGGAACACTGCTCTGTGCGTGTTGACTGAGGCAACGCGTCGTGAAAAGTGTAGTAAGATCTCTTTATTTATTCATAGGGATTTCTGGTGAAAATTAAGTACCTACTTTAATTACATAGTCATGATCAGAATCGAGTACAGAGTGCTCTCCTTCAGTATCTAAAATTTATCACCAGTCACCCTGTAGAAAAAACGTCTAAAGAAAAAATAAAAGGGCATTGACGTCTCTCTACCAATGTACCCTTTTTGTAAAAACGACACAAAAAAAGTGTATGGAAATTATCGCAAATATGTCGTAAACGACTAAAACATGAGTATCGTAGAAGTATGAGTATCGTATGAGTTTGTGTAAAACTTGGTAGAAGTCGAGTTAATGCCGTTTTATTTTTTCTCTCGTGGGCCATAGCATCGCTAGATGCACAAGGTTTTAAATTACATAAAACCATACTCAAATTTATTCAGTCTTTTGGGAGCTGTGATACCACAAACATTCACAGATATCCTCTTTTGGGTAAGTGGCGATGGGGAAATGCTATCTGGCTCAGTCGCCAGTGGTCACGAGTTGGATTTCCGCACAATGAAAATGTTTCAACCAACACATTTGTTTTTATTGAGCCAAAAAAGTACCTTCAAGTACTTGTTCGATGTCTAGTACGTATAGCACAAACTTCGTGCTTAAGTGCACTTACTTTTGTTTGCATCCAACGCCGAGTTTTATCCAAACTGTTGCAAATGGCGTGTTTCAAACAAGCTTCCAACCAAGGTCGCGCTAAACCACGCCCTCAACTTCTTGGCAAGCGAAATTTGGTTGCAAACAGCCCTCTACACTGTAATTGTAAATTAGCAAAGTCTAAGGTTGCTGATGATACAATGTCTATTTTATTCCATTCTTGTTTAAATACTCTGGTCCCAGTTTGTCATGTTCGTGTTGTGCATCCATAGCTCAGTGCACCTACTATGTAAGCAATTTGGTTTTGGCATGACATTGGTTCTCACAATTAGCTGTCTGTATTGTGTTTGTTTTTTTTTTCCATGTCATGATCAATTTGTACTGTATGTACCTATTTGTATTAATTCATAAATCCTGACTGAAAAAGAGTGCCAAGAGTTTTTTCCGTCGGCTTTTTTTGTCTCTTGGTCTACTGTAATATCTTATTCAATAACTATCAACACCTTGTTAAAGCCGAAGTACAAAATTGTGACGTCATTAAGCGGCCATTCGATGGTCTTATGATGAATAAACATTTTTCATTTTATTTTTCATTTCATTTCGTTGTCTGGTAGAGATCACTGTAGAGCGATAAGACCACCTTTTGTACCTTTTGTTCCCTGTTGTTTGTTTCCCATTTATGTTATTGTACAATAAAGAGTAAATAAATAAATAAAGTCACCTTGGTTTGAAATCTTGTTGCAAACGGTGGCTACCAATGTTTGTATTGAACATCCGTGGATACAACACAGTGACTTATAAAGGTCAATATCGATCCCGTGCAAAAGACTTGAAATACTACGATATCTGTTCCACGTAGCTTTATATCCACCTACATAAAAGTAGCTTTGCTAACAAATTAGCGAAACTTTTAAGAAAGGTTAGATTCTTTATTTTATTAAGAATTTCCTTTGGTAAAGTTCAAAAGTTTCGCAAAAGTTTAAAGGTCACAGCTACTAGTAATATTTTTTAACTTTGACCAAACCTGCTTTTAAACTCAATCTAACTTGATGGTAAGTGAAATGAGATAACTGCACACGGGTTAAAGCTGCAAACTGGACGGCGCGCGGACAACGACGCGGGGAATCTGGGTCGTTCTCGACGCCAGCGGGCGTCACTATCTATCTGTCGCTCTCGCTGTCGCTGTCGGTGCCATCCAGTTTGCAGCCTAAGGAACAACCTTGCGCTTCATAAAATATTGCCGGAACACATCACCGCATTCATATGAAATGTGGTCGCTAGCCAGATGGACCCTGAAAGGGATCAATCAATAAGCGGGGCTTCTGCGACACGCTTATCCGAGGCGGCAACCTAATATTCGGATGTGTCGTTCATATAACGAATTAAGAGTTAAGCTACGAGCTAAGAGTATAGCTTATACCCTATGAATGAATGAAAACTTATGAATGAAAACTTCTATGCTGGACTGGGAGCGAAAGAAAAACATAGAATGTGCCAGCTGCTTCTCTTCCCGGGCATACTGTAAAAGTCAGTTAAGGGACCGAGGTGTTATGGAAGGCTTTTTTGTGGGCGATAGGCTGACCCCCTGTCACTGCAATAGTCTCTCTTCACTATTATAATGCCTCCAAATTTGTCAAACTTGACATCAGATGGTTTTATTACCTCTGGTGTTCTGCCTACCCCATACGGGATACAGGCGTGAAGTTATGTATGTATGTATGAAAACTGTTTTTTTTAATTAACAGAGTCGTCATCGTCGTCGGCGGACACAGCTTCGCAGGGGTCAGGCTCCGCAGCGCAGCCGCCGCCGCGAAATGAGCTCCAGGTAAACAAGGTATCCATTTATTTATTTATTATTTATGCACACTATACAGGGTGACTGGTGATAAATTTTAGATACTGAAGGAGAGCACTCTGTACTCGATTCTGATCGTAATTATGTAATAAAAATCGTAGCAGTTCGTGTTTTCTTGTCTCTGCCTACCCCAAAGGGAGACAGGCGTGAGGTTATGTATGTATGTATGTACGTGCATCACCTATTTCAACCCTTAACAGGTTGTCATTTGAAAAACATTACCCTATTTTCAGTTATTTTCATTCCAAAAATTCATTCAAATAGATACAGTTAATCTGTGAAAGCTTATTAAACAGGCAAATAGACAAACTATTGCATTTAAAATACTAGTACTTATAGATGTTTTTAGGCAAGAAATTTAATAGTTTATTTCCTATTTATACCCGCACTGGGCCAGTTAGGTAGTTTGTGACCTAATACCTCCTCGTCGCTCAGGGGAGAGACTCATAGCCCTGCAGTGGGTTCATTACTAAGGCTTGTGATGATGTATGTATGATGAGCCGTTGGCATAGCTCACTTGAAAGCTATTTTTAATAACTCTTGTTCTTTTTTAATACGATGTCTATCTGAAATTGAGTGATTACTATTTGTTTGTAAACTTATTCTCTTCAATGTATCCTTGTGCTCGCATTCTAGCACCAGATACAAAGAAACGGAAACATATCCTTTTAGATACTGAAGGAGAGCACCTTGTACGCGATTCTGATCATAATTATGTAATAAAAGTAGATACTTCAGTTTTCACTAGAATTCCCTATAAATAAATACTACTATGTTACTATTTACTTTGCAGGAACGTTGGTTATTGCGTGTTCTTGCTTTATAATCAAATAACGTTCCTGCTTTCTAATATGTTGTATTAATTAATTTCAATGATCGCATAACAATACAAACTGACATTAACCGAAAGTGTAAAGAGAAACATATCATCTCTTCTATTCGAGAATAAACTATAACAAATATTTACATAGAGTATGTTATATAAGTAGTAAAATTTTCGCCACAACTTAACATACAACTGAGTCGATCGCGGCACTTGACCTGGCAGGCGGATCGCTGCCAACGCTAGCGTAACCATGCGTTGCGTAATCAATTCTTTGAGTTTCAGTTACTTACTCAGTAAATAATTCATATTAATTTTTCTCTTTATGTACGTATGATCTCAAACTATCACGTCCTTGAATTTCAAAAGTGACCCACCAGTCACCCTGTGTACTAAATATCTACGCTGTTATTGACTATTATTATTCCCTATCATAAATTTATTTATTTATACTTTATTGTATGCCATTAATTAGTACAAAAAAGGAAATACATAATAACAATTTTGAGATACAATTGGCGGTCTTATCGCTGAAAAGCGATCTCTACCAGACAACCATGGGTATAGAAAATTAGTATATGTAGCTTGGGGTTAAAGGCATACCTACTATATAGAATATACACCAAATAAAAATATACACATAGATATAATAAATATGTCAATAAATATACATACATATTTATTTAAGTACAATATTAGGATCAGATTACTTCACAAGCTGACAAATAGTGGGACTTTAGCAGTTTTTTAAAGGATAGGAGTGATTTTGCGGATTTTACATTTACAGGAAGTTCATTCCACAAACTTACTGCTCGAACCATAAAAGACTTATGTAGGAAATCGGTAGAGTGAAGAGGTGTGCTGAGCAAGTGGTTCTCTATTGTACGGGTTCCGTTACACTCTGTTTTCCGTTTCTTTTATTTCAGAACTTTATGTTGGATTTGTTTTTTATTCGTTCCAGCGTAATGCAGTCACGGTCAACCGGGCAGCGAACCCCCTGCTAAGGTCCCGGACGCTCCCGAATTTCGGGCGGGATTCCGCCGGGGACACTGCGCGGGCGCACCCCATCACCATGGCAACCGAGGACCTGTTGCAGCCTGGCCACGTGGTTAAGGAGCGGTGGAAGGTTTGTTGACAACTATTATAACGAATAATTTAATATAGGGAACCCATTACAAACGTGCGAGCAAAATCATAAAACAGTCTTTTATCCCTTTTTACAACACTATGGCAGCTCTTTTAGGCCTGTAAGTGCGAGCGAGAGATCCGATAATATGTTTTATCTACTCTCATATCATAATATTCAAAATATAAAACTCAGAACGAATTTATATTGACATACTTTTTAAAATAGTATAACGAAATTAAATTAAAAAATTAAATTATAACACACTACCTCGAACAATACAATGTTATAATAATTTTTTTTTCATTTCGATACAGATAACAGACCATAGATTTCATTTTGTTATCTGTGTCCTGCGAGCGCCGCGCTACGTTACATTCTGTGGCCGCGCGGCGCGTTTTGGCGCATTTTTTTTTTTTATAAGTGACTAAACCCGCGTTTGACCACAATCTCACCTGATGGTAAGTGACGATGAGGTCGAAGATGAAAGCACACGGGTTTAGGAAGGAACTGGCTCTTTATACAATATTGCCGGAACACATTACCGCCGGAGCGGTAACATTTGGCGGCAGACTTTATATAAAGGGTGGTCGCTAGCCAGGCGGACCCAAAAGGGATCCTACCACCAAGAAAAACAGTTTTTAACAGTATTATACTGTTTTTCACTACATTATACTGTTTACTGTTGAACAAAAAGAAAATATATAAAATACTGTTTTCAGCCTAATAATAATAATTCAGCCTAATCATTTATTTCACCAACAAAAAGTACATTTGAACATATAGGTCAAGAGCCTCCTTTTAAGCTCGAGGAGCCTGTGCAAGAAGACCCAGACCTTTCATAGCAAATAGGAAGTAAATTTTACAATTTCATCTTTAGTTAAAAATTCATAGCATAAGAAGCTAAACAACACAGCACGAAGCTCTAAAAGTATGTGTTTCGAACATTAAATAAATTGAATAGGTACTGTTTAATTTTCCAAAATACTGTTTGATATTCTTTTCAGACTCAAATATACTTAATTTCTAGAAAAAAAAGTTGGCTACCCTAGGCTCAAGTATACCTACTACAACTTTAGGCTCCGTTTCCACTGACGCGGAGCTGAGCGGACCTGTGCTTAGCAGCGCCTGAATAGACCAATCACTATGCTGCGCTTCAATAGAAACAGAACGAGCATAGCAGAACACCAGAGGTTATAAAACCATCTGATGTCACGTTTGACAAATTTGGAGGCATTATAATGATGGAGAGAGACTATTGCAGTGACAGGCGGTCAGCCTATCGCCCACAAATAGTGTGCGATAGGCTGACCCCCTATCTGATGTGTGTTTACTTGATAAACATAAATATGAATCGTCAACTATTTACGTAGCTCTAAAGTGAGTTTAAATGAGCAAAGATTTTTATAATATTCGTAAAAACTTCGTACATTGCATCGCGGAGCTAAGCAGCGACTTCTAAATGTAGAATTGAAGCCACAGAAACAATCGTAAAACTTTCTCCTACCAACTGAATAACAAAAAAAAATTCTTCATTTCAGGTTGTAAAGAAAATCGGCGGTGGCGGCTTTGGTGAAATTTATGAAGGAATCGATCTAGTCACACAAGAGCAGGTAAGTGTGTTAAAACATACAAACATAAAATCTTTGCCGATTTATGTTTTTTTTTTTATCTAACAGCAGTACAATTAAAGAAATACGTTAACAAAACATGAGTAACTTATAGAAGCTAATAACAGGATATCATGATATGTTGTGTTTGAGGACCGGCTGGTGTAGGGGTAACGTACATTGCCTTCTATGCCAGAGGTCCTGGGTTCGAATACCGGCGGCGGCGGATATTTGTGTGATGAACACAGATATTAGTCGTCAAGTCGTGGACGTTTATATGTTTAATTTTCTAAAAAAAAATATGTATTTATTCAATATGTATGTTTATATATTTCTTAAGTATATCAGTTATCTAGTATCCATAGCACAAGTTCTTTAAGAAACTTAATTTGGGCTAGATAAAGTTGTGTGAGTGTCAGAAATATTTATTTATTTGCATGCCGATAAAAAACTGCCTATTTATTCCACCAAAGGCTTAAAATACGTTAGACCCATTTCAATTAATTTGAAAATTAGTTTTGTCAAAAAATTGATAAGTATCATGACGTTATCTGGTTTAAGTTTCTTTGAGGATGAACCTACCCTAGCGGAAATTGTGGATCCACTTCATTTGAACTTTTGTGGATATTTGGTACTAGCCACCGCGCGTGGTTTTACCCGCGTAACTTTTGATCCCGTGGGAATTTCGGGATAAAATATAGCCTATAACCTTCCTCAAGAGTTGGGCTATCAAATGCAAAAAGAATTTTTCAAATCCCACTTGTAGTTTCTGAGATTAGCGCGTTCAAACAAACAAACAAAAAAACAAACTCTTCAGCTTTATATATTAGTATAGATGGATGATTCACCTTAAAGAGATCGCACCAAACATCTGAAGTCTAAAGAAATTCACCAGCGCGAAACGCCTTGCAGCAACTTAAGAAGGGGATTGGAACATCATCATCACAACTCCGTGTAACTCTCCCACTGCAGGCCTATGAGTCTCTCCTCTGAGTGACGAGGAGGTTTAGGCCGTAATCCACCAAGCTGGCCCGGTGCTGGGTGGTGGATGTCAGATATTTCAGGGTGCCGAAATGGCTTCTGACAAACCGTAACGACTACTGTATACAAGTATACAGCACCCGGGACCGACTGCTTAACGTGCCCCCCGAAGCACGGAAGTCGTCGTGAGAAATGAAAGGTCGGCGGTCACCCATCCTAATACCGGCCGCATCGAGCGCGCTTAACCTGCGATATCGTTTGATATGCACAGTAACCACGACGACGTCAATCACGAAAGAAGGGATTAGATGTTTGGCGTGATCTCTACACATTTTGATATAGAGAAATAAATTATTATTTTGATTCACCGCAAAAAAGAAGCAATTTTCCTAAAAAAATGCTTTTTATTTTATTAATTTTTCGTTTCAGGTTGCACTAAAAGTGGAGTCAGCTCGCCAAGCTAAGCAGGTGCTGAAGATGGAGGTAGCAGTGCTTAAGAAACTACAAGGTCTGTCCTATCATATGATAATATTACTTAATCTTATTATACAGGGTGACTGGTGACCAATTTGCAATAATGAAGGAGACCACTCTGTACTCGATTCTGATCATAATTATGTAATAAAAGTAGGTACTTAATTTTTCACAAGAAATCCCTATGAATAAATAAAGAGACATTACTGTATCTATCGTTCACATAGCGGAGATCGGGAGACAACGAGGCTTATGGAATACCTTGGCAATACAGCAGATAAGATTCAGCAACGTTTTCCCACGGCGCAGTTGGTGTTTCTGGGGGATTTTAATGCTCACCACGGGCAGTGGTCATACCCGTATCAGGACACTGACCATGCTGGCAGAGAGGCCTTTAAGTTTTCGCTGACTTATGGTCTCTCACAGCTTGTTAACGAGCCTACGCGCATCCCCGACGTTGCTGGCCACACTGCGTATTGCTTGGACCTTCTGCTGACAACCGATCCTGACAGATACTCGGTGTCCGTCACTGCACCTTTAGGGACATTCGATCACTGTATGGTGAAATCTGTATCGCTGTACTCGCCACCTGACACCCGCCCAAAATGCTCCAGGCGAGTATGGCGTTACAAGTCAGCAGATTGGGATGAAATGCGACATTTCTTCGCATCTTATCCATGGCGGCAAACTTGTTTTACATCAACCGATCCATCGTGCTGCGCTGATGCTGTCTCAAGTGTGATAGTTCAAGCAATGGAGTATTTCATTCCCCACGCTGATCTATCCCTTGAAACCAAAGCTCGCCCATGGTTTAATACTGCTTGCCTTGCCGCTGAAAAGCGAAAGCGGGAAGCATACAAAGCCTGGGCAAATGCTCGCAGAAGCAAAGCCCTGGATTCGCATGAACTTAAGAAAAGATACAATGCTGCCGCCAAGTCCTGCAAAAAGGTAATCAAAAGAGCTCGTTTTGCCCACATAGGCCGTATCGGAGACAGAATAGCAGCATACCCTTCGGGAAGTAAAGCTTTCTGGTCCCTTGCCATGTCGGTCGAAACGAACTTTTGTCGCCCGTCGCTGCCACCACTGAGGAAACCCGATGGTTCACTGGCCCACACTGCTAAGGAGAAAGCAGATTTATTTGTTAGTATCTTCGCGGAAAATTCTCGCCTAGATTGCCAAGGAAAAATCCCACCCCAATTACCTCAGTTCGGACCTACAATGGGTACCGTTCACATTCGCCAAAAGGAGGTTCTTAAATGCTTGCTGCACCTGGAGGAGAACAAAGCTAGTGGTCCAGACGGTATTCCTGCAGTGGTCTTAAAACGCTGCGCAGCTGAGTTGTCTCCCGTTTTGACGCGTCTTTATCGACTTTCGTTGGAATCCGGTAAGGTTCCCAAGTCCTGGAAGCTTGCTAACGTACAGCCAGTACCAAAGAAGGGAAGCCGTGCCGATCCTGTTAACTATCGACCAATTTCAATCACCTCCATACTTTGCAAAGTCATGGAACGTGTATTGAACAATCGACTCCTGGCATACCTCGAGACCAACGAGCTCCTAAGCGATAGCCAATATGGTTTCCGCAACGGGCGCTCGACCGGCGATCTTCTCGTGTATGTCACTCACTTATGGAGCGAGGCCTTGGAGGGTCATGGTGAAGCAATAGCTGTATCCTTAGACATTTCCAAGGCCTTTGACAGGGTCTGGCATGATGGTCTCTTAAGTAAGCTTCCAGCTTATGGCATACCGATTGGGCTCTGCGACTGGATATCTGATTTTCTGAGGGAACGGTCAATTCGAGTAGTCTTAGATGGCTTCTCCTCCGACCAAATGGCAATTAATGCCGGGGTACCTCAGGGATCTGTTCTCTCTGCAACATTATTCTTGCTGCACATTAATGACCTTTTAACACCGGGCATTATTAGTTATGCTGATGACAGCACTGTTGTAGAGAGATACGTATCCAATGCGCGAGCGAGCCCCCGTGAAATCCAGAGTTTAAGAAAGTCAATGATTGAGCGCGTTGATTTGACCTTACGGAAAGTATCCGATTGGGGTGAGTCGAATTTGGTCAAATTCAACGCGTCCAAAACTCAGGCGTGTCTATTCTCCGCAAAAAAGAGCACCTTCACATTAACGCCCACTTTCCAAAATGTATCTGTCCCCATCACTGACTATCTAGGGCTTTTAGGCGTAACTATAACATCCAGTTTAAACTTCGGTCAACAAATTGTGTCCATGGCTCAAGTAGCTTCGAAAAAGTTGGGAATCATCTCGAAGGTACGGCGGTACTTCAGCCCTGCACAGCTTCTTAACTTATATACAGCTCAAGTGCGATCATGCATGGAGTACTGCAGTCATCTTTGGGATGGTTCAGCCAAATATCAACTAGAAGCGCTGGACTCCGTTGACCGAAGAGCCCGTAATCTAATTAACAACGTCGACCTTACGACCAAAAAACTACAGACCCTAGAGCATCGTCGTAAGGTTGCTTGTTTAACCGTGTACTACAGGATACATTTTGGTGAGTGCGCGAGTGCTCTGTTTGAGCAAATTGAACCCTCACCCTTTTACCATCGGACTACTAGACGCAGACAGAACTTCCATCCGTATGTGGTTGATATTCCGAAAAGTCGAACTAAGCGCTTTGACAGTTCCTTTTTGATACGGGTCGCCAAGGTTTGGAATGAACTGCCTGCGTCTATTTTCCCTGACCAGTATAGTCCTAGTACTTTTAAGCATCGAGTGAATAGGTTTCTCGTGGATGGACGTGCACCACCTTAGTCTTCATGTTCACTTAACATCAGGTGTCATGGAAGACAAACGTCCCATCCATATTTTATAAAAAAAAAAAAAACTTTTCCCGACGCGCTGCCACAGTCAACACGCACACAGCAGTGTTCCCGCCACACGCAGACCTCCACGTATTGCATTACGCTTATGTAACCATGCGTTGCGTAATGAATTCATTAACTTTCGGCGAAGTTTACTCAGTAAATAATTATTTTTTATTATATTTTTACTCTTCGTGTATGATGATCTTAAACTATCGCGTCCTCGAATTTCAAAAGTGACCCACCAGCACAGAATAAGTAATAGAACCGTTGGTACAGAAGAATTACTCCGCAAGAAGATGTAAATAAATTCGAGTCTTGCTACGACGCGAGACGGTGGAATTCAGCTCACACAGCATTACGTACCTGCAAATTTATATACCTAGAAGTTTTGTCTCTTTCTATCGCATGCCTCTTATCTTTTCTTACGCTGTTAGGGTTGCTGCCTAGTGAATAATAATTAATCTCCTTATTTGTAATTAAGTATTTACCGATGTAGGTATTACTGTTATTCTACCTGTGTAAAAAATATTGTTTCAACTTACCGAAAGTACAAAATGAAAAAAAAGTTACGACGAATAATTAGTAATACTACCTATGTTTTGTTTGCTAAATTGAACATAATCAAATCTAAACATAATCTAATTGAATATTTGTTTCTTTTTATGTCCATTTTTAAATACTATTTGCGACCTCGATCATAGAATTACTGTGAGTGCTATTAGGTAGGTAGGTATCTACAACGCGCGAGACACACGACTGATTCGAAATCCGCCGGCGGAGCGCTTCGCTGTAGGTACATAACGGATGTACCGAGAGGAGTGAGCCAGGCCTGCCACCAGTCACCCTGTATAATATCTATTTTCGTTTCAGCTGACAGTTGAGGTAATTTATTATATTTATTTATTATTATTTTATCAATTGCAGGCAAAGAGCACGTCTGCCGGTTCATAGGGTGCGGCAGGAACGCGCGATTCAACTACGTAGTGATGCAGTTGCAAGGAAGGAATTTGGCGGAGTTGAGGCGGGCGCAGCCGAGGGGCGCGTTTAGCTTGTCTACTACTCTGCGGTAAGAGGGGTTTTTTTCATTCAATTAATTCAATATAATAAACTAGCCACCGCGCGCGGTTTTTCCCGCGTAACTTTTGATCCCGTGGGAATTTCGGGATAAAATATAGCCTATAACCTTCCTCAAGAGTTGGGTTATCAAATGCAAAAAGAATTTTTCAAATCCCACTTGTAGTTTCTGAGATAAGCGCGCTCAAACAAACAAACAAAAAAAACTCTTTAGCCTTAATATATTAGTATAGATAATAATAAATAAATAAAATCCCCAGACAATCACACCAACTACATGGCCCCAAAGTAAGCATAGCTTGTGTTATGGGATACCATGTAGCGAACTAGGGGGGAACCTAGAATATAAATACATAAATAGATAAACACCCAGACACGGAACATTATTTTTTCTTGTTCCGTGCGGGAATCGAACCCGCAACCACTGACGTCTGAGGCAGACAGGTTTACCCCACCGCCAAAGTGGTCGTCATTCTATTAATTTCATTCAATCAATTACAAGATCAGACGGGATTAATACACAAAAATAAATTAATTTATTTTAAAAGTAGATGTTTCGCGTGTTTTTCCCGCGCAATTTTGAATACAGCGGGAACATCGGAAAAGAAACCCATGTGCTATTCCAGACTGTACACTATCACTGTGCAAAATTTTATGCAAATCCGTTCAGCCGTTCTGCCTTGATTGAGGACCAAACATCACATTTATATTTGTTATATTAGTAAGAAGTAAATTAATTCGTTAAGGGCCTACACTACCTCAAACACGCTCCGAATCCAAATTTTGATCTCAAATATCTATCAGAGTACTGAACTAATAATTTTAGAAAAAACATATAGCAAAGTTAAGAGTATGAACTAAGAACCATATGTTTTGAAAACACGATTAATGAAAAAAATCTCGATAGAAAAAAATCACAAACTTACCTCTAAAATTAACAAAGAAACCTTATTACTTAATAAGTACTTAACCTACACTAATGTAACTTGGTATTTAGTTTCAAGGTATGACAATACGTGTACTATATGATCTGATTTTAAAATAATTTTATTATTTTTTTTATTATAAATCTTAAATCTAAAATAATGTGTTTGGCACGACGGGTGACCTGCGCCCGCTCAAGGATTCAGTTCATATTCAGTTGCGCTCCGGCATTCGTACGAGGAACCTGTGTCGCTTTCACGCTTGCCGCCGCCGCTACAACATCACGTAAATATCGTGTTTTCCATAAATAAATTTGTGGTGTGTTTTATTTCAAAATAGGAAATTAAAGAAATAAGATACGGAAAAGGCAGAGTTGGAGAAAACAAAACGCGAGTGAGTAAGATAGCTCCGACGCGCGTTGCGGGGTGCTTCACGGCCGGGCGGTGAGGTGGGGGCGAAATTCAGATTCTAGCTGGAGTAGTATGGGCTCTTAACTGTACTTGTACTATACTCTAGCAAATAATTCAATGCTAAACTGACAGATTGAAATGTCAAATAGAAAAATAATGATACTAGTTAAAAACTTCCTAGTGTAAGTACTGAATGAGAATTATTGAAAAGGAACGAGTATTTGTTATTCGTTTTGCATATAATTTAAAAAAAATATATAAATAATTGAATTTGAGGTGTGTACTACGAGGGTCATTTGAAAAGTTCCTAGCCTAACGTACTTAATGAAACCACATGATTTTGATTATATTTTTATTTTTCAACATACTCTCCCCCGAGCTCAATACACTTTTTCCATCGACCCGGTAAGGCTTCGATACCCATTTTAAAAAAATCTTCGTCTAACTCCTCAAAATAAGCGTCTACGGCGGCTATGACCTCTTCATTTGTAAAAAAATGTTTACCACCTAAAAATTTTTTCAGCTTTGGGAACAGGTAGAAGTCTGACGGTGCTAAATCCGGTGAATATGGGGGATGAGGTAACAATTCAAAGCCACACCGATGGATTTCTGCCATGGATTGCACAGAAGTGTGAACGCGTGCATTGTCCTGATGAAACAAGACCTTCTTCCTCAATAAACCTGGACGTTTTTCTTTGATTTTTTCTCTCAAAAGCCGCAGCAGGTTGCAGTAGTGATCAGAATTTATTGTTTCACCCTTTTTTAAATAATCCACCAGAATTATACCCTTTGCATCCCAAAAAACTGATGCCATGACTTTGCCAGCCGATAAAACCACTTTTGCCTTCTTTGGGGTGGGTGATCCTGCCCTTTTCCATTGTTTCGACTGTTCTTTTGTCTCAGGTGTATTGTGGTGAACCCAGGTTTCATCCATGGTTATAAATCTTTCAATAAATTCCTGTGGATCAGCTTCATATAACTCTAAACAGTCGCGGGAAGTTGTGAGTCGGTTGCGTTTTTGTTCCACTGAAAGCAGCCGCGGTACCCACCGCGCAGACACCTTAGAGAATCCAAGTTCAGAAGTAATTATATGATGTGTTCGCTCAGAAGAGATGCCTACAGTCTTAGCTATTTCCTCGACTGTCAATCTTCGGTCAGATAAAATTAAATCACAGATTTTTTCTTTGTTTTCATCAGTGGAAGCCGTCGAGGGCCGGCCACTACGGGGCTCATCTTGAATGGACTCACGACCACGTTTAAACTCTGCCACCCAATTTTTAACAGTCGCATACGAAGGAGCGGACTCACCTAAAGTGGCAGACATGTCTTCATGTATAGCTTTTGGAGTTAAACCTTTCAAATACAAGTATTTTATCACTGCACGATGTTCAATTTTATCCATTTTCAAAAATTGCTCTGACTTGACTTACGGTATCACGTGTAAACGAACAATTAATTATTGCAAATAAACTAAACTGTGCATACTTGTTGCTAAATAATGTAGCTATAAAATGAGGGTAGTTATAAAATATACCGACGAGTCTAACAATGTTAGGCTAAGAACTTTTCAAATGACCCTCGTATATCTTTAAAGTAATTTTAATGAAAATAATTAATTACCAAACATACCTAATGCTTTAAAACGGTTACAGTAGAAGTAAAATCGATTTGATAACTTCTTTATTTTTAAATTCGTTTTGTCGTTAAAAATGAAATTTCAAGAGTAGTTGCCCTTCGCTAACAGCACCATACAAAAAGAAAAATCTTTTCAGCCAATATATTTTTTTTCTTCCCTAAAGTGGGCACACTGGAACTGTCATTTTACTGCATTGAATCGTTTGCCAGGGTAAATACATTAATGCCTTTCACCAAAGCCAAATAGAGTTAGCACTAAACATAATTAAAACATCGTTCTGTCCCTTTCAACTTCAAACAAATGACAGAAATGCCCAGACAATTTAAATATTTTTAACGCTGAATCTATTTAGTGACTTTGGTGTAAATCTGCCTAGATAAAACACTTTTTTAAAATGGATGCTATCGCGTATAGTGTTCCTTTTGATTTCACATCACTCTAGGTTATTAATGGGACCATGTAATAGAATCAAATAACGTGTGATTTTTTTTTGTTTTTATTTTTCATACAAAACAATTCAATTAAGTCAGTACATCTTATGTAAAACACCTTTATGCGAAGTGTGACAACGTGGCATTTTCTATCGCTTTTTTTTATCGCTATGCACAGGCACAGTTCGTAACGTTTTGCGTTGTCCATTGTATGAAACGTTTAAAATGGTTTTGTTGTTTATTGTATGGCTTCAGTGACACGCGTCTATTGAATGAATGTTAAGAGATTTTACAAGGGTGATAATTTATGAACTGTTATATCGGGTAGTGCGGAACAGGGAGACAAGTGAAACGAGCAAAGGCTGTCAACGCACTGACGTTTATTTCAATGTTATAAATATATCCCGTGGTCGCCGCCACGGCTACCAACATAACATGAACTCATTATATTAAGATTGATGATATCTTGGAGAGTATGCACTTTTGAACCGCATATTCTTTGGCAAAAAGTTTTATTAGTAGATATATTAGTAAGGAACAAAACGTCATACATACATACATACATAACTTCACGCCTGTATCCCGTATGGGGTAGGCAGAGCAGAACAACATAGGTAATAAAACCATCTAATGTCACGTTTGACAAATTTGGAGGCATTATAATAGTGGAGAGAGACTATTGCAGTGACAGGGAGTCAGCCTATCGCCCACAAAAAAGCCTCCCATAACACCTCGGTCCCTTAACTGACTTTTACAGTATGCCCGGGAAGAGAAGCAGCTGGCACATTCAATGTTTTTCTTTCGCTCCCAGTCCAGCATAGAAGCTACAAACGTACTACGAACAAAACGTCAAGTTATGGGATATCAAAAAGAATATATATTTTATCTTATTTGTATTTTTCTGTTTTGTATTGCAGTTTGGGACAGCAAATACTCAAAGCCATCGACTCAATACACTCAGTTGGATTCTTACATCGGGATATTAAACCGGTGAGTTTTATGGACTATTCTGTACTTATGCTAGATTATTTGTTACATTTACAAATCCCAAAAAGAATATTTCTTTATAAAATAGTTAAGTGTTATCATTTACCATCCTATTTATTAGAAATGAAATGAAATGTCTTTATTTGCAAGGAAGTCGGTACATTTTAGGTCTTAAAAATAGAAGTGAGGTCAACAACATCCTACCGACAGGTGTCAGTGTGCAAAAATTGTAATATAATATAAGATTTAAATAATTCGCTTTAGATTATACAATTACAGAATGTCATATTTTATTTATTTGGATACAGCCATGAAAAAAAAAACATATGGTCAGATAAAATTACTTATTAAACAAAATAGAATAAATTAATGAAATAAAATAAATTGAAAAAATTAAATTCGATGTCTAGAGAGATTTGTCATTTAGAAAGTCACTTGTGCTATAATACAGTTTGCTTAATAGTAGGTTAGATAGTCTTTTTTATATAAGGATAACGGCAAGTTTTTTTATGTCAAAAGGAAGTTTGTTATAAATTTTAACAGCCACGCATACAATGTTTTTTTTGGAAAATGCAAATACTTTGAGCAGGTGTGTACAGCTTCTCTGCGTGTCGCTTACGACCAGAAATCATATCCCTATTTGTAGGGAACAAATTTGGGTGCTTTTTTACAAATAGGCATAGGGTACTAATAGTTTGAATATAACGAGACGATTCTATGGTTTGTAAGTAAATCGAACCGAGAAACGGACCAGCCGGGCTAGCATGCGCCCATCGATAAATACTCGAATCGACAAGATAAATCTTATTATATTATCTTATCCTATCATGTTAGCTTACATGCGCACCAAAATAGATAGATTTACTTGTTTCGATACCATGATTAAGCCCACAGAAGTAATGCTGCCATATTCTAAAAAAAATACATACTCTAAGTGCCATATTTTAAGAAAATATCGATATAAAGGCCGATTTATCGTTGTCGATGGTCTCATGCTAGACGTTAGTATAAATAAACCAACGTCCAACCATAATTGCACGTAATAATGAGTGAAGATTACGTTCAAGACATATAGCATATATTGCAGGGCCAAATAATTACAACATTGATTTTCAGTTACAGCCAGAAATCAAAATTATATGCTCTCAGCATTTATTTCTCTTCAACTCGCCATATCAAAAAATATAAAATAAATAAATAAATAATCTGTCTGTACTTTCACGGCTAAACCACAACTCTGTTGTACATTATATTTGGTTGTAAAATAAAAATAATAATAAAATAAAATTTCCACACAATTACACCAACTATATGGCCTCAAAGTAAGACAAGCTTGTGTTATGAGATACCATGTAGCGAACTAGGGGGAAACCTAGAATATAAATACATATTAACACCCAGACCGGGAACATATTTTTTTTCTTGTTCCGGGCGGGAATCGAACCCGCAACCACTGGCGTCTGAGGCAGATAGGTTTACCCCTTCGCCAAAGTGGTCGTCAAAATAGTCAAAATAAAATAATTGAAGATCCATGTTCAAACATAAGTTACTTTTTCTGTCAAAAATCAACCTCTAATGGTTTGAAAGAGGGACTGCATATCGGTATTTTTTTTTTAAATAGTACTAGTAAAATTTCAGTACTCTTATTAGTGTACTGCTTCATCAAACACAATAACTGTACAAGTTATTAAAATCTAAATTAATTATATCAGTACCATAATAATATATACCAGATTCATTTCTGTAGATGTTTTAAGTACAGAAATATTTTAACCTATTAAATTTCGGTACCGAAATGTATAGGTCAGCATATGTACCTACGCTTCATAGGCTTCAACTAAACTATCAAACATTCTACAGTTATTTATATAAACGTCAATATTAATATTAATACCGGAAAATATCAGTTAACTGAAAAAAAAATCAGTTATGCTACAATAATAAAAAAGGTACACGAATTATTTCAGTATGAATTCCTGTACTGTTATTTTTAAGGGAAATAATAAAACGAGCGACTAAAAAACAAATTTGGACTGGAAATAATAAAACGAGCGACTAAAAAACAAATTTGGACTGTCTTGAAAAATATATGAAAATGAACGGTTTTAAATATTAATATTGCGACTGAATTACTAAGTGAGCGACTAAAACACATATACATTGCGATGAAAGAGATAAGTTACGAGAAGGGCTCCCGCACCGGAAGGCGGAATCAGTACGGTTAGGTGCGACGACGAGCGCAGCGAGGAGGAGCATGTTAGGTTGCATATAGTTATACACGTGCGCGAGCCGAGCGAGCGAAGCGAGCGGTGCCGCGGCAGCGGCCGGCGAAGCGCCATAAACCTGGTCAGCTATTATAGTCAACCCTGGACAATCCCGATATGGTCAAAAGTGTTTTTAAGTCGCTGTTTCATTGATTCTTCGTCACTCGCTCTCAGTCGCTCACTTAATTAAAACAGTAAGCCAAATTCATTATTTTTGTCACCTAAAATTTTTATTTACAGTTACTCGATTAAATACTACCCTATTTTTAAATACAACCAATTTAACGGTATGACGTCACGCAGAAAAAAAAATGTACAGAAATTCATACCGGTATGCAGTCCTTGGTTTGAAATAAGTGATGACAATGAGTATGAAAAACCCTTTAATCAATTATCGAGCACCGCGTAGGGTCTGCTTTGATTAGCTCTGTCATCCCTGGATAAGCGTGACGTAAATGGCGACTAATTCGAGAGAACGCTTAGTACGCCCTCTCCCGGGTTCGCCTGAGGAGAGGTCGTACTTTGGTTCTACCTTTCAAACTCATGCACCATTACTGCACCATGCTTGATGTTTTCAGACAGTATTTTTTAAAGAGTCAATACTTGTTAAATTTTTTCTTCCTAATTTTTTTCCGATTTTTCTCTTCCCTAAAATATGGTTGAGGAGGGTGATGGCTGGTGCTTGCGTTATACTCGTGAAAGGGTGCTGCTAGCGGTGCCAGGTCGTTTTGCTGATGATACTATGACTATTTTATTCCATTCTTGTTTAAATACTCTGGTCCCAGTTTGTCATGTTCGTGTTGTGCATCCATAGCTCAAAGCACCTACTATGTAAGCAATTTGGTTGTGACATGACATTGGCTCTCACAATAAGCTGTCTTGTGTTTGTTTTTTTTTTCATGTCATGATCAATTTGTACTGTATGTACCTATTTGTATTAATTCGTATAATCCTGACTTTTTTTGTCTCTTGGTCTACTGCAATATCTTATTCAATAACTATCAACAACTTGTTAAAGCCGAAGTACAAAATTGGGACGTCATTAAGCGGCCATTCGATGGTCTTATGATGAATAAAAAATTTTCATTTCATTTAATTATTCGACCTCATGTTCCCATACCACAAGGTCACATCAAGGTCATATGTGATATCCAAAAAAGGTTCCCTTGAGAAAGTTTTTATTTTGTTTCTTTTTTCAAACGTGTTTTTTATTCGTGATTTTTGATCTAAATGAACATGAATCTTCTTTGATGATTAGTATTTCATACTTTATACTTTTTGAGAAAATTGCAATTTTCGAAAAAAATATGTATAAAACCGGAAATTTATAAGTGGATGTTTTTTTTTACGTTATAAGGATAGGACGTTTGTCTTCCATGCCACCTGATGGAAAGTGCGCATGAAGACTATGGTGGTACACGTCCATCTACGAGAAACCTATTCAATCGACACTTAAAAGTTCTAGGACTTAAGTGGTCAGGAAAAACAGACGCAGGCAGATCGTTCCACACCTTGGTAATTCGTACCAAAAAGGAACTATGAAAGGTAAATCCACTATATACGGATGGAAGATCTGTCTGCGTCTGGAAGTTCGGTGGTAAAAAGAAGTTTTATTTAACTTCAGCCACAGTATTGACAAGAACTTGAAAATATTGGTCTGCATTTGTTGATTACATCTTATTAAATATTAAATTAAATATTTCTGACACTCACACAACATTATCTAGCCCAAATTAAGTTTCTTAAAGAACTTGTGTTATGGATACTAGATTACTGATATACTTAAGAAATATATAAACATACATATTGAATAAATACATATTTTTTATTAGAATAAACTTGAATAAACATATAAACATCCATGACTTGACTGCTAATATCTGTGTTCATCACACAAATATCCGCCGCCGCCGGGATTCGAACCCAGGACCTCTGGCATAGAAGGCAATTTATGTTACCGCTACACCAGCCGGTCGTCAAAATTTTGCTTAAGCACTACATAACATATCATCGCATTGACGACCACTTTGGCGATGGGGTAAACCTGTCTGCCTCAGACGCCAGTGGTTGCGGATTCGATTCCTGCATGGAACAAGAAAAAAAAAATCCGTGTCTGGGTGTTTATCTGTATGTATTTATATTCTAGGTTCCCCTCTAGTTCGCTACATGGTATCCCATACCACAAGCTATGCTTACTTTGGGGGCATGTCGTTGATGTGATTGTCTGGGGATTTTATTTATTGACCATTACCTTACAGAGTAACTTCAGTATCGGTCGCTTGCCGGGCAACTGCCGCCGCGTGTATATGCTGGACTTTGGTCTCGCGCGGCAGTATACCACTAGCGCGGGGCAAGTGAGGCCGCCGCGACACCAGGCGGGGTTTAGAGGTATGTAAATCCTACTTTAACAAAGTTACCTTGCTCTTTCCGCGACTTGTACTTGCACTAGTGATGCAGGATTTTCGTGCGTTGGTTCACCGCCCTCCCTCCCTCAAGCAAGAAGCAAGACATGCAATGAACACACACTTGGAACACTGTAACCCACACCACAAGCTACTACCGCAACGTGTTTCGCTTCAACCAGAAGCATCCTCAGGGTGCAACGACCACCACCGAACTGAACTCAGTTCGGTGGTGGTCGTTGTACGAAAATCCTGCATCACTAGTCTTCTAATAACTTCTTCTTAATAAGTGTGGATCCGAAGCAGTAGTAGATTCAGTTCAATTTGTAGAATATTTTGACTTTGATTGTGTGAGGTTCTGGTTTCGAATCCCGGCGGCAGTGAATGTTTGTGTCATGAACACAGACATTGGCCTTCATGGATTGTAAATATGTTCATTCAATATGTTTGCTCACACATAAAATCCATAACACAAGTTCTTTAAGAACCTTAATTTGGGTTATATAATGTTGTGTGGATGTCAGAAAAAAATACCATGATAAATATCCCGTTTTTAAAGTTACTCTACGTATACCTAATCTTCAATCTCTATCCTCAGGTACGGTGCGCTACGCATCAATAAACGCGCACAAGAACAAAGAGATGGGAAGACACGACGATCTCTGGTCTCTCTTCTATATGCTGGTAGAGTTTGTGAATGGACAGCTGCCCTGGAGGAAGATTAAAGATAAGGAACAGGTGAGAGTCTTAAGTTTTCACGATTTATAAGTAAACTAGCCACCGCGCGCGGTTTCACCCGCGTAACTTTTGATCGCGTGGGAATTTCGGGATAAAATATAGCCTATAACCTTCCTCAAGAGTTGGGCTATCAAATGCAAAAAGAATTTTTCAAATCCCACTTGTAGTTTCTGAGATTAGCGCGTTCAAACAAACAAAAAAACAAACTCTTCAGCTTTATATATTAGTATTTATAAATAAGTTGCAAAGTTTATACATTTTATTAGATGGGACACATAGTGAGCTCTATACGACTCTAATATTTACTCTCTCCAATGTCAAACTTAGAATCAGTTTTCGTTAGCAGCTGTTGAGTTTGAAGTCACCTATTTTAAATTATTTAATATTAAAATTAAAATCCCCAGACATTCATATCAACTACATGGCCCCAAACTAAGCAGAGCTTGTGTTATGTGATACCATGTAGCGAACTAGGGGGGAACCTAGAATATAAATACACCCAGATAAACACCCAGACACGGAACATTTTTTTTTCTTGTTCCGTGCGGGAATCGAACCCGCAACCACTGGCGTCTGAGGCAGATAAGTTTACTCCATCGCCAAAGTGGTCGTCAAAAATAATGAAGAAATAACAAAGCTTGTTATTTATAGCTTGTTATACTTGGTCACTTTAAAAAAAAAACATATATTTTTATTTATTAGTAAAGTTATTGTATAAAAAATGAATCCCGCTTGGGTAAAAGCCTACTCTATCGACTTCCATGTACCCTTATCCACTAGTTTGGACTGGGAGCGAAAGAAAAATTAGAATGTGCCAACTGCTTCTCTTCCCGGGCGAACTGTAAAAGTCAGTTAGGGACAGAGGTGTTATGTGAGGCTTTTTTGTGGGCGATAGGGTGACCCCCTGTCACTGCAATAGTCTCTTTCTACTATTATAATGCCGTGACCTCAGATGGTTTTATAACCCCTGGTGTTCTGCCTACCCCATACCGGATACAGGCGGAAGTTATGTATGTATGTATGTCGCAACAACACCGTAGTGCACTTGAACAGTTGCGTTAAAATAAAACCGTTTTTAAAACCTGATCCAGCTTGCATACAAACAAATGATGATATATTTCGTAAAGTTTATGGATGAAGCTATAAGAATAAAAAAATAAATAAAGTACTTACCTGTAATGGTAAAATCCGCATAAAAACAAAAAAATATTAAATTAGTAAAAATCGAAGAACGACCCTTTTATGTGACCCATACTTTTCGTGTGTACTTTTCTGCGAAATTTTAAAAGCAAACATCTGTTTCACATTTTATTAGTTTCTTTTTTACTACCAAATTGTTTTGGCGCAAGTATCGTAGCAATAAATGCATTCTGCGATCAACGAACGATTGAACAGCTATCGCTTACATAATACGATGTAAAGCAATGGATCTCTCGTCCATGGCGTGATGGCTGCGCCATTATAGCTGATCGCTAATATTTAAGTGATAAGGCAGCGGGCCGGTCCTGTAGGACCGCGAAGCAAACAAGTGTTTATCCCTTACTTTCTCCATCCAGTTTCTGACGCCATTAAACACAATTAGGCGCGGTCGCACACTGAAAGGGGAGGGAGGGTTCACAACTAAATTTGTAATCACAAGTTATTTCTTTTAAGGGGTTCATCTTTTCATGATTTGTGGGGGCGTCATGTGACCGTCATACAATTTCAATAAACCATTTTATTCTCGGCTTTCCAACATTGATTTTCCCATTTGACATAAGAGAGAGTTATAGAATAGTGGGTCTATTAATTTAGGTTATTTATTTATCAACCGGCTTCCAAAAAAAGTAGGAGGTTCTCAATTCGTCTGTATGTTTTTTCTTGTGTCTTTGTTACACGTTATTTCGGACAATTATGGATCGATTTTCGAAAATTCTTGTTTCATATGATAGAGGATGCTTCATAGTTAGTCCCATATAAATTTTATCGAAATCGATTGAGTACTTCATTGAAAATTTCAATTCTTTTCAAAATATGTGTGGTTTTGGAGAATGTTTACGTTGATGTCATTCAAAGTTTTGACGTGAAGTCGGTTTTTTTAATGCTCTGCATTCGTTGACTATTGTTTATATCTTTTTATACAGGTCGGGCTGATGAAAGAGAAATACGACCACCGCCTTCTACTCAAGCATTTACCTTCAGAACTCCGACAATTTTTGGAACATGTCCAAAGTCTCCAATATGCCGACACACCTGACTATAACCTCCTAGCCACATTGCTAGAAAGATGCTGCAAACGACGCGGGATAAGGGATTCTGACCCTTATGACTGGGAGCGAGAAGTGAGTTTGCCTAATCCGCCTAAAAAACAAAAGTAGGGTATCGTTGTCTGACCAAAATCTGCTATGTGCTAAGTTGTTGAATGAAGTTTTCGTGTATTTTGTATGGAAGTTGTATGTAAACTTTGTTATAAGCATGTTTTTGTATTAATTTGGATTAAAGATATTTTTTTAATTTGATTTTTCGGTTTTTTCTTTGTTAAAGTTGTATAGTTAGTTGATAATTCGATAGGTAATGGTCATAAGTAGATAAAAAGTTATTTTACACGATAAATAAGGCAGTGAAACATTAGCTAAGGTCAAAATCTTGAAATTTCGAAAGTGCACATAGCAGGTTTTGGTTCGGCAACGATACTCTAAGTTTTGGATAGTTATGATAATGGTTAGAACAGAAAAATGCTGTTTAATATTCTATCTATACTTCAATAGTAGATTATTGCATCGAGCACAAAGTAATTTATTATTTCACTGAGTGCTAATCTAACAGGCACGAGCGCAATATAAATTACTTAAAACGAGGTGCATAATCTGCTTTTCTTTCAACTATTACCTATAGGAATAGTAGATAAAAAAAACTCATATCAAACAGTTAAAATAGAAGTATAATTATTGAAATTAAAAGTTATGCTTGAGCAATTTTTAAACGTAAGGTTTTTCGGCAAATTTATATTTGTTTGTTTAACTTGGGACTGAATAATATTATCAGACGAGGCAGATGGGCATTGATATCGGCTGGCTGAATATAGCTAATCCATTGAGATTGGCGCCTTTTGGTGCGATTAAAAAAAGACTGTGCAATAATGAAATTTCATACATTTTTATTGCTCTAGAGCATTAAAGACTCGCTTTGTACTGAGTTTTTAGTGTGATTGTGATGAAATTAAAGCATATTTGGAAGAAAAATCATTTTATGGTCGTGTTTGCGATCATTCTCTGATTGCAACGGGGAGTTTTCTGACAGCTCATAAAAATTAGTTCAAAAAACCTCAATAGATGGCACTTTTAAAAAGCCGAAGGCGTTAAGTCTGTATACTATAATGTAGGTAAGTGGTATCTACCATCTATGGTTATTTATACGTTCAATTTCTGATACAGACGTCAATTAATTTATTTTACTTTTAAAAACGCAGTGTGGAATAAATTCTTCGCCTTCGCCTTTTGTAGAGCGCCATCTATCGAAGCCTTTTGTACCAATTTTTTACAGTTTTTTTTTTTAATGAGCTGTCAGAAAACCTCTCATTCATGATAAAGAAACTATTCAATAGAAAAAAAATGTCGAGAGGGTCGGCTTAGTGGCATCTGGATAAATGTCATAAAGGCGAATAATCCGAGCGGTTCCAGCTTGGTGATGGACCACCTTTCAAATAAAATGTACCGCCAAATATCACCGCTTCAAAGATGATGTGTTCCGGCAATGTTTCATGAACAGCCAGTTCCTTCCTTAACCCGTGTGCTGTCATGTTCGACCACATCTTCACTTACCACCAGGTGAGATCGAAGTCAGATATGGATTGCGTCAAAAAGAAAAAAAAAATACTTTTAACGGACAACAATGTAATGCTGGACTGCAAGCGAACAAAAAACATAGAATGTGACAGCTGCTTCTCTTCCCGGGCATACTGTAAAAGTCAGTTAAGCTTTTATTGAAGGTTTTTAGTGGGCGATGGGCTGACACTGCAATAGTCTATCCATCCTTATTATGCCTCCAAATTTGTCAAACGTGACATCAGATGGTTTTATAGTCTCTGGTGTTCGGCCTACCCCATGAGGGATACAGGCGTGAAGTTATGTATGTATGTATTTAATGTAAACTGCAGTGTACCGGATTTTTACACGGTTCGTAAGTTTATATTTAAGTTATATTTGCAGGAGAATTTTTCTTTTAAGCTATGTGTGATGATTTTTACAAAAAAATATGCATAATATGGTGTTAAACTATTATTATCATTGGAATTTGAAATAACTTTTAGAAAGGGATAATGATTGGTCACTATGTTTAAGTGCCATGATCGTCATTATTACAGAGCTAGAAACAGAACTGAAAATAAACATGGTATAAGATAATTACCTACTAAAGTTAATTCAAATATATTAAAAACTTATTCAAAATACTTAATTCTTTAATCAGACAATAATAAAAGATAACCTTTTTCCAATACATATATCTTACATCAAACTTGAGACTTGAAAGTGTGAAAACAAGAATATAAAATGTATATGTCAATCAACAAAACGATTGAATGATTGTGAATCGATTGACTCCACAGTAAAACTCTTTTGATTTTTCAGGCATATATCTAACAATCTGTATTAAAATAATATAACTAATGGAGCCCCCATAATTATTATTGGTGAGCGAAAAGAAAACTGTAACCATTAATAGTTTCTCATGATGTGTACAAAAAATTCAATCTATAAATACCTCATTACTTCATAATTGTATCGGCGATAAACTGTGTTAACAAAATACATTACAATCATTATCTGTTTTAGTCGCATAGTGACTTTTATTTTCGTGCTAAAATACTACTTTCTCTATTGTTTTAAACACGATATTGTTTTGGAATGAAAACAAGAAAAACGGTTGAAACTATGGGAGATGCATGATCAATCAAATGTTAAGATTTATATTATTGATTGATAGTTTGGTCTTAATTTTTTGTGCAGTGGTATACTTTTTTAGTAAGCCAATGAAGGGCAGACAATGTATCATTTTACACGATAAATAAGTACAAAAGAACAATATACTGGATGTATGTAACAGAAGTAAGAAACAGAATTTTTGGTTCTGTAAAGGTACGCACACACTTTGTCGGGTCGCATCTCAGCGCAATAATCCGCGTGCGAGACTCTGATACGTTTTATATGAACTATCGCATACTTTGCCGGGGCGGGGCGGGCCGCATTTCATATAAAATGTATGAAAATGACGCAGGCGGATTATTGCGCTGCGATGCGACCCGGCATAGTGTGCGCAATTTTAAAACGAATTCATTGCGTTAACTCTAGAAGCAAACAAATAAACTTTATTGATATTAATTTTCCATAGCAAAGCACCAATCGTATGGTCACCTTAAGGTTCAACGATTAATCTTAGTGCAAATTATATGGACATATGACAGCTTAGCGTAGCAATTAGGGTGCCTTAATATATTTAAAACATTTTTTAATGAATTTTTTTTTTAAAAACGTTTTAATATTGTTACCTGTTGCTACCGTCCATATGTTTAACAGACAGAACTTCCATCCGTACGTACCACGATATTCCGAAAAGTCGAACTAAGCGCTTTGACAGTTCCTTTTTGATACGGGTCGCCAAGGTTTGGAATGAACTGCCTGCGTCTATTTTCCCTGACCAGTATAGTCCTGGTACTTTTAAGCGTCGAGTGAATAGGTTTCTCGCGTATGGACGTGTACCACCTTAGTCTTCATGTTCACTTAACATCAGGTGTCATGGAAGACAAACGTCCCATCCATACTTAATAAAAAAAAAAGTAAATTGAACAGTAAGAAACATATATTTATTTTGACGGCTACTGTTTCTCTCTGTACAGTCACGTCTAACAAGATTTTCATTGGAATTTGAACCTCATCACAAGCGAATAAGTTGCCAAGTGTGTACATCTTATTGCACGTGACTGTACAGTGCTATACAAAAGACGCATCTAAACATACAACCAAAAATTGAGATTCTTTCAATATTGGCTTGCTGT
The DNA here is from genome assembly GCA_944452665.1 of Stenoptilia bipunctidactyla. Lineage (NCBI taxonomy): Eukaryota > Metazoa > Arthropoda > Insecta > Lepidoptera > Pterophoridae > Stenoptilia > Stenoptilia bipunctidactyla. The sequence continues at coordinate 3,730,082 of OX101750.1, read as the reverse complement.
TACTTGTTCCAATAAAGCTGAATATCTTGGAGACGACTGTGTTGATTTCCACCGAGTGCTGGGAACCATCTCGATAGACGAATCTCTCGTCTACGAAAGCTGCGATGATACAGATAAACATGTTTAATAGTAAACGTTGTCCTAGGTGATACGACGAAAATATCAAACGTATCAAATATGTAGCAGTCATAAGTCTACGAAATATGGGGCGATAGGACAACGCCTTAGTGCCAACGCTGCGTAACGGAACGCAGCGTTGCTAGTACAATTTCATAAGTGTACTTGTACAGTCGTGTCAATGAAATATAATTTCTTACCATTTGGCTAAACGTCGTCGTTTAAAAATTAAAAAAAGACATCCACTTAGTTTGTGGAATCGAGGTTGCTATGCGGAGAATTTCTTTTAAAATTCATTCAAATTAGTCACCTTTTTCGAAATGTTTACCCAAGGGCGAAACGACTATTCTATTCCGACCCTACAGGACTAAAATGCAAGTTTAGTCAATGTAATAAAACACGTACCCTTTGTAAAAAGGTGATGTTATTCCTTGGCACCTTTTGGTGCGATTAAAAAAAGCTGTGAAATAATGAAATTTCATACATTTTTATTGCTCTAGAGCATTAAAGACTCGCTTTGTACTGAGTTTTTAGTGTGATTGTGATGAAATTAAAGCATAGTTGGAAGAGAAATCATTTTATGGTCGTGTTTGCGAACATTCTCTGATTGCAACTCATGTTATAGAAAACTCCATGAGTTTATTTCAACGATGAAATGAATTTACTATCACAAATTAAATGTAACATAAATAAAAGACAAATAATACGAAAAAAAGCAACTTTTTTGTTATGAAAGGCAAAGACTGGAACATAATGATACTGTAGAAGTAACTTCTTCGGCAGCGCTGGTTTTAAGCCTAAGCCTTGTTTACGTTCCATATAAAGTGTATCATTGAGTAGTCCAGAAAAACATCTATATCCTGGCAAATAATTCGATGCAGTAAAATCACAGTGCCAGTGTCTGTTTAAGCGAATGAATGTCATTATTTTGTAATAACAATATTTTAATGTATGGATGAAATTTTTTTGGATCACAAGATATTTCTTTTCTTATGGTTCTGTTAGCAAAGGGCAACTATTCTTGAAATTTCTTTTTTAACAACCAATGGAGTTTAAAAATATAGAAGTTACCAAGTCGATTTTACTTCTACTGTAACCGTTTTAAAGCACTAGTTATGTTTGGTAATTAATTATTTTCATTAAAGTTTCTTTGAAGATAAAGTACATACCTCAAATTCAATTATTTATATATAAAATTGTCGTGTCACAGTTTTCGTTGCCATACTCCTCCGAAACGGCTTGACCGATTTTGATGAAATTTTTTGTGCTTATCCGGTATCTATGAGAATCGGCCAACATCTATTTTTTTTTTATTTATGTTGCAAAACAACGTTTGCCGGGTCAGCTAGTTATTTATAAAATACTTTAAAATTTTATGGAAGACGAATCACAAAGACTCATTCATTTTCAATCATTCTCATTCAGTACTTACACTAGAAAGTTTTAAACTGGTATCATTATTTTTAATATTGTCTTAAGTTTTCGCGATTCATACTATTCAATAAAACACTTTTTAACCGGATTTATCGCGTATATTTACATTTTAAATTTTAACTCGACGTTTCGGTGTCTTTGCAGACCCCGTGGTCACGAGCGACTGTCGCGATAAATCCGGTTAAAAAGTGTTTTATTCATTATTTTTAGTTTAGAAATTTCGTACGTTCAGTTTACTGCGTTGAATTATTTGCCAAGGTTATTTACTATCAACTTCCAAATATGTGCATTACTATCGACTCTTGCGCGATGATTGACTTACACAAAACTCGCCATAACTTTAGAGGGAACTATATTTGGAGCGTTCTATACTAATTGGTACATAATTTCAACGAAAATTGAAATGAAATGATGTTTATTCGCAGATCGTATCGTCAGCTAGGCCCCGCGCCTCGGTTGCGCCTATGGTCACCGACTTGATGGGAATGCCGACTGAATCGCAACCGGCCGATACTACTGTAAGTAACTTACTCTTTATAAGTAATATTTTGTTTAAGATTTTACGAAATCATCAATATATATAAAACTGTTCCGTTACTGACCGAGTGGCTGACAGACAACGTACAGCCGTAACTACTGGGCGTAGAGAGCTGAAATTTGGAACATATATTCTTTAGGGGATGCAGGGGTGCACTAAGGAAGGTATTCCCGAAATTCCCACGGGAACGGGAATTATTGGACATTTTAATTTGTAGGAAAAATCTTATTCCTTGAGCGCACGGATACGATACTTGGCATAAAGGTTCTTCAAAAAGTGACTGGTTGTTTTATGAAAGGAATTCCCGAAATTCCCACGGGAACGGGAAATATATGATGTTTTAGTTTGTATGAAAAAACCTTATTCCTAGAGTGCACGGATGTGATATAAAGGTTCCTTAACAAGTACCTGTTTGTATTATGGAAGGAATTCCCGAAATTACCTATATTCTATATTAAAAGTCCTATATTCCCGAAACGGAAATATAGGACTTTAGCGTTTATGCGTGTACGAAGTCGCGGGCAAACGCTCGTATTAAATAAAAATATCTCCTTTAACCGAATTCTAGTGCATTTTATTATACAGGGTTGTTTTATAGTCTTCAGCCAAATTTAATGTTATTTTCTTTGATACGATATAAAACGTACCTGCATATTCCTTTTAGTGTCGATCAGTACAAAAAAATAAAGATATGGCACCACAAAGTTTTTTACAAATAGTCGCTGTTGATGAACATAGCCACTACGACGCGGCATTTCATTGATAATAACTACGACGTAGTACTGCGTGATGTTTTGTAGTAGCGCGTAGTCGTCTTTTTTTAAATGGAGTTCATTCATAATTTGGAGTGACCACACTTTGCCTAATATGTTAGTGGATATATTAATTTCCTTGTACAAAAAAAACATACCTTTTTTTTGTAAAAATCATTTCTATAAATGATACTTATTGTGTGAAAAAAATTTGGTTGGTGAATAAACTACGACGCGGAATGTCATTGGTAATAACTACGACGTAGTACTGCGTGATGTTTTGTAGTAGCGCGTAGTCGTCTTTTTTTAAATGGTATTCATTCATAATTTGGAGTGACCACACTTTGCCTAATATGTTAGTGGATATATTAATTTCCTTGTACAAAAAATATACCTTTTTTTGTAAAAATCATTTCTATAAATGATACTTATTGTGTGAAAAAAATTTGGCCGGTGACTAAAAAAAACCTGTATAGATAAACGCCCAGATCATTTCTTTTTTTCTTGTTGAACTCGCAACCTCTGTAGTCTGAGGCAGAGAGGTTTACCCCATCGCCAAAGTGGTCATCACAAGTTCTTTAATACACTTAATTTGGCCTTGATAATGTTGTGTGAATGTTAAAAATATTTTTTATGTATGCTGGACTGGGAGCGAAAGAAAAACATAGAATGTGCCAGCTGCTTCTCTTCCCGGGCATACTGTAAAAGTCAGTTAAGGGACCGAGGTGTTATGGGAGGCTTTTTTGTGGGCGATAGGCTGACCCCCTGTCACTGCAATAGTCTCTCTTCACTATTATAATGCCTCCTAATGTGTCAAACGTGATATCAGATGGTTTTATTACCTCTGGTGTTCTGCCTACCCCATACGGGATACAGGCGTGAAGTTGTGTATGTATGTATGTATTTTTTATGTATTTGGCATTTTTCCTAATGCAATAATAGTGCCTACCGAACCTGACCGATTGGTTAGATTGTCGGGTCCTTTCCGCCTGAAAAGACGGGTCGCTTGAAGGTTGCTAAATAATAATCATTTCTCCTCGTAAGTCCTGACTTCTTAAAACAGGTGTAGCTGTTACAGCCTAACATGCTCAAAAAAGTACATACTAAAAAGTGCTATGTAATGTATATATTGTGTTATGTATAGTTAACGATGTATTTTTCTGGTTATGTGAATGGTAAAGACAACCTACATTGGGGGTCAGTTTTAGAATATATTTTGTCCTTTTTAGTATGTTGGTTAGGTTATGGCAAACAATTCCATTGAAAATAGTAGACTAATATTATGTTCTATTTATAGTACGTTAGGTTTTTATATCTGTAATATCTTCGGTCTGAGCTACTAGTGTTAATCAACCGACTTCCAAAAAAGGAGGAGGTTCTCAATTCGTCTGTATGTTTTTTTTGTATTTGTTACACGGTATTTCGGACAATTATGAATCGATTTTAAAAATTATTGTTTCATTGATAGAGGATACTTCAATGTTGGTCCCATATAAATTTCATTGAATTCGGTTGAGAACTTCATTGAAAATTTCAAAATATGTATCATTTCGGAGAATATTTAGGTGGATGACATTATATATAACTCAGCCAAAGTTTTGACGTGAAGTCAGTTTTTTTAATGCTCTGCATTCGTTGATTATTTATACTTTATTTTGAATGATAAATCGTTAAACTAACAATAACATTAAACAACATGTGTATCACCTTCTAGAACCGTCGTCGAATAGAAACGGAGATAACAGCGGCGGTGGCGACGGACACACAAACAAATCCATTTAAAGACAAACGCGCGCCATCTTCGCCCCGGCACTATAATGGATATGTAAGTGTTTTGGTATATTAATATCTTTACTATTATTAAATATCTTACTTTACTATTAAATATCTTCCATGCTGGACTGGGAGTGAAAGAAAAACATAGAATGTGCCTCTCTCCATCATTTTAATACCTCCAAATTTGTCAAATGTGACATCAGATGGTTTTATAGCCTCTGGTGTTCTACCTACCCCATAAAGGATACAGGAGTGAAGCTATGTATGAATGTATGATAAGCTTTTTCTGGTGCCATAAAGTGCTGTGATTATATTACGTGATTGCTGTTTTATGGCGCGTTTCAATATGAAGAAAACTGTTCATTTTGCCTACCAACAGTAGAAATAGCTAAACGCAATATATTCGTAAGAAAGAAAGAAAGAAATCATTTATTTGCTGAATATGGTAGGTAGTTACATGGTAAGTTAACATTATAGTGCAGCATACTCAACCGTGCAACGGTGTGCAATTTTCTATGTCCTAAATCAATTACATAATACCCATCAACAGTAAATATTGAAAAAAGAAAAACATAAAAATCTTTCAAAATTTAAAATTATAAGGTTATAACAAATATAAAAATTATTGGTAAAATATGACACATTCTATGTTTTTCTGGACTGGGAGCAAAAGAAAAACATAGAATATGCCAGCTGCTTCTCTTCCCGTGCATACTGTAAAAGTCAGTTAAGGGACGGAGGTTTTATTTACGTTTTTGTGGGTGATAGGCTGACTTATCTCTGCAACATTATAATACCTTCAAATTTGTCAAATGTGGCATCAGATGGTTTATAGCTTCTGGTGTTCTGCCTACCCCATAAGGGATACAGGCGTGACGTTGTATGTATGGTAAAATATGTTAAAATGTATAAGGTACTATCTGACCCGGCAAACGTTGTTTTGCCATATACATAAATAAAAAAAAAATAGATGTTGGCCGATTCTCATAGATACCGGATAAGCACAAAAAATTTCATGAAAATCGGTCAAGCCGTTTCGGAGGAGTATGGCAACGAAAACTGTGACACGAGAATTTTATAATAATAAATGTATTTCAAAGTAGTACAATAAAATCGTAAATGTCAGTTTAAAAAGTCATTCACGCTATAATAACATTTTTCGACCAAATAATTAAATAATTCCTTTTTTAAATTTCTCAATGTCATATTTTTTTTAAAACTTGGCAGTTTATTATACGAAAAATATTTTATAAATACTTTTGGAACGATTTTCCATATTGCTTCATTCATTTTTTGCAGATTGCTATATTACTTTCCTATTACTAAAACGAAGTATTTACGTCGAAATTTGCGTTCAATTTTTTCGCCGAATATTTAAAAAAAAATTTAAAATATTTTAAAATGATAAATTTACTAAATTGATATCATTACATATTTTCTTTATTATTTTATTTTCATTATTTTGACGACCACTTTGGCGAAGAGGTAAACCTATCTGCCCCAGACGCCAGTTGTTGCGGGTTCGATTCCCGCACGGAACAAGAAAAAAAAAAAGTTCCGTGTCTGGGTGTTTATCTATTTATTTATATTTATATTATATTCTAGGTTCCCCCCTAGTTCGCTACATGGTATCCCATAACACAAGCTATGCTTACTTTGGGGCCATGTAGTTGGTGTAATTGTCTAGGGATTTTATTTTATTTATTTATTATTTAAGGTAACTGACAAATAAACATCACTTATTGGTGTATAATTTTGATACTTTTTTATTACTGATATCATTTTTTTACGCCGAAAGTGACGTCAAAATTGTAGTTGAATATTTGTATTCTTGAGCTCAACAACCAGTTTATCATAGGGTAAGGGGACTAAAGACTCCTAAATTTACAAATTAATCACTTCTATTTCAGTCTACGACGGATAAACCGACTGCAGACAAGGAGGTTGAGTTACGAACAACGCCGGCCCCTTCGCCCGAGAACGCTAACAAACCTAATGTGAGTTTTTTTCTACTGCTTTATTAGAATATAATTTAATTTAGAATATAATTCAAACGCAGAATATGCTAGTAACAGCTTCTTAAGTCTATTTAATGTACAGCAACTATGCATTTTTTATAATTTTCAATCTAAATAATACGCAGATTTTTTCCAAACTTTTTATCTTAAAAAGACTATTTGCAACATATTTCTTATTGCTTAGTTATTGCGGGGTGTAACAGGGTGTTTTTATTGGTATTTTTATTGCGTTATTGAGTAATTCAAAACTTAAAATGTGCTTACAAAAATAAAGTTTATAATAACAAATTGTTTCTTTAATTTCAGTTATCCCTTGAAATATGTACAGTTTTCACGACAATTAAAAAGGTGAATAATATGTAGGTATTATTCACCTTTTTAACTATGCTATGCTGGACTGGGAGCGAAAAAAAGCATAGAATTTAGAATTATCGCTTGGTGGTAGGATCCCTTCTGGGTCCGCCTGGCTAGCGACCACCCTTTATATAAAGTCTGCCGCCAAATGTTACCGCTCCGGCGGTAATATGTTCCGGCAATATTGTATAAAGAGCCAGTTCCTTCCTAAACCCGTGTGCTTTCATCTTCGACCTCATCGTCACTTACCATCAGGTGAGATTGAGGTCAAACGCGGGTTTAGTCACTTATAAAACAAATAAAAAAAAGAATGTGCCAGCTGCTTCTCTTCCCGGGCATACTGTAAAAGTCAGTTAAGGGACCGAGGTGTTATGGGAGGCTATTTTGTGGGCGATAGGCTGACCCCCTGTCACTGCAATAGTCTCTTTCCACTTTATAATGCCTCCAAGTTTGTCAAACGTGGCATCGGATGGTTTTATAGCCTCTGGTGTTCTGCCTACCCCATACGGGATGCAGGCGTGAAGTTATGTATGTATTTTTGTGATATTTAGCTTTGTTTGTATTTCAGGAAACAAGCACATCAGTGGTAACCGGCCCGGCCGCTCGACCGGAGAGACAGAGTGTCCCGCCGAGCAAGCCTCGGGCGCCGCAACCCGGTATGTTATATTTAATTATTAAATGTATGCAAGATTAGAACAATAAACTTACTAAATAAATTGACGAAAAATTGATTGACGACCGGCTATACCAGAGGTCCTGGGTTCGAATCCCGGCGGCGCTGGATATTTGTGTGATGAACACAGATCTTCGTCGTCAAGTCATGGATGTTTATATGTTTATTTAAGTTTATTCTAATAAAAAATCTGTTATTTTTAGTGTTCATACTGAAATTGTATTTTTTATCGAATTCTCCATTCATCAGGTCTGCTGGTAGAAATTTCTATAGAAATAAGCTGTACCTTTGTACCTATTTTTCTATACTAAGTTTATATACCTATGTTAATCATTACAAGTATGTACATAAATTGTGGAATAAATAAATTAATAAAAATATGTATTTATTCAATATGTATGTTTATATATTTCTTAAGTATATCAGTTATCTAGTATCCATAACACAAGTTCTTTAAGAAACTTAATTTGGGCTAAATAATGTTGTGTGGTCAGTATTAAAAAAAAAAATTAAAAAAAATCGTCCGACTCCGGACTCGAACTTTGTCATCTAATTTTGACGTAATTATGTACTATCGCACCAATTGAATCATGACCCACCATAAGCTCATTTTGGAAAATCGTCTCAATGCTAGTAGGTCGAAACACAGTCTAGAAAAACATACAGTCGTCCAACGAAGACGTTTAGACAGGGCAATCGTGCGGGGTATGCGGGACGAGGGGCGGGAATGCCAAGCCCGAACTGCAAACAAAACAATGTTAGTAGTTCGGGACACATCATTCAGGGCTATCGCGTGTCTGTTTTTTTTTATTTTTTTTTTATTTATAATGGTGCATATGACGTGTGCTGTGAGAGATTGCAAGTCTTCATCTGGTATAAATAAACGTAAAGTGTGATTGAGATAATTTCTTGTTAATGTTATGAATTGTTATAATTCCAACGGAATATCGTTGTACTGGAATATAGCTACGTAAAATAAATAAATGCCATTTTTAGACGCCTCCAATACGATTCTAATGTAACGATGACGGCACTACAAGGTTGTGTTGTGGAAATTACTGTCAGTGTCATTTTATAAATCAATATATATAAAACTGTTCCGTTACTGACTGAGTGACTGAGGTACTGAGGTACTGAGTGACTGACAGACAACGTACAGCCGTAACTACTGGGCGTAGAGAGCTGAAATTTGGAATACACATTCTTTAAGGGATGTAGGGGTGCACTAAGGAAGGAATTCCCGAAATTCCCACGGGAACGGGAAATACAGGACTTGTTAGTTTGTATGAAAAATCTTATTCCTTGAGTGTACCGATGTGAAACTTGGTGTAAAGGTTTTTCAATATGTGTCTGGTTGTGTTATGAAAGTAATTCCCAAAATTCCCACGGGAACGGGAAATATTTGATGTTTTAATTTGTATGAAAATATCCCATCCCTTGAGTGCACGGATGTGATACTTGATATAAAGGTTCCTCAATAAGTGTCTGTTTGTATTATGGAAGGAATTCCCGAAATTCCCATGGGAAGGGGTTGGACTTTTTAGTTTGTATGAAAAATCTTATTCCTAGATTGCACCGATGTGAAACTTGGTGTAAAGGTTTTTTAATATGTGTCTGGTTGTGTTATGAAAGGAATTCCCGAAATTCCCACGGGAACGGGAAATATATGATGTTTTAGTTTGTATGAAAAAATCCCATCCCTTGAGTGCACGGATGTGATATTTGATATAAAGGTTCCTCAATAAGTGTCTGTTTGTATTATCGAAGGAATTTCCGAAATTCCCACGGGAAGGTGTTGGACTTTTTAGTTTGTATGAAAAATCTTATTCCTTCAGTGTAAGGATGAGATACTTGGCATGAAGGTTCTTCAAAGAGTGACTGGTTGTCTTACGAAAAAAAATCCCAAAATTCCCACGGGCACGGGAAATATATGATTTTTAGTTTGTGTGAAAAAAACTTATTCCTTGAGCGCATGGGTTTGATACTTGGTATAAAGGTTCTTTGCAGTGGGTGTCTGGTTGTATAGTTTCTGAAATTTTCACGAGAAGGGTAGTTAAGCGCATACGAAGTTGCGGGATAAAGCTAGTATTGTATATACTTGTGACAACCCTGGCATCCTAACGCCGTCTAGACATTGTCGGCATTTTCCACAAGATCAAAGGCGTCGTCCTACTGTATTATTTTTTACTAGCTGCTGCCCGCGACGTCGTCTGCGTGAACGCTATGCAGCACCAAACGCACCTACGATTATAACACTGCTAGCGTGATAATATGTAGCCTATATGTTGACCCGACTTCTTAACTATCTTCATGCCAAATTTGAAGTAAATCCATGCAGTACTTTTTGAGTTTATCCCGGAAAGACAAACAGACAAACAGACAAAAATTCTAAAAACTATATTTTTTGTTTCTGTTTCGATTGTAGATCATACCCCAAGTATTCTTTTAAAAAAATATTCAATGTACAGTTTTGACTTTCCTACCATTTTATTATATGTATAGATATTGTGGTCGAAATTTGCTTGAAGACAGGTTTCCTTGGTGACGAACTTGTTATAATTTCATTCGATACTGACATTAATGAGTAGAGAATCCGTACAGTATCTAAAAATTCGTTAGACCTTACAAGTTTGACAGTTTCAAAGTGGGTCATAAACTAGACCAATAGGTTTCTACTGTAAAATTAAAAAAAGTGAAATAACTCAAAAACGGTACTTTTTTTGTTGGTTTTTATATAGTAAACATTGTTTCTTTGCCCTACTCTCATCAGATGACAATAAAAAGTAAACTTATTTTTTGTTTAATTTCGTCTTGTAATCTATCCCGCAGGAGCAACTTTAGCCCGTTTGCGAGTGGTGACCGCTCCGCCGACTTGCGTCCACGAATTGGCGCACACTTCCAGCAACGACAAGGTGCAAGGTAAGTCATACACGTCATCATGTGAATATACGAAAATTGTAAAAAAAAACTCCTAATAAGGTTTATTTTTATTTATTTATTCATAACAAAATCCACGCCTTTACGACACGCTTATCGTAGGGGCGGTAGTGCTATTCTAAACCTACCTTATGCAGCTATAAAGTCGCATTTTGAATGCTTGGCATTACTTAATTATGATTAAATTATATATTTAATTATAATTATGCAAAAAAGCCTATCTGCTATTCCAGACTGTACACTATCACTATGCCAAAGAAGAAAGGCGTATCCTTAGTTACGTGAAATAACGAGCGTTTAGAAGTCTAATCATCACTTAACTTAATAGCTTTTTCTTCTACGAATTTTCAACACATTGGTTTAAAGTGTGTAGCTTTTTAAAAATAAATAAAATTCGCCAAAAAATTGAATTGTAAGTGCCAAAGACATACAAAACATATAATATTCAAAATGAAATATCTTTTCGTGTAACGTTCGTCTACGAGTATTTTTTGCCCTGAGTTATTCAGGAATGAATTCCGAATAGTCTAATATGTTTTTGTTTGTTAAACGCCAAAAAATAACATCTTTCATCCAAATCCGTTCAGCAGTTCTCCCGTGATTGAGGAACAAACATCCATACATCCAAACTTTCACATTTATAATGTTAATAAGATCGATACTATCATTATATTATCATTATTATGTAGTCTGCTAAGCAATATATAAAAATTGTATGTCCGTAACTGGCTGTCAGTGTAAAATTAAATGTAATTAATAAATATGTATAAGAGCTGTGGATATTGTGATGTATAAATAAATAAAATAAAATAATTATTTTATGTGATGCTTTATTTGCAGGCGATGCGATAAGTCCGCGTGTGATAGCTGACGTTGACAGCATGCATTCTGACACACACTTCAAACGAGGTACGTGCTAAAAAAGTTATTTACTTGAAAATAATCTGCTTAAGAGTTCTCATTTAGTACATTTCTCCATACAAATTTCTCATATATTGCTGTTGATACAATGACTATTTTATTCCATTCTTGTTCAAATACTCTGGTCCCAGTTTGTCATGTTCGTAATGTGCATCCATAGCTCATTGCACCTACTATGTAAGCAATTTGGTTGTGGCATGACATGGGCGCTCACAATTAGCTGTCTTATGTTTGTTGTTTTTTCATGTCACCGGCAATTTGTACTGTACCTATTTGTATTAATTTGATAATTCTGACTGAAAAAGAGTGGCAAGAGATTTTTTCCGCCGGTTTTTTTTGTCTCTTGGTCTACTGTAATATCTTATTCAACAACTATCAACAACTACTTAAAGCCGAAGTATGTGATGATTGACTTCATCAAGTGTTTTGTGAAATTCCTAAGATGCATAAAACTTTTTGATTTTATTTATTATTTTTTCAAACCTAGAAGCCTCATAGCGTCAAAATTTGCTATTAAACTCCAAAAAAATGGTATAATATCGTTTGGTCTTGTCGATATTTAAGATTGTTGCTAGACAACATAATGCTTAAAGCAAACATTATAAGATTATGATCGATAAAAAATTTATATTTCATTCCCAATTTTAGTGCAACTTTTGGCATAAATAATTCGCATTTATACAAGATTACGTTAAATTAATATATTCCACGGAACTAGTTTATGTATCACTTAACTTCAAATAAGTATTTTACATACATTCATAACCTCACGCCTGTCTCCCTTTGGGGTAGGCAGAGACAAGGGAACACTTATTGCTGCGATCCAAACATACCTCTTTCGCTTCTTCCACGTTCATCAATCTTTTCATACATGATCGCCGGGTACGGGTACTTTTGATTTATATTTTTGAATAATAATAAGCAGTCTATGTCATACGAACACAATTCCCAAAAGAACTATCACTATATCATTAACATGGGTTATTTATAACATCGATTGATATTTTTTATGTTTAAAATATTCTTTCAGGCTATTAAAACACTTATCTTTTAACCATTTAGTTATTTCAAACTTAAACTTATTTAGTGGCATTAACTTTAACTATCTTGGTAAAGCTTTGTAAATTTTAACGCAAATCGCATAGCACTGGTTATAATAAATTTCGATAATTTTTTTGATAAACTAATCGGTCTCCATGACGTGTTGCTCTAGTAACCGTTTTCTCAACTTAGCGAGCGGTAGGCTCTTAGTATTAGTGTATTTTCTAGATAGGACATACGCACGAAATACTTTTGTAAATGGATTTTGTCGTGGTTAATTATTTACATATTAACTAGAATTATTTAGAATTATTATAGAATTATTATTTACTTGAACTCGATAGAGTTTTTTTTTAAACAGGTTAATGTTTATAAACCTAAGATTTGATGACGACCACTTTGGCGATGGGGTAAACCTGTCTGCCTCAGACGCCAGTTGCGGGAATAAGAAAAAAAAATCCGTGTCTGGGTGTTTATCTATTTATGTTCCCCCTAGTTCGCTACATGGTATCCCATAACACAAGCTATGCTTACTTTGAGGCCATGTAGTTGGTGTGCATGTATTATATATCATATTATTTAAGATATGGCAATACTATTCCACTTAACATTTATTTTCGGTAAACGTATTCGTAAAACTTCGAATTGATTGCGAACCTTATTTGTTCACATATATTATTGATTTTTCTTTTCGTTTTTTCTTTTAAAATTTCACTTTTTGTTGCGGTCAAAGTCACATTTGTTAGTTTGATTCGCTATAATCCACGTTACTAGTAATCCAATTCAGAAATTTAAAAAAAAAGCTATTGCTATATTTGAGTGCTATAGACTACTTTTTACTAAAGTTAATGTATATTTTCAATAAATGATTACTAAAATTTTTAATGTCTGCGAAAGTAAGGCGGGTTTCTCTTGTAAAACATGATATTTTGGGTTCTTTTTATCTGTATTTTGCCCCACAGGAACTCGAAGGCCGGCCCGGCCGCGCGCCGACCAGAGCTTCACTCAATTCGCCGTCTGCGACGATGAAAACGTATCTGCGTTGCAACAGGTTAGTTTGCTACCAAAACTTCTTTTTATACATTTGATTATAACTAAAACACTCTTGTATAAACAGTAAGTGCCAACGCTGCGTCACGCGTTCGAACGCGCGTTTCATACAAAACTGCAACGTCCGTACCATACGCGCGTTCGATACGGACGTTCGGAATGCGCCAAGTGCCGCGTATGATACGCGCGTACGGTACGGAAAATGTTATCAAAGTTTGTATGTTTGAATCTCTCTTAGTAGGTGTTTATATAAATCTATGGGTAGATGTGCCTATTTGAAGATTCGGACGTACAGTACGCGCGTTCTAACGCGTAACGCAGCGTTGGCATTAATATTACTAAAACTTCTAAATAAAACACTTTTTAACCGGATTTATCGCGTATATTTACATTTTAAATTTTGACTCGACGTTTCGGTGTCTTTGCTACATTGGTCAAACCAAAAGAAACGTATCAACCCGCGTAAAAGAACACATAGCTGATATTAAAAATCGAAGAGCTTCAAAGTCTGCAGTTTGTGAGCATTCCATGGACAAGCCCAACCACTACTTAAGGTTTGACTCTGTGAAAATTTTATCTAGAGAGAAGCATTACATTCCTAGAATGATCAGAGAAGCGATTGAAATTAAAAAACACCCTAATTTCAATAGAGAGGCTGGTTGGAAACTATCACCGACATGGGACCCTATCCTGAACAACATTAAATTTAACATCCAGCAAGCTGCACGACCTGTAACTCAAGATACTGTCAGCTCGTTTTGTGTCAATCCCGAACGCTACGCTCGAAGACTGAGAAACAGATGGAGATGATGATGTATAACTTTTTCAATCTATCAATCCGACGCTTGACACCTCAGTCGCTCGTGACCACGGGGTCTGCAAAGACACCGAAACGTCGAGTCAAAATTTAAAATGTAAATATACGCGATAAATCCGGTTAAAAAGTGTTTTATTTAATAGTATGAATCGCGAAAACTTAAGACAATATTACTAAAACTCCTATTGATAAACTCATTTCCTACTTAAACCCCTTTTTGCACACTCGATTATTATTAAAACCCCCTTTTATGCACGTGAGTATTAATTACCATTACCCCCTTTTAAACACTCGGTTATCGTTAAATACCCTTTTTACTTTCGATTTTAAAAATGAGATTTTCTTCGGCATTTGGTGAGAAAATAATAAGCAAACGAGATTTTCCAAATAGCTTTTAGGTCAATATTTTTAGTATTTTCTGCTGTCTTTCGGTTTTCTTTCTCGTTTTATTCATACCGAAATGTCAAAATATGGCTTGATCTTTAATTATGTTCCATTTACTTTATTTACCTATTTTCGTGGTAATAAACAATGTGAATTTAAGATTTTTTCCGTATTTTCAGGTGACGAAAGGCGGCGCCCTAACCCTGGTGTCGCTATGGAAGTCCCAGTTCGATGATTCGGAGGAAACTACGGACAATGAGTGGAAGCAAGAACAGTTGCAGGTATTTATTTATTTATTAAGGCAAACCATTAGTTACATAATACTTCAAATTAGAATCAATTAGTAAAACTGAAATTTAAATACTTACATGAAAACCACAATAGAGATGATAGCACATTCAAAGCAGTAGGTACTTCCAAGTTTATAACAAGCGTGCCTGAAACTTTACCTACTTAAGTATTTGGAACACGAATTTACCAAGGACTTGATACTTGAACGTCACTTAACTGCTTGATATCTTGCTCATGAGATTGTTTCTTTGAATGGATAAATATTAATACCATAATTTTTTTTTAATCTCTTTAATAGAAGGTATTTTTGAATTTATTATGTATATCAAAATCATTGCTTCTATGACTGGGAGCAAAAGAAAAACATAGAATGTGCCAGCTGCTTCTCTTCCCGGGCATACTGTAAAAGTCAGTTAAGGGACTGAGGTGTTATGGGAGGCTTTTTTGTGGGCGATAGGCTGACCCCCTGTCACTGCAATAGTCTCTCTCCACTATTATAATGCCTCCAAATTTGTCAAACGTGACATCAAATGGTTTTATAACCTCTGGTGTTCTGCCTACCCCATACGGGATACAGGCGTGAAGTTATGTATTTATGTACAGAAAATAACAAACAAATATTATTACACATTCAGAATAGCAAATTAATCTTTCAGCTTTATCAAATTAGCTATTATAATATAAAGCTGTTTTATTTATTTAATCCATACATAATCAACTACTGTAAAAAAGTTACCTTGCTAATTCCGCGACTTGTACTTGCACTAGTGATGCAGGAATTCCTTGCGTTGGTTCACCGCCCTCCCTCCCTCAAGCAAGAAACAAGTAATGCAAGGAACACACACTTGGAACACTGTAACCCACACCTCAAGCTACGAGGGTGGATTGAAAAGTTCGCGGCCTAGTCAAGAAAACAGAATAAAGTACATACAAAAATATTTTTATTTTTCGACGTAATCTCCATTTAGCTCTATGCACTTCTTCCATCTGCTTTCCAGAGCTTCCATACCTGTTTTAAAAAAGATTCCTCAAGGTCTTCAAAATACAGGTTAACAGCGGCTTCGACCTCTTCATTCGTTAAAAATTTCTGCCCACCGAGGTGTTTTTTCAGGTTTGGAAACAGATGAAAGTCCGAAGGTGCCAAATCAGGTGAATAAGCTGGATGTGGCAACAATTCGAAACCACAATCACGAATTTGAGCCATAGACTCGACAGACGTGTGGACTCGGGCGTTGTCCTGGTGAAACAACACTTTCTTTCTCAGTAATCCTGGGCGTTTCTGTTTAATTTCTTCACGTAAACGGCGCAGAAGAGTGCTATAGTACGCAGAGTTTATTGTTTCGCCTTTTGGAAGGTAGTTCACCATAATGATACCCTTAGCATCCCAAAAAACCGATGCCATCACCTTGCCAGCCGACAGAATTGCCTTTGCTTTTTTCGGAGTTGGTTCACCTGATTTTTTCCATTGTTTGGATTGTTGTTTTGATTCTGGGGTATAGTGGTGAACCCAGGTTTCATCCATTGTCACAAATCTGTCAAGAAAACCTTGTGGATCAGTCTCGAACATCTCCAAACAGTCGAGAGAAATCGTGAGTCGAATTCGCTTTTGCTCTCCTGAAAGCAATCTGGGGACCCACCTAGCCGAAACCTTAGAAAAGCCGAGTTCATGGACAATGATGTTTTGCGTTCGTTCATATGAGATGCCTATAGTGTCTGCAATTTCTGTGATAGTCAATCTACGGTCTTTCAATATGAGATCACACACTTTATTGATGTTTTCTTCGGTCGTAGACGTCATTGGCCTGCCGGAGCGAGGGTCATCTTCGATGTTCTCTCGTCCACGTTTAAATTCTGCAACCCATTTTTTCACAGTGGTATAAGACGGGGCAGATTCCCCTAATGTTGTTTGCATGTCATCATGGATCTCCTTTGGTGTTAATCTTTTTTTAAACAAATATTTAACCACAGCACGTTGTTCAAATTTCTCCATTAGTGAAAATTTGTTCTACACACGTATTTATATTGTTCGTAAAATTTTATTTAAACAAGATATCAAATTGTAAATTCGCGGGCTGACCAATGAATAATGACAGTTCAAAATGACGGCAGAAAAAATAACAAAAGTTTTTTTTTTAATGGCCAGGCCGCGAACTTTTCAACCAATGTACTACATTGTTTGAAAAGTTCGCGTTGTTTGTTTACTACACGTGTTTCGCTTCAACCAGAAGCATCTTCAGGGTGCAACGAAGTTTGGTGGTGGTCGTTATCGTAGCGGTGATAGCTAGTGGTGTGGGTTACAGTGTTCCAAATGTGTATTCATTGCATTTCTTGCTTCTTGCTTGAGGGAGGGAGGGCGGTGAACCAACGCACGAAAATCCTGCATCACTAGTGCAAGGACAAGTCGTGGAATTAGCAAGGTAACTTTTTTATAGTAGTTGTCACGGATTTCCGCAAAGTAACGCCTGATTCAATCAAATATACATAATCAATATATCTCTACCACCTTTTTAAATTTAATAAAACTTCCTCTTTTACAGTCGCCAGAACACCGCAACGCTAAACAGAGTGCTATCTCCAGTAGTTCAGTGGCAAAGACCCAGCTTCCAGCAAACGTTACGCCGGTTCCCACCGTCGTTACCTCGCAGGTAATTATTGTATTTAATGCGATCGCAGTCAGTAACAAAAGTGAATACAAAGGCATATAATTATATTTTACATGTTTACTTGATATCGTCGTGGCGCCGCGGTTGCTGTATGTATCATACGATATCACAGGTTAAGCAACGTTCGGCGCGGTCGGTACTTGGATGGGTGACCGCCGACCATTCATTTCTCACGGCGACTTCCGTGCTTCGGAGGGCACGTTAAGCTGTCGGTCCCGGGTGCTGTATACTTGTATACAGTAGTCGTTAGGGTTTGTCAGAAGCCATTTCGGCGCCCTGAAATATCTGACATCCACCACCCAGCACTGGGCCAGCTTGGTGGATTATGGCCTATACCTCCTCGTCACCCAGAGGAGAGACTCATAGCCCTGCAGTGGGCTCTTTACAAAGAGTCGTGATGAGGATGATGATGAACTTAACATTGCAAGTATAGTTGTAAAAACCCGTTAGCTACCGTTAAATAACCAAATTTATGGTTAGCTACCGATAAAATGCAGTTATTAACGGTTAAATATCTGACAGCTACAACGAAAAAGGATAATGTTTTTCTTTCTTTTCCTGTTAACCGACTTCAAAAAGGGAGGTTATCAATTCCACCCGTATGTATGTAATATTGCCAGAATGGCCCAGTTTTCGTATATGTTAGTATATATCAACGTCTGAACAAATGTGAAAATTTCAATAGTATATGTATGTTTTTATGTTTGTATTCGCGTATCTCCGGAGCTACACGTCCAACTTAAGTAATCCTTTTTTTGTTTTACTAGGTATTATTCAACTTAGCGTATACTATATAAGTTTCATCAAATTCAGTTCAGTAATTTTTGAGATAGGGAATTTGAACCGAAATTTTTGCCAGTCGAAGCTGCCATTATCGTGCAACTTGCGATACACATTTCAATCCGTTAGCGATATCTCACAGTGGTATTTAACCGTAACAAGCATATAATGCGGTTAATTAACCGTTAATAACGAAAAATGCATATTTAACCGGGTGGTTAAAATCGTTTATAACCTGCTTCGCATCTATAATTGCAAGTAATATTTTGGTCGTATTTTGTATTATTTTGAGTTGATTTATTTCTAATATTGAGGGGTAAGTTATTAATAAGATGGGGAATTTAATATTGTGAAGTTCTTCTGCCGTAATCGTTACTGAACTTTGGTTTCAGAAGGATTTTATTTGAGATACTTCTAGTTCCTACCCTATGATTTGTTTGGGTTTGAATATCAGCACGAAAGTATTGTTATTGAAAGTTAAGTTCAACCTTTTTATATATGGGTATAAAACCACATTTTTTTCCGCATTTTTTTTTTATTTATTTCTTGGTGGTAGGACCCCTTCTGGGTCCGCCTGGCTAGCGACCACCCTTTATATAAAGTCTGCCGCCAAATGTTACCGCTCCGGCGGTAATGTGTTCCGGCAATATTGTATAAAGAGCCAGTTCCTTCCTAAACCCGTGTGCTTTCATCTTCGACCTCATCGTCACTTACCATCAGGTGAGATTGAGGTCAAACGCGGGTTAGTCAATTATTAAAAAAAAAAAAAATCTATTTTGGCAACAAACAGTCATTTACAGGCTGTAATATATAAAAAAAAGGTTTACATTAAAAGACCAACAGTGCCCAATAATAACAGTCCTGTTTGATTATTTGTGTATTTAATCTTGATATTTAGGTACTATCAATTTTAAAAGTCTGTTTTGTATATTTTTTATTTAGTCCAGATATGTTTTGTATGTGCCACCAAAACTACCATATGATACATGTTTTTCATTTATTTTGAGTTCTCGATATTTCGGCACTGTTACAAGCGCCATGATCACGACGGTACTGAAGATGCGGGTAAGCGTGTTTTTATTCACGGGCAAACAAATCTGTCTACCCGCTTTATTTTGCGTTTCGATCTTTGGTTACCACTACTATTGTCACTCTTTTCAAATAATTTGTTTTAAACAATGACTCGAATAAATCAGCCATAGCACAACATCTACTCGAAGCTGTTACATACCTAGATTGGTCAGAGAGGCTATTGAGATTACCAAATATCCTAATTTCAACCGTGAAGACGGTTTCCATCTTTCTACTGCATGGAATCCAGTGGTCCAGCTGTGCAAAAGTCCATCTCAATACAAAAAGAATGTACCAGTCGATACTGTGAGTTTTGCGTGTCGAAAACAAAATCGAGTTTTAACTTTAAGTGAAAACAGTGACAATGGTAGTGGTTACCAAAGATCGAAACGCAAAATAAAGCGGGTAGACAGATTTGTTTGCCCGTGAATAAATACACGCTTACCCGCATCTTCAGTACCGTCGTGATCATGGCGCTTGTAACAGTGCCGAAATATCGAGAACTCAAAATAAATGAAAAACATGGTAAATATCCCGTTTCTAAAGTTAATTTAAATGTTAATGACCATGCCAGTTTAAAAACTTACATATGATACAATACTTTCTACTAGAGTTCGGAGTCTCAAGTTCAAATATGTCTTTATTTAGATAAAAAATTTTAATAAAATCGGTCTCGACGCCAGGCACCTTACCAATTGAGTTAACATACTTGCCATAGATATTATTTATTATAGTGTATTTTTTTTTCGTTTAATAGTATACAGAATCAAAATCCATCTCATTTATTTATTAATATTAACATTTATTAAAAAAAGACATTAGGTCTAAAATGTCTTAATTCTAATATACATGTCAATACTAGGCACGTCCAGCATTCTCAATATTTTTCGCATACCTTACCTAACGAAACTAGATATTTCAAAGCTAAAAATTAAAATAACATCAAAATAATAAATAATTTAAACACACAACATTAAAATAAACACTAAAATACAAAATGGAAAAAAGAAAAAAAAAGAAGAAGCGAAACCAACGAATATCCGCTAAGCATTAGTTTGTGTCAATTAGTCAAGTAAGATTCTAAGTAGTAAAATAACAAAAATAATATGAATAAAAATTATAATAATGAAAATGAATGATCTATTAGCTATGTCGAAAACATATGGTATGCTGAGATCTTGTGGTAATGCTGAGCAGCTTTAACACCCGAGATTATGTTTCTCTACAGAAATTTATAAATCTCAATACAAATGAATCAATTAAACAGTACTTGGCCCAGTTGGGATCGATATTAATGTCTTTTTTTTATCTACAGAAGTAGGTATACAAGGCGTTCTTTCGATGTCCCATAACTTTGAGGTTTTGTTCCTTACTAAAAAATAATAGTTTTTGCCAAAGGATGTGTGGTTCAAAAGTGCATACTTTCCAAGATATCATCAATTTAATATAATGAGTTCATAAATTATCTCCCTTGTAAAATCTCTTTAACATTCATTCAATAGACGCGTGTCACTGAAGCCATACAATAAACAAAAATAAACAACAACGCAAAACGTTGCGAACTGTGCCTGTGCATAGCGATAAAAAAGGGATAGAAAATGCCACGTTGTCATATTTGCGCATAAAGGTGTCTTACATAAGATGTTTTTTTGACTTAATTGAATTATTTTCTATAATAATAAAAACAAAAAAGTATTAATTTATAGGTTAATCACATATTATTTGATTCTAGTACATGGTCCCATTAATACCCTAGAGTTATGGGAATCAAAAGGAATAAGCATTATAAAATGCGGAAAAAAAAAACGTTTCAAGTTATATTTTTTATTTATTTAAATGAATCTTGAAAATAAGAAAAATATTTATATTTCTTTATCTACATTGTAATTTATTCGTTGCAGCCCCCCGCTCGTCGTTGTGTGAACATCGCCGGAATATCTGCGTACCCGGTGGCTCAACCGGCTTTACCTAGATCCTGGAGCGACCCTGCACTAGGTTCGATTTTTTATATTTTTTATACAGGTTTAATTTGTATTCACCGGCCATATTCTTTTTACATAATAAGTATCATTTATAGAAACGAGGTATCTTTTACAAGCTTTTGTTATTTTGAGGCCATGTGGTTGGTGTGATTGTCTGGAGATTTTATTATTATTTATTTAATAACAATTTTCTCACTAATAAAACCTTTCTTTCTAGGCAACCACATCCGTTCTCTAGACCCGCCGTACGTGCAAGTGGCAACATTCGAGTGCGGCGGCGCGCGGGTTCGATACCTGCTCGATGTTTGCCGCGGCACCGCTACTACGGCAGAGAGTAGGAAGACTGATACTGTCACGGCCCCGGTCAGTACTTAGATATTATTATATTACTTATAGGTCCTCACAAAGTAACAACGTGAATTATTCGGTAAGTCAATAGATTCAATAGATTTTGTATACCTTCATTTTGAGCAATCATTCAAAATCTCGAAAGAATTTGTTAATACCACAATTATTATTTATAAATCAATGTCTACCCTTACTTTTAATTTTGTTAGTTTGTTTAATTATTAAGAAAGTGTATTTCTTTATAGATTTGTAATCTGAATAGAACGTAAGCGCGGAAACCTCCTAATACAGGTTTTTAAAACTTAACAGGAGACTTCCAAATCATGTAATTGCAAATTGTAACACTAATAAAGAATTTTAATTTTTTTTTTGAAGTCAATAGATACTACAATATTTTGTATTATACTATCCTAAGTTATTGAGTCATTGCGCTAGTGAGTAGGTACTTAAAAATCATTATTACTTTGTGTTTATTAATTTTAACAGGAATATCGAAATCTACGATTTCATCGTGTAGTAACACAGCTGATCAGGGTGTCCAGGATTTAGATGCATTCCTTCAAATCAAATAAATTTATTGCGAAAAATTGCTTACAAATATTTATTAGAAGTTAATTTACAAGAATTTACAGTCTGAAAAATATCTGTTCTTATGAATATAAATAATGTATCACAATATGAATATTTAAACATTAAAAAAATATTTTATGTTACATTTTGATTCGGTAATTAGGTAAACATGGGTAAAGAGAATATAATAATAGTTGATTATAATTCAGTATCTTTAAAATAATATGTATCAAAAAGTCATATATTTTCATTTATAGTCATTAAAATTTAAGTTTTTATAATTTAAAGGCAACTTACTATAAATATTGATAGCCATACAATAAACATTTCTACTAAATAGTGATAGTTTGCCAGGTGGCATACATAAATTTTTACTCAAAGTATCTTTATATTTTGTAAAAGTGCAAAGGAAAAAACTACAAAAAAATTCGATGTTTAGGTTAAAAACCCGGTAATTCATTACTAATCTAAAATTTGCTTATTCAAAACAATAAATTTGATTTTTTAAGGTTGTTTTTTTAATCTCGTAATCTTGTTTGTCAAAGTAACGACTACTTTTCGAATATGACTAAATCAGCTTCAAACAAGCTCGTTTTTTCCCCTTGCAAGGAATATACCTTATTCACATCCTTACTACTGTAATATAATTTGTACATAACCCCCTGGGTGGGTAAAAAAGGCACAAACGTTAGGTAGCAAAGGCGGTTACTTGACTTACTTGACTTAAGTTCCTATGTCCTCTAGTTGGAGCAGAGGGCTTCCACAGTGCTTCGCCATCCCGCTCGGTCTTGAGCTTCGCGCTTCATTTCGCTCCAGGTCTTCCCTATCTTCGTCGCCTCTGTGATGACCGTCCGCCTCCAGGTCTGTTTTGGGCGGCCACGCTTACGCTTTCCTTGGGGATTCCATTCTAGGGCTTGCCTCGCTATATGGTCAGGGTCCCTTCGCAGAGTGTGGCCGATCCAGTTCCACTTGCGGCGTTTGATTTGGTGGTCAATCGGAGTCTCACTACAGCGATCCCACAGTTCAATATTGGAGATTTTCTCGGGCCAGTAAACTCTGAGAATACGGCGAAGACAGCGGTTGATGACGACCTGTAGCCGGTGCGAGATGTCTTTGGTAACCTGTTAAAGTGAAAGGCGGTTAAATTCCACTAAATTAAATACAAAGGGGAGAGGCCCCCCCATCGTGGCTCGACGCGTTGCGGCTTTGCCTCATCGGTCTTCCTGTACGCGACTTGAACAAAAACGTTAATCATATGCAAGAAAGAGATATAAAATAGATTTTACTTTGCAGAAGCGAGTTAACAGCTTCTACCTGTTGACCATGTGTCAAATTATGCAAAAAAGAGTATGTTTACCAGAATTTAGCCTTACGCGACTTTTTTCACTAATTTAGCAAGTGAGTTTTATAGCATGTTGTGTGAGTGTCAGAAATATTTATTTATTTATTATTATTTCCAGTGCCTATCGCACAAGTCTGGGTGCGAGCCCGCGCCGCCGTCGGCCGTGAGCTCGCGCCTTCAGATCCGCGTCACGCCGCAAGCCGGCGAGAACAACAACAGTGGTGAGTGCGCCTTTACTATATTATACTCTGGCAAATAATTCAATGCGGTAAACTGACAGTTCGAAATGTCAAATACAAAAATAATGATATCAGTTAAAAACTTCGTAGTGTGAGTACTGAATGAGAATGATTGAAAACGAATGAGTCTTTGTCATTCGTTTTGCGTAAAATTTTAAAGAAATTTATGAATAATTGAATTTGAGGTGTATACTTTATCTTCAAAGAAACTTCGAATGAAAATAATTAATTACCAAACATACCTAGTGCTTTAAAACGGTTACAGTAGAAGAAAAATCGACTTGATAACTTCTTGATTTTTAAATTCGTTTTGTCGTTAAAAATGAAATTTCAAGAATAGTTGCCCTTTGCTAACAGCACCATAAAAAAGAAATATCTTATGAACCAAAATAATTTTTTTCAATACATTAAGATACCTATTTTACTACATTGAATTATTTGCCAGGGTATAGTAACAAAATCATTATTTTCACTTTAGTTATATGATATACACAAAGGGAAACTCTCAATAACTTACCAAAAGGTAAAGGCAAAGATAGAAATATCTATACTACCTTGAGCTCAAGTTAAAGATTTCACACTTTTACTTTAACTTTTTCTTAAGTTATTGAAACCGGCCATTAATTTACGTCAATATTGGAACTTCCGCTTTTTACCGTTATGTATTTACTGATAGTCACTAATTCACTCGATCATAGGTATAACTCTAGTTCATCAGAAGGTTGAAGACTGGGTGCGTGAAATTAAAATCAATTAAATAGATAGATAGATAGATAGATAGATAGATAAAAACGTTTACTGTCACTAAAATCACACACTTATAAACTTCATATTAAAACAATTCTTAAAAATACTTAATCTAAATCAGTGTGTGTTATAGCAGCGCAAAAAGCCATAGCTCAGCGTCCGTATTTGCTTAAAAGCAATACGCTGATATTCTGCTACAGCTTAAGGAGGTTAAGTTATAACTTTAAATAAAGCATTATTTGGTTAAATTTGTACAATTGTGCAATGATTATAATAAGAATATGTCTGATTTGAAGTTAATACTAAATATATATGAAATTGAATTAGTACATGTTAGTAATAGAATATGCATAAAGTCACAGTATTTATTAGTAAAATGTCATGCTAGAAATTATATATTAAGAAATTATATATGAATTGAAAGTACATAATAAATAATTATGAAAACATGTTAGAATATATTTGGTCAGCAATAAATTAAATCCAATAAGTAAGAATAAAAATAATGAAGTCCAAAATGATGTTTTAAAATTATATAATATAGAATTGAATATTAGCTACTTGCAAAGACTAGCGTTACAGAGCGGGCGAGGGACACGACTGCCCACTGTAGACGCTTAAGTTAGGTTTTACAAGATATGCTGATGTCGCATGTCGCTACAGCTTAAAAACGTCACTCTTTTGTCAAAAGTGCTCATATTACATGTTAGTGGAAATGCAACTCTGCTAAAACATGAATGAACAAACAGAAACATTATTTATGTATTTATTTATTAATTTAACCCGCATTTATAAAAAAGGCTACTATTGACTCAAAGGTTATTTAGATGACAAAAGAGCGTGGGATTGATGTCTCCACAGGTTATTTCCAAATATTAAACATTAATCACTATGTAAGCAGCTTGGCTGCGACATGATATTGGCAAGCACGAATAGCTGTCTTCTGTTTGTTTGTCCATGTCATAGCAGAGCTGTATTTCCGCTAAATTGTACCTATAATAAGCACTTTTTACAAAAAAAAATTTCCGCCGGCTTTTTTCCTCTCGGTCTACCTAGGGTTCTACTTTCATTTCGTTTTTAAAGCCGAAGAAGAAGTAGTAGTTGACAACACCAAGACATTGGTGGATAATGGGCGATCATTATCTTCATAAGCCGAGAGACGCACACTTCTCGACGGAGGCCTTCCCAAGGATTCTTCATGTCGTCCGGACCCGCGGCGCTCTCATCCAGCGTTTGACGTTCGTAAAGTGTATAAAATTACCTACTGCGAATAAAAAAAAAGTTTTCATAGGCTTTAGCCGGCTTTGAATATCCCTAACATCCCTGGATCCCTACCACCCCCGGATAAGCATGGTGGTAGGTGATATTTAACTTTGAAACAACAACGTAGTTAATAATACCAATGCTGATCGAATCCCCCAGACAACCACACCAACTACATGGCCCCAAACTAAGCAGAGCTTGTGATATGGGATACCATGTAGCGAACTAGGGGGGAACCTAGAATATAAATACTTAGATAAACGCTCAGACCCGGAACATGTTTTTCTTGTTCCCTGCGGGAATCGGGCCTGCAACCACTGGCGTATGAGGCAGTGTTACCCCATCGCCAAAGTGGTCGTCTGATGTACAAACAGCGGTTTAAGACGTTTGTACAACGCCATTCTGGCATTCTCGATAATTCTACCATCGCTGGACCAAGCTATGTGGCTAATTGGCAAAGATCCCGTCTAAAAATTAGTTTCTTCGCTAACTAAAGTTAGAATGGGATCTTTTTTAATGGACAATTGCGGGCTTAGACAATTTTAAAAACTTAATTAATAATTATAAGTTTAGGAGGTTGAATCCAGTTAAACTCAGGGTGTGGTATTTTCGAAACAGAGAGTTTAATACTGTTCCGGAAGTTATACATATACGGTTACACGTTACTTCGAAGTTACAATATAACTTAAGATGAAATACGCGTGCGGCTCGATAACAAAATGGCCTGCGATCCGTCGTGTATGGTACGTACACTACTAATTAATATATTATATTTCTGTAATTTATATTTAGTATTTACGTATAAACTTATTAATAGTCCACTCTGAGTGGTATAACTTCATAATATTTGTATAAGCGACCCATTCGGTTCTGATCACTCATTAGATTTATATAACGTCAAATATTTATATACTTAAATGTTGGCTTGAGTCCGTGAGTTGTACCTACTATTACTATACCATTACATTATAAATATGACTGTTGCCAGAATAAAATAAATAAACATAAATAATGAATGTTGGCGCGCGACGCGACGTTGCGTTCATTATAGACAAGTATATCAAATCAAAATGGCGGGAATCGGTTACGCGGCGTAGTGACAGCAAGTACTCAGAGGATAGGCGTAAGTAAAGATGATAATATGATGTTGAGATATATTATGCACAATTTAAATAATTGTTTCAGTAAAAATTCACACGGTGTCTGTCGGCGAGCCGGTCAGATTGAACCATGATGAGGCGTCCGTTTACTACGACGCCACCGAACATAGGGATAAAAGGTACGTTATTTTACTTAGATTTTATTTTTTGTTGGAAGACTTATCAGTTAATAGAATAGAAGAAATCACGTATTAATTATGTGATAAACGTTCACAAGTAGGAACTATATTTATTTATTCTTCATTGTACATGAAGTTAAGGAATATTTTATACAGAGCAATTTTTAAGATACAGAGCACAATAGGGGGCCTCGAAAGATGATCTCTTACAGGCAACCCTAGGTTGTGTGGGATACATGATAATTTATAAGTAGTGATATAATTTAAAAGATGCAAAGTTACATTGTTAAACTATATACATAACAATAGTACATAAATACATGTACAGTCTGCAACAGAATGATGTATACCACCCAGTCTCCCGCACACATACAATACGCGTGCATACTGTATGTGTGCGGGAGACTGGGTGGTATACATAATTTTGTTGCAGACTGTACATAAATACATAGAAATAAATATATATATTATATATATACATACACACTACATATACTAAATACTCTTTACTGTGAACTATACAAAGAAAATTCATCATTAAAGTGTAAGTTATAAAATACCTACTAGATTTTATATTAAAACATTATAATTAAATTCCAAATATATTTTAATTGAAAATACTAGCCACTGAACATCTAACTAAAAGCTAAACTATACCATAGATCGAAAATAACATTAAATTAAAGTGTCCATGTACCTCGTAGTACATATGAGCCAAAATGTATGAAGATAATATCTTGTCCTTTGAGGCCATGATAGTTGGCGATTTCCTGAGAAATCCTAGGAATTAAGGTGGTTGCGGTTTCACTGAAACTTATCACACTAAAAAGATTTTAAATCAGTATGTAGATCATACCAGATGACATGGAAGATAAAGGTCACAGACGACTGGCTGGTGTAGCGGTTACATACATTGCCTTCTATGCTAGAGGTCCTGGGTTCGAATCCCGGCGGCGGCAGATATTTGTTTGATCAACACAAATAATAATCGTCACGTCATGGATGTTTATATGTTTAAGTTAATTCTAATAAAAAATATGTATTTATTCAATATGTGTGTTTATATATTTCTGAAGTATATCAGTTATCTAGTATCCATAACACAAGTTCTTTAAGAAACTTAATTTGGTCTAGATAATGTTGTGTGAGTGTCAGAAATATTTTTTATTATTATTATATCCTGTGAAAAAAACGATGGTTATTGACTGTTAAATAATTTTGCAGATCATCAACACGAAGCAATGAAAAGAGTCAAAGTCCAGCTGAAAGGACCCGGTTAGAAACTATACCGGATAGGTAAATATATTTATTTTATTATCATGAAGAGTAAGTTGGTATACTTCCAACTCGATGCTTAAAACTACCAGGACTGTAGTGGTCAGGAACAACAGACGTAATTTATCTATTTGCTTTTTAATAACACTCCATAAAGAAGACCTGCCATTAGCCTCTGAACCCTGGGCCCAGCTATAAATAAGAACAAATAATATTGTTTTATGAACCTCAATTTCAGCTCAACATCGTATTAAAAATGCACCTGCATTCCTCTCTGCCTCAAATGACAGTTTTGTACAAAATGACAACACAGACACCATGAAAATGACAGCTTTGACACAAAATAAAACTGACCAAAATGGCGAAATTTAACAAATTCCTTTTGTGCGCCCTTAATTAAGCGTTTTTTTTTAATCGGTAACAGCTATTTTAGCAAAATTTTGGTCAAGCCTTCATTTAAAATTCCAATTTAAAACTGTGGCACCAACATGAAAATAATACGTAAATCCATAAAATTCAGAGATCTTTAAGTTAAATACTTTAAAAACAAAAAACTTACCATGATTTTATTTTCTTCGTATGTTTTGTATGTAATTTTAAGAGCTGTGATCTTGGAATAAGCAAATAGTCAATAATAAAATAAAATAATAAAATCCCCAGACAATCACACCAACTACATGGCCCCAAAGTAAGCACAGCTTGTGTTATGGGATACCATGTAGCGAACTAGGGGGGAACCTAGAATATAAATAAATAAATAGATAAACACCAAGACACGGAACATTTTTTTTTCTTGTTCCGTGCGGGAATAGAACCCGCAATCACTGGCGTCTGAGGCAGACAAGTTTACCCCAGCGCCAAAATGGCTGTCAAAATTGTTATAATTGTTTCTTTCTTGTATTGTATAGTTACTAAAAAATATTTTTGTTTTAGGATAAGTGAAGAAATCAAACGGGAATCGAACGGTGGTGGCGATGGATCTCATAGTTTGCGGGACGTAAGTTACTTCATCATCATCATCACAACTCTTTGTAATGAGCCCACTGCAGGGTATGAGTCTCTCCCCTGGGTGATAAGGTGGTTTAGGCCATAATCCACCATGCTGGCCCAGTGCTGGGTGGTGGATGTCAGAATTTTCAGGGTGCCGCTACGGCTTCTGACAAACCCTAACGACTACTGTATACAAGTACTACTGTATACCGACTGCTTAACGTGCCCTCCGAAGCACGGAAGTCGTCGTGAGATATGAATGGTCGGCGGTCACCCATCCAAGTACCGACCGCGCCGAACGTTGCTTAACCTGTGATATCGGCGCCACGACGACTTCCAAGTTACTTTATATGATCGAATTTGAAAAAAAAAACGTAATTTGTAGCCTTAATTTTTAGTAAGGTTATAGATTATGTTTATTCTAGAAATTTCTATTGGATCAAAAGTTATGCAGGTTAAATCGTGCTAAGATACTAAAGTATAATAAAATAGCTTCTACAACGTGTAACATAATGAAGAGATAATACTTAACGGAATTGTATATTTGGTGATGTAGTTTATAAGTAACAGTAAAGTAAATTTGTTACCCTTACGGTTCGGCCGAAAAACAAGTTCAAAGTTTAGATCAAAATATGTAAGTGACAACCCTAAAACAGCTGTTAGCTTTTGATGAAATCTATTCGATTACAGATGGCGTAAAAATAAACTGACCGGTAACTAAGACAGATACTACAAAGTTCAACCGGCGCGGGAAAGGTCATAAGGTCACTGACTGCGGCACAAGTCTTGTTTTAGCTTATTAGGTGGACTAGGGATATCAAAATATTTTGTTGTAAAATAATTAAACAAATTTGTATGAAAGTCCATACCAGCACTGATCATGCTAATTCTTTTACTGTGTATTCTATGTATGGTATAGAAGCTAAACCTTAAGTTTTATCGCTCCATTTTGTTACACGTTGTATACTGGACTGGGAGCGAAAGAAAAACATAGAATGTGCCAGCTGCTTCAAATTCAAATTCATTTATTTACAAGAAATGTGGTTACATAATGGTGTTAAAATAAAATATTGTCCATCACATTATTCTCTTCCCGGGCATACTGTAAAAGTCAGTTAAGGGACCGAGGTGTTATGGGAGGCTTTTTTGTGGGCGATAGGCTGACCCCCTGTCACTGCAATAGTCTCTCTCCACTATTATAACACCTCCAAATTTGTCGAACGTGAAATCAGGTGGTTTTATAACCTCTGGTGTTCTGCCTACCCCATTAGGGATACAGGCGTGAAGTTATGTATGTATGTATGTAATAAAATATACTCTACAATAGTTGCCCGCATAGGGTGTCGTGTCGTAAAAGACAACTAATGCGTGTGGATTGGTGGAAAGATTCGCCTAGCGACCATCATTCATATACAATATCATCGCGATGATGTGTTCCGGCAATATTTTATGAAGAGTTCTTTCCTTAACCCATGTGTTCATCATCATCATCATCATCACAACTCTTTGTAATGAGCCCACTGCAGGGCATGAGTCTCTCCCCTGGGTGAAGAGGAGGTATAGGCCATCCACCAAACTGGCCCAGTGCTGGTTGGTGGATGCCAGAATTTTTAGGGCGCCTAGATGGCTTCTGACAAACCCTAACGACTACTGTATACAAGTATACAGCACCCGGGACCGACTGCTTAACGTGTACGAAGCACGGAAGTCGTCGTGAGATATGAATGGTCGGCGGTCACCCATCCAAGTACCGGCCGCGCCGAACGTTGCTTAATCTGTGATATCGTATGATACACACAGTAACCACGGCGCCACGACGACTTCCATCCATCACTGACCACAAATTGACCGGACGAAAAAAATAATCACAGGGAACTAGGGAACGTAGGGAACTAGGAAGGAAGACGAAGGGTGAAACTGTGAAACTCAAATTACCAATTTCAATAACTCGTTAATATTCGTTAACCTTCGGGTAAACTCGGCCGGTAAAATGGGCTTAAAGAAGCCTCATCCTGATTGTAAATTTGACATGTTTAGAAAGCCGTTATAGTATGTTTACAATGTCATTTATCGTCTATGAATCACCTTTTTTTGGTTGTGCTTTGTAAACCCTCTGTAACGCTGTTTTAACGTGGACAAATTCTCTATGAATTCGACAGTTAGAGTTCCATTAAAATAAATACAAAATTAATTAATCATAGCTAAACATCAAAAACTATTTCATAGATCTATATCAAGCAAATCAAAGTGATTACATTGTAAGTTGTAAGTACCTAATTAAATTTCAACAGTTCAAATCAGTCAACAAAGTAAAGTTAGAAACATAAAATTTTGTGCTTACAGATCTTTCTTAGAAAGTAGAATTTTACATATATTGTGTTTGTACTGGTTAAGTGAGCCTGAAAAAATATCCACACCACCTAGTGACCTATTATATGTATGACATGAGCGTCTTATAAAGGAATTTTTTGCATAATTGGTATAGAAAGGAGCTATTCTAAAGGTATCTTTAGAACGAGAACGAACGAATTTAGAACGAATTTTAAATGCAGAAACTTAAAAATATTATTCATCATCATCACAACTCTTTGTAACTCCCCCACTGCAGGTCTATGAGTCTCTCCACTGGGTGACGAGGAGGTTTAGGCCGTAATCCACCAAGCTGGCCCAGTGCTGGGTGGTGGATGTCAGACTTTTCAGGGTGCTGATACGGCTTCTGACATACCCTAACGTATACAGCACCCGGGACCGACTGCTTAACATGCCCGAAGCATCCTCGTGAGAAATGAATGGTCGGCGGTCACCCATCCAAGTACCGACCGCGTCGAACGTTGCTTTACCTGTGATATCGTATGATGCACACAGTAACCATGGCGCCACGACGACTTCAAGTAAAAAAAGAATGTACTAAGTAATTTCGAGACGTACCGCGAGCCCGGTGGCTCAGTGGAAGAGCACTCGTCCGGCAAACGGGAGGTCCCAGGTTCGAGTCCTGGTCGGCTAATTTTTATTTACCACATTGTTTCAGTTATTTAAGAATAATTGAGCATTTTAAATGCAGAAACTTAAAAATATTATTAAGATTTTTTATTAATTTATTAAGTAAAGTAATATGTTCCTTTCTTCGTCAGCGTTCATCAGGCAGCTCGACGTCCCGCATCCCGGTGGCTTGCGGCGAGGCGCGCCTGGCCAAGTGCCTCTCGTGGAGCGGGGATAGAAGCCCCAATGTCGCGGATTTGACGCCCGGTGAGTCACTATTGTATGAATGAATACTCACTTAGGGGATCCCCTAACTTAGGTGATCACCATTTATTGCAGATCTTGGGATATTGATGCTACTCGCGTAGTTCTCATGAGAGTGAGTCGACCCATAAACTACCCCTTACTTAGGGGATCCCCTAACTAAGGTGATCGCTGTTTATTGCGGCCGTTGGCATATTAAAGCTGGGAATACATAAAATAGAGTCTTCGTATAAACTACCCTTGAGTTAAAGGATCCCCTAAGTTAGGTGATCGCTATTTGTTGCGGGATTAGGCATATTGTAGCCGCTCATGAGGTCGAGTTGACACATAAACTACTTGGGGGATCCCCTAACTTTGCGGATATCGTGTCTCTGGTGGAGCGGCGACCGAAGCCCCAATGTCGCGGGTTTGACTCCCGGTAAGTAGTTGTCAAATATCAAATCATACTTTTTGCTTCCATGTATAGCACAAAAAGGTGGTTACACTATAATACGTTCCTTATACAAAACTGTTTTTCATCCCATCTATTCGAAAAGGACGACTTGGTTCGCCTTTAAGTGCACCCAAAGGTGATGTTTTCTTTAAGAAACATTTAGCGGGCAGTAATGAGTTTTTAATCCTCTTTATAAGTGCGCCGCAATTATCTTTTCATTTCTCATACTCGGAAAGTAGTCTATGTTTGATCTAAGTATCGGGCTGAAAATGCTTCTTCCGACCCGCGGGTCGGAATGTTTCATACAAATTCATTCCGAACCAAGGGCCGGAATGGATTTCAAAAATAGAACTAATTTCTTGTGAAGCCAGCTGTCAAAAATTTAGATTTTTTTATGATTTTTTTTTTAGTTTAGAAGTCAAGTTAAAAGAAGTAATTCATGAAATGAAATGAAAAACATTTATTCGGCAAAAAAAACAAGGATACAAAAATATTACTACGGAATATACAAAAATACAGTTTTTAAACCTTAAATACTAATTTTCCGAAATGGCCACAGCTCAGCATTATGTCACAGTCTAGACTGAGACGCTGATTTTCAGCTGTTGCTATCACACAGTGCTGGAGGGCGAGCAAACTATGCTATGACAGATACATTTACCGAATTACACTAAACCATAATCTTTTCTTTGACATTTAAAACAAAACAAAAGACATAGAAATAAAATATACAATAATAATAATGAAATTAATACCTAGTATAGAATTATACCACTCAATTGATGCTCAAGAACTAATTTTCTAATTCTATGCCTAAACAGCGAAACAGATATTTAAAAAATTATATTTGTCTATATTTTGCCACTATCATTTAAAAAAAATATAAATATATAATTTAATTTTCTTAATTAAATATAATTATTTTAATAGGGTTGTTTTATGTAAAAAATGATAGCTATACCTACATAGAAATATGTCACCGAATTATATAACTTTACGAATTGTTCGAACTTTTCCATTAATTTTAAATAAATATTTAAGAAAAATGTTTTTTTTTTTACTTTCCTTATATTCGAAATGAAAAGTAGAGTGTTCCCCGCGGGTGGATGACATCAATTCATACTCGGATTATATCCGCCCTCGCTGCGCTCGGGCGTCTAAACACCTCGTATGGGAATTGATGTCATCCGACCCTAGTTTAACAATCTACTATTTCCGCGCACTTTTTGAATTTGGAACATCTGATCTTAGTGTTCAGCGCCAAAGAAATCGAACGCAAATATTGTTTGAATAAAGACTGGCTGGTAGGTACGACGGCCCATGGTAGCGCCGCCGCTACTTAAATTAAAAACGCGCGAACTACAGCCCGCGTTTTCGTAAATTTTCACGGATTGTTAGAAATTCATGGTTTTGTTTTGAAAAATGAATTCTTCAAGTGACAGTGAAAGTATAGAATTAACTCCTGAAAGTATTAGAACTGACGCAAGAAATGTGATGGATAATCTATTACCCGCAAAATCCCGGGAGAAATACATGAAAAATCTACAACAATCTCTATTCTTTCAAAATGACTATATTTTTTCATCTTTTGTTTTACTGCCAATATGATCTATTTTTTTAAAATTATTCTAGATGCATGTTCTCACTATAAATTGAATTTTGTAATATTTAATATACACACAATTCATCTATCACTTTTAAATAAACACATAAACACAATACACACACACGCTCAAGCCAAAATCTCTACTACTTTCACTGTCTTATTCCTATATTCGATATGTTCGCAAAGGAATGATTGCGACTTTCTGTACAACTTCGAAGTACGATATCAACTTACATCAATCCAATACAACTTCTTAAAGTGCTACAATACCTTAAATATTTTCTTATGTTCATATAAAAAGCTTCACTTGTATTCTTTTCTGATTTATTATGAATAAGATCGATAATATGGATGAAGTATTGACTGATATAGAAGGACATATGTTTGATGGTTCCCATTTCTGCGATCCCGAAAAAACCTCCATGTTCCTTGTTGGCAACGTAAAGTCGCTTAATATATTCCATATGAATATTCGAAGTATCAACAAGAATATGAACGGTCTGCTTCTCTTGCTTCATCGTATTCCCATATCATTCGACGTTATTGTTCTTACAGAATGTTGGCTGAGTAAAGTAACCAATCTTCCTAACATAGATGGATACTATAACCACTGTTCGAAAACTAACCGTAACCAAAATGATGGCATCGCACTTTACATAAAAATAGGTTTACCTTGTTTTGTCACAGAACCGAATTTCACAGATGGAAACTGTTTAGTATGTGACCTAAATAATGAAACCTCTATAATTGCTATTTATCGTTCACCATCCTATAGGTCAAAAAACAACTTACAAATTTTTTTTGATAGTCTTGATGATATATTAACACTAAAATCTTCTTATACCACAATATCAATAGTAGGCGATATAAACATAGACATCAAGAACAATAACACAGATCCCAATTCAAACAACTATCTAATGCTAATTGCTTCTCATGGTCTATATCCAAAACATCAGTGTCCGACTCATGGCAAAAACTGCTTGGATCATGTGTTCTTAAAAGGAAACCGACAAGCTACCACATTGGTACTCGACACCGTAGTGACAGATCATCTTCCCACAATTTTATCGATTGATTTGAAAATTAAGTTTGATAAGCCTCAAAAGTTTACCACTAAGACAGATTTTAATACACTGAATCAAGAACTTAATACAACGGACCTAAGTCGAGTATATCGTTGCTCTAGTGCTCACGAAGCTACTGACACCTTCATATCTATTGTTAGTAAGGCCATCGACAATAACACTAAAATCGTAAAAATCCCAAAAAAACAAAGAAACATAAAACCATGGATAACAGTTGGCTTATTGAGGTGTATTCGACATCGCGACAAATTATACCAAAGCCATAAGAAAAATCCGAGCAACGCAACCCTAAGACTTACCTTCACTAGGTACCGTAATTTCTGCAATACATTACTCAAAAAGGTAAAATATGAACATGAAAAAAAGCTATTAACGAACGCAAAAAATAATCCAAAGGCTACATGGAAAGCTATAAAAAGTATCACCAACCTCACTAAAACAAACGCACACCCTAATGATTTGCTAACTTCGAGTAAAAATTATACCATAGATCATATAAATCGTTTTTTTGTAAATATAGGCGACAAATTTGCCTCTAAAGTCCAGTCCCAAAAATCAAAATGTAATGCTTCTCGTAATTTTAAATTTAAATCCAATGTAACCCCTATTGACTCCCTAGCCCTGCATGCTGTAGATGAGCCAGACGTCCACGCCATTATCTCCTCCCTTCGTAGTGATTGCTCCGTGGGTTGGGATGGCATTTCCTCGCGTGTACTAAAATACTGCGCTGAATTGCTAGTTCCTCCTATTACATTCATTTGCAATCTATCCATTCAAAATGCTGAGTTTCCAAATGCCTTTAAAAAAGCGTTAGTTCTTCCTATTCACAAGGGTGGAGACAAAAATGATGTCAACAATTATAGGCCAATTTCAATTCTTACTTCCATGTCTAAGGTACTTGAAAGAATCTTAAATAACTATCTTGTCAAATATCTAGAAGGCCATGATTTAATTGCGAAAAATCAATATGGATTTCGTGCCGGAGTTTCAACAGAAGACGCAGTTATGAATTTAACTAACTCCGTGGCGGAAAAGTTGGATAAAAAACAGAAATGCATCGGTTTATTTTTGGATCTGGCGAAAGCTTTTGATACCGTCTCCATTCCCCACTTACTGCGTAAATTAGAACATATGGGAGTGAGAGGGAGGGCTTTGGAACTCTTCACAGATTATTTAAAAAATCGTACACAAAGGGTGAAAATGGGTGGTGTGCTAAGCAATGAGGAAAAGATCACTTTCGGAATTCCACAGGGAAGCATATTAGGGCCAACCCTTTTCCTTATATACATAAACCAGCTTTGTAATTTATCCTTGATGGATTCCCAAATAATATCTTATGCTGATGACACAGTTATACTTACACACGGATTAGACTGGCGAAGTGTCCAATATAAAGCTGAGCAGTCCCTGGCCGTGGTCATGGATTGGCTACATAATAATCTCCTAACATTGAATCTCCATAAAACCACATTCATGTCTTTTCACATCACTAAAAAAACCGAACCTCCTATATCCTTCTCAGTTAAAGCACATGTATGTGGGAATGCCGATCCGCAAAATGAATGCGCATGTCTCTCTCTCTCACGCTCCCCAGTGGTCAAATATCTAGGAGTTCATTTGGATGAAAAGTTCGACTGGCATGCTCAAATTGATGCCTTGACTACCAGGCTAAGAAAAACGATCCATATATTTAAATTGCTAAGGAACTCAGCTGATATACATACGCTGAAATGTGTTTACTTTGCTCTGTGTCATTCACTACTGAATTACTGCATTACCGTGTGGGGTGGAGCTGCAAGTACACAACTTTTGAAATTGGAGAGAGCACAAAGAATTATCCTAAAAGTCATGACCTTCAGACCCTTCAGATATCCTACCGTCGAATTGTATGCCGATACCAAGGTCCTAACTGTAAGGCAGCAATTTATTCTTCGAGCTATGTTACGGCACCATACTCTTGTACCTCCTATCCCAGACCCAAATCAAAGGGCGTATCGTAAAATTTGCCCTGTAGTAGTCCGCTCTACTGCCTTTGCTGAACGACACTTTTATGTTTTAGGTACTACCCTTTATAACAATATTAATTGCAAACTTGCGAAGCTCCAAACACTCAGTAAGCATGATCTAAATAATAAGCTTAAAGCTTGGCTTGCAACCCTGAATTATTCAGAAACTGAGGAACTTCTAGTCTGTTCGTAGAGCTTAGCGTGAACATGAAAACGTACATAAAAACAAATAAACTTTTACACATTATACACACACACACTCACATATACCCACATACACTCACACTCATGCACACATTCCTTTTAAATTCATTTTTAATCTTATTTTTTGTTAACATTTCATTTTTATTTTATTTTTCACTGTATTTTTATAACCTTATTTTTTTTTTTTGCTTAAATGCTAATGTTTTGTATATAAAGCAAGCAAACCAATGATAATTATGTAATAATATTTCACCAAGTTATTGTCAATGTTATCCCAAATAACGAAAGATCACTGACTCCCGAGGCACAGGTTTTAACCTATTTCGGGTGTCTAGAGTTTTTCATTAAGTTTTTTGTATTTCTTACAGATAAACTGCTCTAATGTTTTTTTTTATATAATATTGCATATAAGTACTATACTGTAAGAACTTTGTGTTGTTTGATAATAAAGATTATTATTATTTATATTTTTATTTTTTTATCTCCTTTTTCAAGGTTTACTTTATCATGCGGGTTTTCACCAAGCAAGATAAAGGTAGAGGTAGGATTAATATCTACTGCGGGTTGTTTGTGACTACTGTTGAGGTTAAGAATTTTCTAGTGATGCGGCAAGTATTTAGGATATTATTATTATTATTCCTAATAAAACTGTAACAATAAATTTTCATAATTGCGAAAATGTCTCAAATGTAAATATAAGTTTTTAGTTGTTTTATTATTAGATACTATTTCATTTCAATTTAGTTGTTACTCTATGTTTTATTAAATAATAATATTACATTAAAATATGAGGCGCCTTTTATTTTCTCATAGTGGGTGATGAAAAGTAGAGTGTATCACTCGGGCTCAAAATATATTTTTGGCTCGGGCGACGTACTTTGAATCCCTCGCTACGTTCAGGATTCTACTCTAGAATCCCTCACTTCGCTCTGGATTCAAAAAAGCGCCCTCGCCGTAAAAATATTATTTTGCTCCCTTATGATACAATCTACTATTACATACAGCATGCAATCTTTTTAGGTGGGAATACAAAATAATTAATTTGAAGTACGTGTCAGGCCTTTATTCTTCATTGTACACATCGATAAGGAATATTTTGAAAAAAAAATATAGATACAAAGCACAATAGGTGGCCTTATAATCGAAAGTGAGTACTGTATGAAAGATTGAATGCGATAAACGGCTGCCTTTACAAATGATGACAGAATGGACAGATAAGTCAATGTATGAAAGTATGATGGAAAAGGGAAGGACTTTTAAATTAATCTGTGTAAAATTTAACATTGACTCACTATTTTCCAAAAATTGTAAAAAAAAACTGATTAATCGTACTAATTGCTGTGAAAAGAAGCAAAAACCGACGATAAATCTGTTATTTTGATACATGCATATAGTCATGGTAGCAGGGTGACTGGTGGGTCGCTTTAGAAATTCGAGGACGTAATAGGTAGTTTGAGATACATAAAGAGAAAAATAAAATAAAAACTTAACCGAAAGCAATCCTGTATATAGTACTATATTCAATTTCTTTTGTATTCTTTAGTTGATGCAAAAAAATGTAGAAGCCACATAAAATTAACAAATCCCTACATTCAAAAGGTTTCATGACTCCTCCAGCCTCGTACGAAATAATGTTTCTTGACATGCCTGTACATACACCAAAATCGAGATCGAGATACATTGTTATTGCGAAAAAACGTTGCTTTATAAAAACTTTGTTCATAATAATTTGAGGTCCCAAAAACTACAACAGCTTTGTATGTTACAATATTCCATGTTTAAATATTTAATTTTTTTAAGCGTTGGCATTTACAATGCTCGATTATTCTTTAATAACTAAAAATATGTGTTATTTTATTAACCGCTGCTGTTTGTAACCTCATGAAATCGTCAAAGTGTATGTCCATGAGATTTTTTTTTGGAAATTTCTTGTTATTGATGGTTTAAGAGACCCGAAAGTTCTATTAGGCTGGCGCTTTATATTAATAGTTGGTGAGGAATAACTATTTCAGGCAATAATTGCTTCGTATGCCAGAGGTCTTGGGTTCGAACCCCGGCGGCGGCTGATATATGTGTGATGAACACAGATATTAGCCGTCAAGTCATGGATGTTTATATGTTTATTTAAGTTTATTCTATTAAAAAATATGTATTTATTCAATATGTAAGTAGGTTTATATATTTCTTAAGTATATCAATTATCTAGTATAAATAAAAATAAAATAAAAAAATAAAATAAAAATTATTTATTACTTTTCACAAACATTTCTTAAAATAATAGTGACTGGTGCCTCCTTTTAGATTATTGTTACAGATAATCTGTACCAGAAGGCACCATAACATAACACAGTATCCATAACACAAGTTCTTTAAGAAACTTAATTTGGGCTAGATAATGTTGTGTGAGCGTCAGAAATATTTATTTATTTATTAATTGCAGAAAATGTTTGTGGTATTTCTTATTTCATGTATTATTTTACTTATTTCTTATACTGATTCCCCTAATTGTCTACTCCCTCAGCCCTGCGGCGGCGGCGACAGAACGCGGGCGACAAGTACGCCGTGGACCCCGCGCGGGAACTGAACCTGCGCTTCGCGCGCCCGCGCCACCGGCAACCCAATGACAACCACTCCAGGTAACACCAAGGCTGCAAACTGGACGACAGCGACATGTAGTCATAAAATGTAGATTAAACTTAAATTAAGTGTGAAATTTTCAATGAACTACTCAACCGATTTCGATGAAATTTAAATGGGTCCAACTATAAAGTATCCTCTATCATATGAAACAACAATTTTCAAAATTAATAAATTAAATTAATTCATAAGATACAGTATGTATTATTTCATCAACTTTAATTACACCTGAACTCTATAATCAAGCATTGTTAGTTTTCTTTCCAATTACATTGATTTTCGGCGCGAACTAAAAGAAGCTAATGTAATTATAATGTACGCAGCATACAAATTGTTGACTTATTAAATAAAGCTCTTTTTAACCGGATTTATCGCGTATACGAGAGACCACGGGGTCTGCAAAGACACCAAAAGGTCGAGTTAAAATGTAAATATACGCGATAAATCCGGTTAAAAAGTGTTTTATTTAATAGGATATTTTTTTATAATAAATTATTCAATTTCTCCAATTAAGTTTTGCGTAGAAAGTATGAATCGCGAAAACTTAAGATAAAATTGTTGACTTTCTGACGACCACTTTGGCGATGGGGTAAACCTATCTGCCTCAGACGCCAGTGGTTGCTCGTTCGATTTTCGCACGGAACAAGAAAAAAAAATGTTTTTAAGTTTTTGCGATGGGGTAAACCTATCTGCCTCAGACGCCAGTGGTTGCTCGTTCGATTTTCGCACGGAACAAGAAAAAAAAATGTTTTTAAGTTTTTGCATTTAAATGCTCAATTATTCTTAAATACATAGAAAAAAAAACATTTTCATTTATTTAAAAAAAAAAATTCCGTGTCTGGGTTAGGGTTGCCAAACATACTGTTTTTAACAGTATTATACTGTTTTTCACTACATTACACTGTTTACTGTTGAACAAAAATACATACTGTTTTCAGCATAAAAAGCTAAACACTTTATATGCTTAAATTAATAATTTGTGCTAGAAACTCGAAAAAACTGTGTTTAGAACATTAAACAAATTGAATACTGTTTATTTTTCCTAAATACTGTTTGATATTCTTTTCACACTCAAATATACTTTATTTCTAGATAAAAGTTGGCAGTTCTAGTCTGGGTGTTTATCTATATGTGTATTCTAGGTTCCCCCCTAGTTCGCTACATGGTATCCCATAACACAAGCTATGCTTACTTTGGGCCCATGTAGTTGGTGTGATTGTCTGGGGATTTTATTTATTAATGTTTTTAAGTTTTTTTTTTTTTGCATTTAAAATGCTCAATTATTCTTAAATTAATGAAAATTGTGATAAATAAAAATTACCCGATCAGGATTCGAACCTAGGACCTCTCGTTTGCCGGACGAGTGCTCTTCCACTGAGCTTCCGGGTCCTGGCCGTACGCCTCGAAATTACTTACCACATTTTTTGTTTTTATAGTTCGGCCGTTCAGAGAATGCGTTCCTGACACATCGCGATTGAACTGACGTCGTAACTTTGTAATGGCGTTGCAGTTACGATAAAAAATATTTTTGCTGGTTGTTTACCGTTTTAACAATTGATGAGCATTA
Source organism: Stenoptilia bipunctidactyla (assembly GCA_944452665.1). Classification (NCBI taxonomy): domain Eukaryota; kingdom Metazoa; phylum Arthropoda; class Insecta; order Lepidoptera; family Pterophoridae; genus Stenoptilia; species Stenoptilia bipunctidactyla. The sequence continues at coordinate 3,687,646 of OX101750.1, read as the reverse complement.
AAACAACATTATTATATCAATAATCAATGAATTTTATAATTTTGTGCCAAACTGAGAGTCAAATAACTTGGTAAACAATATTTTTCAAAATCTATACTGCGCTATTACAAGGTTATGTCAAAGCTTTATATTTGTAGTGCTGTGCTAATAATAACAGTATCGTAATCTGTTCTTAAAGAGGTAAACTTTATGAAATAATACGTTTCGTTTTTCTTTTTAAGAATTTGAAAATAATGGACTATAAGATAACAAAGGTTGTTGAAAGACTAAAAACCTGATAATGGAACATTTTGACCGAGATATTAGGATTGAAACTGTTATTGATAATAAAATAATTATACATGTAGGCGAAGATGATGATGAAGAAACTACCTCCTCAAGCGAATCGGAGTCTGAATATTCTGTACGCACATTGAATTCAATATACTTTATTGCATAGAACTACAGATTGTAACTTTGTAACAAAAAATAAATAAAACAATTTTATTAAATTAATATTACCTTTTCTTGGTTTCCACTTAAATTACTAAAATACAAATTTTAAATAATTCCGCCAATTTAAAACCGAAAATAATCTTAAAACGAACGCGGCGTTTCATTTTGGAGGAACGGTAACGAACTCAGTGTTATGTTGTGCCCATCACTAGTCGTGACTAACTGATAGGTGTCAGGAACGCATTCTCTGAACGGCCGAACTATACGTGGTCTTAGCTGCAAAGCTATACCATTAGATGGAGCTACGTTAGCAATATAACGTAAAAACAAAAATGTGATAAGTATATTTGGAGTCGTACGGCCAGGCCCCGGTAGTTCAGTGGAAGAGCACTCGTCCGGCAAACGAGATGTCCCAGGTTCGAATCCTGGTCGTGTAATTTTTATTTATCACATTTTTCATTCATTTAAGAATAATTGAGCATTTTAAATGCAAAAACTTAAAAACATCATTAAAAAACAAGCTATGCTTAGTTTGGGGCCATGTAGTTGGTGTGATTGTCTGGAGATTTTATTTATTTACGAGCGTTTGCCCGCGACTTCGTACACGCATAAACTAAAAAGTCCTATTTTCCGTTCCCGTGAGAATTCCGGGAATTACTTCCATAATACAAACAGACACTTATTGAGGAACCTTTATACCAAGTATCACATCCGTGCACTCAAAGAATAAGATTTTATCATACAAACTAAAACATCATATATTTCCCGTTCCCGTGGGAATTTCGGGAATTCCTTTCATAACACAACCAGTCTTTTTTTGAAGAACTTTTATGCTAAGTATCATTTCCGTGCACTCAAGGAATAAGATTTTTCATACAAAGTAAAAAGTCCAATAATTCCCGTTCCCGTGGGAATTTCGGGAATTCCTTCCTTAGTGCACCCATACATCCCCTAAAGAATGTATTTTCCAAATTTCAGCTCTCTACGCCCAGTAGTTACGGCTGTACGTTGTCTGTCAGTCACTCAGTAACGCAGTCAGTAACGGAACAGTTTTATATATATTGATTTATTATATGATGTGTCGTGGGTGTAGGAGCAGTTCTGGCGCGGGCGGGCCGGGCGCCGGCGCCGGCGGGCCGGGCGCCGGGCGGCCGTCGTCGCCGCCGCCGGCCGCCGCCCCGCACGCGGCCGCGCGCGCTCGCCGGTTCCGGCCGCTCTCTATCGCGCCCTAGGTGAGATTGACGTTATAATAATAATAATAATTCATTTATTTCAGGTTGCATAGACCCATAAAAATAATTTAAAAATTAACAAAATCATATAACGGATACAATAAATTAACTAACAATAACTAAAGTTCATTAAATAACAAATTAAATTGAAACAAAAATAATCATAATATTTAAAATAAAGTGCAATTATTCATTAAAATTAAAAATATGGAAATTTATATAACATTATTAAAATTATTACACATACAATTACAGAATATTATGGAGTTAGTAAAGAGATACAAAACTTATTTGCTAGAGTGAGTAAAAAAAAAAAAACATTAACGGCGCGGTGGTTTGTGCATATCTATTTACACCGTGCATATCTATCTGAGAATACTTTCAAGATACTGTTGGGGGCGGTTCGTGTTCTATTGAGCAGTGATGCACAGCGTTTTCGCATGATTGCCTCGAATCCGTCCACATTTGCCTGCGCAAACATGCCAGAGGCACTACAATATCGCGGCAGCCCTAGCAATATCCTGAAAGCATTATTATACTGGACGTTATGATTACAGGAAGTTTTTTTATCTTCCTGATTCTTTTAATTCATTTTTAATTTAATTTATAATTTTTGCACATAAATATTAATTTTACTTAATAGTTCGGTTTATTTTATTATTTTATATGTCTGTCTGTAAATGTCCCTTAAATTAATTATGTGCCTACCTTAAACAGATTTTTACATTTAACAAAAATCGTATTTGTTAGCCATATGATTTTTTTTTCGAAAATTTAAAAAAACATTGTACTCTCTTAAGCATTTTGCATTTTTTGGGTTACAGCAGGTTTGCTTGTTACTGTCGATATAGTGCAAAGAATAGCTCATGTTCGGTTAATTCCAAATCATTTACTTATATTAGAAACTGCAGCAAGGATTTTAATATTTTACCCTCTCAAGTTACTCAATAGACTACTAGTATCATCCACATGAAATGAAAATCCTGATATCGTTTCTAAGAAATTAAATCAAGTCTGCACCAATAGTGTAGATATAAACAAGAAGCAATTCAATGGCAGTATCATTATATAATATATTCACATACCTAACAAAAAGTAGTTTGACAGGTCAAAGACTGTATGGACCGTAAACATTACTTTTTGGGGGGTCACAACTGAATTTTAATCATATAGCTTGTTCATAATCTATAGAAGAATAGTTTTCAGATGATTATAGGTGACAGTTCTCATTTTACTTACCTACAACAAAATATGTATATAAAATGGCGCTATAAAAAATTAAAAACTATAGAAATAAAGTTGTTTATTCTAAAATCATATAATAAACTGTTAATCAACTATAATTACTATTATTAACTGTAAATAAATTAAGTAAATATCATAAAAAATATAAACTTAAATTGACAGGTTCAAAGAAAGGGAACGTTAATTTGATTGACACTAATGAATCAACATTGAATAGTAGAATATGAGCGGCCATCTTATATAGTCTGGCTAATGAAAGTAGAGACTGGAAAAACCTGGCGAATAAAAAAAAAATAACATGGTAACCCTGACTATAGTTGTTTATATTTATTCTATTGTTTAATCTAATAAATGGATTAAACAAACTTAATCCTTGGATTAATTTTTTTAATGAAATTATCGTAAAAAATAACAATATTGGTACTGTCCTACTTTTTGATGAGAAGTATATTATTAAAATGATAGGCAACTAGTATTAATCAGGCTTAAAAATAAAACAACTAAATACAATAATTTAGTTTTATTCATTGTAATCAAAATCTGAATCCAGCAATTCTATGTGGAATGAACCGTCGGAGTCACTGTTATCGCTATTTCCTACATTGATTATGAAACTATCAATTTTTTATTTTTTATTCATTTCCAAATACGAAAATTCCAAAATCTTAATTGACAAAACCACCAACAACCGTTCGATTGATAGCATTGAATCAGAAAAATGACTGACATTCATGCTAGTACTGCCATATAAAATGTTTGGAAAAACCCCCAGTGTTTACTTTCGTTAGCCAGACTCTAACCGTAATTCTGAATACATTTTTTTCACCATCTGATTCGATATATCTAATTAACCGAGTTAATTTCATTACGGCAACGTGTCAGTAAGATTATCAATTTAGAACTGTCACACATGTAATCTGAAAATAATTTTACTATAATAGCAAATCGATTAATATAATGCTACATGAATGAAGTAATAGGTGCAGACTGAAACTCAATACGTCGATACAGTAAAATATCGAAAATACGTACTTTATTTATTCATTAAGGAGAAAAAACAGACAATATACAATTAAAATAACTTATAAATAAAAGCATTTACAGTAGGAAATGTATTTGTCCTCAACATTCTCACTGAAATTCAATAGAGATAAAAAAATTAGATGATCTTATATACATAAATCAATTTAACTAAACCAATCATTATTAAGACGAAAGGAAAAACACAATTTAAGAAATTAAAACTATATTAAATACACAAAATAAAAAGAGATATAAACCAAATGTAGACAACAAGTAGTAGACAATTACTCAGTTTAAAATTAATTAATTAGTTAGACAATTACACAATCAATAAATAACAAGTCTCATAAAAAACCATAAAAGTTTTAGGAAGTTTTATGAAGAATTCGCATTACACAGACCAGACAATACCTTATAAGCTTCACGCTTAAACACTTGTATATTTGCATTGAATATATCTATAGATTTGATAACATTGTTATTTCTTAATTCATTCGAGGTATGCTTACTTTATTGGAGTAAAATTCTTTTTTGTGAAGTAAAACTTACATGTAAACAAGATTGGGGTTAACATTATTTTGATAGGTATATTGTTATTTCCTTAAAATATGCAATGTAATATTTATTTATTTATTGAAAGATGCATTAATAATTAAAGTAAAGTTAAGTAAATAATAATTATAGATACATTTCCAAATTACAACCCAGCATATGCGCATACAACAAGAAACATTAATTTAACAACATAAAAATATGAAAAGAAAACCTTTTTATAAAAACTTTTAAAGGGTGAATAGAATTATCAAGAAAAAATAAATTATATATACAAAATTAAAAACAAAGCAATACAGACAAAGCATTAAGTTATTACTAAAGTTTCTTTCATTAATAGGCGCAATCCTTACTCTTTATTATTACTCTCCGATTGAAGTAAATCAAAATAAAACTAGTGATAATAAAATAAAAAAGCGATATCTATTGTAAAATCAATCAAAAATTAATAAATTAACAATAAAACTACTCGTAATAAAACATTAAGTAGGTAATTATAAGCGCATTCAATAATTAATTAATTTAGATTTAGACCAAAACCAAAACTGATTTTATGAAGCAAAGGGCACTCAAAAGCAGTAACAGGTTAATCAAATAAGAAAAACATGATATGAAAATAATAAATTTCAATTTAAACGATGTAATGAATTTGTATATTCGCCTATTTATATTATAAATAGGCGATTAAATGCGATGTTTTAAGAAATTGCATATAAATAATTGCGATTAGTTTTATGTGGAGTAAAAATCGTTTTAGTTAAATGCCTGAAAGTTAAGGGTTTTGAAAATGATATGATTGAATTGTTTTTTTCCATGTCTAACATTGAAATATTTATTCCACAGGTAACACCATTCGACCAGGACGTCATTGGGAAGACCTCCTTCTAAAACAGAATAAATTATATATTTGGAAAGAATAAATAATGGATATATTATATGATAAATATACAAATAATAAATTGTAGACGATTATGCACCTTATGGTGTGGGGGGAACGTAATTTTTTACGTTGGGTAGTAATTTGGACAAATTGGAGAGTATTTTGAGACGATATGCGTTATTGCGGGTAGTTGGTAATTTTTTGTCTCGTTCTTTTGTTTTTCCTGTGATAGTGAGGGAAATTGGGTTTTTCGATTGCAATTCGACATATAATGGACTTCTTCATCGAATCTTTATTTTTAATCCGGATTTTTTCATACAAAAAAAATCTGGATTTTGGTTGTCATGGCAACGATACATTTTAGTGTTTACAAACAAGGATTTGAGAATTGATATAAATAACCACTAGAAGTAGATTTGTAAGATATGAAGCGATTGACTTTGAGTATGAAGATAATTTTGTTATAAAAAAAAAATAATTAAATTTTCTTACTTTCGTCGAACTCAAATGCGATGAAATGTCGTAGTATGAGGCTCGACGTTCAGCTTGAAATTTCTTGACCATTATGCAATTTTACAACTTCACATTAAATTTGTCTTTTTTTAAATTTTTAGCCTTTTGCTTAAAATTAACAACTACCCGCGGTTACGCTAAATAATATTTATAATTAGGTAAAACAATCTTTAAATATAACGCCAAAGCCGAGAAAAGAAAATCACGCGATCGCTTTCACTCGAACGTAGAGCGCGCTTACACAAGTCGACCTGTGTCCATGAAAACGTATTATACTATGTCAAAAAAATCGCCTATTTTATTGGCTAGAAACTATTAAAGCTTCTTTTAATAGTTTCATAAAAAATGTTACATAAAAACTGTGTATGATTTAAGCATAAATTCGCTGTCAATTCTCCTGAGAGATCTTTTGTACATACGTAGCTTCACGCCAGTATCCCTTATGGGGTAGGCAGAACAGTAAGGGCTATATAACCATCTGATGTCACGTTTAACTAATTTAGAGGTATTATAATGATAAAGAGAGGTTATTGCAGTGACAGGGGGTCAGAATATCGACGACAAAAACGCCAATAAAACCTCTGGCAGAATATGAAGCAGCTGGTACATTCTATGTTTTTCTTTTGCTCCCAGTCCAGCATGGAAGCATGGAGTTTAGATATATCTGTACTATAATAGAATTCAAGTCAGAGCTTTTTTATTGTAAGCTTTTAAAAAGAAAGCGCTAATATGTTATTATGGACTCGACGGTTTGTGTTTAAGGAAAAAATGCGATGAGCTATTTGATACCTTGTTCCTTGTACACAAGGTACATTTTAGGTTCCAATGTTGTTGTAATTGTTTGTGGGAGTTTGGGAGTTTGTTGAAAGATGTCTAAATATGTTGTTTTAGATGTTTAGATGGCACGTCAATGGGAAAATATTTTGGTAGATTTGCTAAGATGTGACGGTAGTTAGAATTATAAACGTTGCAACAAGAAATAAATAATATAATGTCATAACGATTTTATTTGTCGTGCTAATCAAAGGTGTAGCTCTATTTAATAATGTCAATATGATTCAATTGTGACAGTTTGTTTAGTGTATCAAAAAAAAATACCTCATAATTCTATAAGCGTAAACAAAAATGGCGGATTTTTTGACATAAAAAATAGATACTTCAACAGACTCTCACAGAAACAAGCAAACTTATATCACTAAAGATATTGTTCGTATTTGTATCTTAAAATTCGATTTAAGACACGCAAATAATAATTATAAATGTGTAAAAAACGTTGACATTTAGATCTCTATATGTAGCTAGGGTCTTGCCTTTTTCAAAAGTATTTTTATAATAAATATCCCAAATGAAGTGAATGATTCGTTCGACGTCTCGCGTGATAGACTGAGACGGTCTGTATAGCGTTATCTCTGTCTCACAAAAGTTATCAGATGTCGTTTTTAGGTCTAATTCGGTTTTTCTGAGACGCCGCTTTTTAAAAATTGAATAATTTTGACTTGCCGGTCGTATGATGTAGTAATTTTATCCTATCGGTTTCTATTGAATGTTTATTTTCGATGAAACGGGATTTTCTGCAATCGTATGGACTGTATCTGGTGACAAGTGGGATAGAATGAATAATAATGACAAAAATAAAGGTGATGTGAATCTTTTAAAAAAGTTAAGCCTTTGGTTTTCGCGATTTTCGAGCTCTAGCGTTGATAATAATTCTCTGAATGAAAGAAAAATTTTTTCGATTCAAATCTGTATCATTTGGTTAAGTGAAAACGTTTCCATAATACAAAAAATAGTACATAATAAAACAACGAAAACGTTAATGATTCCAAAGAGCATATAATAACTGTTTTCATACAACTTTGAATGTGTTTAAAATCAATCCAATATAAGGAAATAAAAAGGCAAACTTTTAAAGTTGTTTAACATTTGTTGTTATCCTGAAAATGATTATCTGCCCAGAAATAAGTTATAACTACTCAATGATTATTTCATTAAGAGTATATATAATGAAGAAATATTCTTTTAAAGCATCACAAATTAACGTTCCGAACAGGGGTTCTGAAATGGCTATGTTAAAATGGACGACAAGGTCGAGAAAGATCGGTTTTGCACCGAGTATGGAAATAATTTACTCAGAAGTATAATATAATGTTTTTTTAATTACTCTTAATTGTTATTATTATTAATAAAGACTTATTTAAACGCTCACTATTGTATAAAACATTATTTTTCGCTTTAAATACTTGACTAATTTATTTGTAAAAAGCGGTGTTCTTTTTTAGTTTTATTACTTTTATATGTATGACTAATATTTATTATTTAGATAGAGAATTATTCTATTTTATTGTTTCGTGCTGGCAACATTGGTTGGCAGTATTGCCATATTCAAGTACGGGACGAAAGTATCTAAAAATGTTGTATATTGGTGCTCGAGAAAAACTATTTTTCGTTTAGTTAGTTGTGAAATTATAATTGTTTTTATTTTAATTTAGTTACTCAATTTCGATTAATTAAAATTTTGACTATATTTGCTGATAAACGTGACCAATGTTGAAATGTGATTGAACTAAAGCAGATTTTAAACACTTTGCTTCATGCACATATATTACAAATTTTCAACGATAGGTGTTACAAAGCTGGGAATCATTATATTTAACAAAATCTTAAGTAGTTTGTTAAAATGGAAATGTTAAGAGATATGTTTACAATGAAGGACTGGAATGAGTGATTTTTTCGTGTAAAAATAATTAATATTAAATATAAAGATGGCGCATATCGATTATGCACATGGCGTTTCCTTGTGTCTGTTTTTTTTTATCAAAGTCTTTAAAATATTAGAGTACTAAAAAACCTTTATTTCATGCATTTAATAAAAGTCAATAGTTATTTGTGTATCATACCACAAAGTTTAGTTTATTTTATTATAATGGCAATCTTAAATACTATCCTTGTCATGTAATGATACTGTATTGCCAGGTTACTTAATTGAATAAAGAGTATTTTTTACTTTGGTTAATTAAAGTTTACGATTCAAGAAAGCACTCTAATATTTTTAATGCTTTTTTAATTATATTACATAAATATATTTGTATAATGTATAAAAAGTAACCTTCGCCGTATGCCATTCTATTCTAGTCTGTCGCTACATAGTGTATAGTAAATTGTACGTATATTTCAATATTAGAATTTAAGGTATTATACGATATTAATTATTGAGAGAAACTGTAAGTTTACGCATGGTATGTTTAGATAATCCGACGTTGTTTCTGAACTTCGACTTAAATGGCAACACCGGAGTTCAATGGACGTCGGAAGCCCAGAAAAATGTTTCGTAGAAAGTAAAACGAAATGGTTTGGGAATTGTTAAATTGGCAGCTAATTTCGTTTCAAACTATAGTTATAGATGTAATGAGTGATTTCAGTCACCGTTTTGCTGTATGTTATTAATTTAGTAAACAATGCAAAATTATAATAAACAAGCTTGTTCGAAAGTAGTGTTTTCTAAGATGGCGATGACGTTTAAAAATTTTCCCGCCTTAATTTAAATCCTTGTCGATTTCGTTTTAGTTTCTACGGCTACATCTTTCGAGTCGCTCTTAAGCTACTGTTTTTTTTAATTGCTTGAAAACCCGTGGTATGGTTTTCGGCAGAATTGCTGGCCGCAATGTTTTGTTTTTTTTTTATTTTTTTTTATCTCGGCGCCCTTGCAAGGAGGTCGAACAAAGTCTAGTCTATTAAAAACAGCTTCCGTCTGCGTAGAGTAAATCGAAGATAAATAAAGTTAATGAGGCAGTTATTTTTGTCAAGAATATAACTTTATTATTATTACTATTATATTTAAAAGGAAAAAGAATTATGTATAAAGTTGTTGTTATAAATAACTTCAGATCTGTTTTATGTATTTTTTTGGTTAGTTGCGGACAGCGGGGTGGTATGTACTTAGAGTAGGTACTTAATTTAAGTGCGAAATGTTTCTTTTCGATAAGCTGTCATAAGCTGTCAAGATATGTCAATGTCAAAATATCTGAAAAAAGTTTTAAAGTTTTATTTTACATAATTTAAAGTTACATAAGGTTCCTTTTTACGTTTCGATATTTAAAACGTAATAAGTTTGTAGTTTCCTGGTTGTTTAAGGATAAGTACATCCCGCTGTTCGCTAATTATCCTTGTGGTATGACGAGCGGCGTTTGAATGGTAGAGATATTCAGCGGCGCTGTTTTTTTTTTTCAAAAAAAAAATCGCACGCTCAGTTTTGTTTTTATTTGCCATATTTTTTATATATACCGAATATGCACAATGAAATTTTAAATAAAAGGTAATTTGTCCTTGAATTGTGGTTTTATTTACTTACTTATTTACCAAATATGTATAGTTAGTGCTAAATTGATGTAAGCACTTATGGCTTTTAAATTGGTCTCACTTACAGAAATTCATAGGCATACATTGTACGATGCCGCTGTACGTTTCGTGCGCAAATATAAAATTGAGCATCTTGAGGGATCATATAAGGTCACCTTATAATAGTCAATAATATTTTAATAGCAGATTAAGACTGATGAGTGGGAACTAATTACGAAAAAAAATTTTTTTATTTTTTTCATAAATTAAAATTTCAAAATTCTTATAAGCGATCAAAATTTAAGTTTGATCTGTAGTTTATGACTACACAGCAAGTAACAAAAACGTTTATATCAATTGTTTGTAGTCATGAAATGTAGATTAATCTTAAATTTGACTCTCAGAGAAAAATTATGAATTTTTTTTTCGCATTTCTTTCCCACCAATCATTCCTAATCTGCTATTAAAATAAAATTGAGTATTATATGCGGACCCTGTATAAAATTGAGCATCCTGAGGGATTATACGGGTTAGTAAATATTGTTGATTTAAACGAAAATGAAACCTATAGCAGTGAAAAGTAAGTACAAAGGTATAGCTTACTTCAAATTCAATTTCTTCCAGACTGAGATTGAGAGTTTGCTAAAAAGAAATTATTGTGTTTTTGAACGGTGGCTAACCTCGCGTTTAAAATCTATTTCACTCGATGGTAATTCAAGATTGCAGGTAACAGACTGTGATATGAAGAAGCTGGCACTTCTGAAATCATTTCCCCTAAACACAGGCACGTTAATAGCACAGGGTGACCGGTGGATCACTTTTGAAATTCAAGGACGTGATAGTTTGAGATCATACATGAAGAGAAAAAATATTTATTTATTAAAAAGGTTCGCCAACAAGGCACACTCTATTACATTCACAATATACGTAAACAGTTTTTACGATAGTTACATAAGTGCCACCTCAGTTAAAGGCAAACTCAGCATGCTTAAATTAAATACATTATCTTATTATTATTTGTCAAGGAGGAACAAAAATCTTACAATCTAAATAATTATGTGTAAGTTTAAATTAATACTTTTTTATTTACAAGAAAAAATAAAACATGAAAATAAAGTAAAGAAAATTAAATTAAATTAAACAACACTATATAAAAGATATTAAAATTAATTTACATAATTTTGGAATCATGTCCTAACCTAATTAAAAATGTGTACTTATACAAAACAATAAATTATTAATGAATAACTAAATGGAGGTCGTGCATTTCTTTAAGTTGAATTGAATAAGATCTCCTTCAGATCTGTTTTGAACTTATTGAGGTTGGAAGTAAAAATACAAAATATAATAAAAAAATCAATATAAATTATTTACTGAGTAAACTAAATCGAAAGTTAAAGAATTGATTACGCAACGCATGGTTACGCTAGCGTTGGCAGCGATCCGCGAGCCAGGTCACATGCCGCGATCAACTCAGTTGTATCTAAATTGTTTATATGGGATTCTCATGAAAAATTAAGTAGGTACCTACTTTTATTACATAGTTAATAATTGTAATAATAGTTTATTGTCAAAAAAATTACAAAAAATAATGAAAACAGCGGCTGCTAGACTAGGCTCGCAGGCCTGACACGTAGCAACCGAAAAGTGAACATTTACATTTTAATATTAGTAAGTATATTTTGAACCTTCGGCTCAAGACAACAATTACCTATGTTCGAGTATGATAAATATAATACAAAAATTATTATTTTTCTCAAAAGAAAGTATTATTACTACATAAGCATTAAGTATTGAATTTTTTCCATAATTATTGGGCATAAAAAGTAATATAAAAAAAGTAGGATGACGTATCGTGGGTGTGGGTGAGTAGATACATGTGTGTGAAGTCTTACTTATTTGTTTATTTAAGTGTTTTTGTTGAGGGCAGTGAACGAAAAAAGCATGGAAGAGTAACCCCCAGTTCACATATGGTACGTTTTACTGGATACGTTTTACCGGATACGTTTTTTTTCATCGATGGCGCATGGAGTTATATGGGCGACTTCACATATGGCACAGTATTCAGTATAAGTATTTTCGATACAAAAAAGGTATCCAGTAAAACGTAACCAGTGAAGCGTATCATGTGTGAACGGGCTGTAACTAGTGCCTGAAAATGGCCCAACGAAATTTATGTTTTATGTTGTTGATTCGGGTCTTTCCGTGTTTAGTTCGTAGTTGGAAGCATATTTCATGGAACGTATTTGTTAATTGTAAAAATATAAACAAAGCCCATTTGCGGTATAAGTAAAGTGTTTTATAAATTGATCGCACCTTTATAATAAATCCCGTAAATTACCAAATTCAATTTTTTATAAGTAAAACTAGGGACAACTATTTCTACGGGGATGGTGTTATGCCCGATGAACTAAGTAAATTTTCGAATGTTTATAATTTGAAGTCAAACACATTTGCAAAATTAAAGAAAGCTTATGTTTAACTGCCTGTCAAATGTAGTAAAAATTTACGTGCACAAAAGTACCTAAATTTATTTACAAAAAATAGTACTTGTGAACCAAAATGTGTCATTCTATTTTACAATATAACGTGACCCATATACGGTTAGTAACATAGGTCAAATAAAGAACCAACCTAATATCACAAATCATATTGATTTCTCGATGCATATCATGGTTGATCAAAAAGGTCTTAGACACGCATATACAATGTATAAAAACCTTTTTGGATGTTGTCTATTTTAATTATCTTAAATACAGGGTCAATTTATAATAGTCTGTGATATTTTAAAATTGGGTTAACAATGATGTGTTGGTTTAAATTATGAATTAAATTTTTTTTTTATAATTTTCATAAATTAAAATTTCAAAATTATTTTTAGTGAATAAAATTTAAGTTTAATCTACACTTCATGACTAGGTACATAGCAAAAAATAAAAATATTTCCGTCTATTTCACCAAAACAAGAAAATCACTTCACCAAAACTATAATCTTACGCGAATAGTAGATACCTACGCATCCGAGCGAAGGTCGTTGACGCGCGCCCGTGTGTTTGCATGACCTAGTTACCTACTTAGCGCGGAATCAGCTGTAATTACGTCATAGATCAGGATAAAAGGTGATTCTAATGTCCCATCACACTACTGTTACAGGTTTTTGACTATCAATTTCACGTTAAACTAATTGTATCTAAATACTGTTTTAGTTTTGATCTTCATTAAATTAAAAATGAACTTAAAATAAAGCATTCGTGCTTGAAGTCTTTGTTAAAACAAATAAATTGATTTTACAATTAATTTAATGTTAGAATGACGTGTTTAGTAACTGGAATAACCTTATTTATAACTATGTACAGTGTAGGTATAACGTACAAAAATAACTTACATTTTTACCTTGCGTCCTGTCGCTGATGTTAAATACCGTGCTAGGTATAAGTCACTGATAACTTATCACATTCACAATAACTGCTGTACATGGAGTCCCATTAGCCCATATACTGAACACAAAACCTGTCATGTTTAGCTTATTAATTTTGACTATCCATAAAGTATCCTTATCACTTTTGATAACAGCGATAGGTGGACTCGTCAGTCCATAGAATGTGCTTCAGCAACCAACCATAGACTACACACGCGGAGCATAGGTAGTTGCTTCAGTTCTTGCACTTTCGTAAAGTGGTAAGACTTGAGCCCTCTCGTCGCAGCAAGCGCCCCACCCACGAGCTGCTGACTTCGAAAACCTGAGCCGCATCGTTTGTGCTGGCTATCGGATGCTGTTCAAAAAACTCCAGCACGTCTTCTTCGAGTGAACCAGAAATCGAGGTCTGCCGGCGTCTGTGACTGTGGATTAAACGTGCCATAATCGCGTAATTCGACATTTTTTGTTAGTTATCGATTTAGTGTTCGCGCGCGCGAATCTCTGGATAGACTGACGAGCGGGGGGCGTGGCGTGCTTTCAATCAAACATAGTAGGCGCGGGCGCGGCGGCGGCTCGAATTTGACTTTCGGCTCGTTTGCTTGTGCCGCGCAAGAACGTATAGGTATTGTTTGGTAATGTACTAATATTTTATTGTTTAATAGAAATAGATGGAAACGTTTTCTCATCTTGCTATGTAGTCGTAAATTAGAGATTAAACTAAAATTTTATGCACTTAGAAGTATTTTGAAATTTTAATTTATGAAAAATTTTGAAAAAAATTTTTTTTTTCGAACTTCAGACCCACTCCTCATTCTGAATCTGCTATTAAAATATTATTGACTATTATGTGGCGACCCTATATATCAATCTGACAGGACCTAGTCATGCAAAATTTCACTCAATTTAGTCATTGTATTTGCAAGGTACGTTTTTTTGCTTACAATAGTAAAAAAAAACAATAAAATGTGGACAAAAACAAACAGCGTACGGTGATTATGTACCTCTGCCAGAAAAAAATGTCTACGAAGATTTTTTTTAGACATTAGGCGATCATGCATTATGCTAATCAATGGTCGCTTACTGGGAAGCTGGAAAATAAATTTGAAAAAAGTGTATCGACCTATGAAGACAATCATCGCACAGGGAATCCTATAACTTCCGTTATAGATGAAAATGTCAAAAAGTTGAAAAAATGGTTCCAGAAGATGACGAATAACCGTTAAATCTTTAGCCAAGACTTCATTTGGTATCGTTCTATAGATTTTAGAATTATAATAATTAAATGAATTAATGACGGCTAATATCTGTATTCATCACAGAAATATCTACCGCCACCGGGATTCAAACCCAGTTCTAGCCTTAAAGGCAATCTATGTTACCACTACACCAGCCGGTCGTCACATTATAAACGTAATCTTTTTGTCTAAATCATAAACAAAATGAAAAATATGTCTAATAAACATATTCATAACTTTCATTGCTACCTTTTACATAAATCGTCCACTCTCACAACTCTTTCAGGTTCGTAAATGTTCGCAAATGTACGTTTCAATGGCCAATGATGTTATTGTTACTGTGTGTTGTCTAGCCAATGAGCGACGTGCGTTGACAAATAAAACCAATCATATTTTTATAATTTTCAAAGATAACAACTAGGAGTTAACAGAAAACAAAGGTCGTGTGCCGCTTTTCAAAGAGATTTTGTTTGAAGTTACTCTTTTATGCTTTTTTCATTCACTGGTTGAGGGTGAGGGTGTAGGGTGGAATGTTAAATCAGCCTGTGGAGGGAATAATTTGTTCCGTTTCTAGTAATTTAGGTTCATTAACCAATTTTTGATCAAAAGTTTTGCTTTATAAATTGATAAATTTTGGATTCGACATTTTTTGATTACCTTATTATAATACATGGTTGATTTTAATTACTGCATCACCCCTTGCAGACAGCTTCTCCACATCAATAAACAACTATAAGACTAGGAAGGTTTTGAATGATGACACAATTTATATTATACGAGGGCGAATCAAAAAATTCTTAGAATGAATACAAAAAAAAATATTTAAACAAGAATATTTTATTTTCTACGTAATCTCCTTCTAATCTAATACACTTAGAATACCGCATCTCTAACTTTCTTATTCCTTCCGCAAAAAAATCATTTTCTCGACTATTAAAAAACTCCTCTGCGGCAGTCATAACCGCGTCATCATCGTCAAATTTACGTACATAATTTAGTTAAATTAAGTTCCACGAACATGCTCCTTTAATTTTGGAAATAAGTGAAAATCACTCGGGGCTAAGTCAGGAGAATATGGTGCGTGATCAAGGACTTCGAAGCCAGCACTGCGGATTGCGCTGAGCGCAACTTCCGAACGATGAGGTGGATCGTTATCCAACACGCCCAATGACAATTTCCCACGACGTTTTTCTTTAATCGCTTCACGTAATTTCGGGATTAAGTTTGCATAATAGGATCCAGTTATCGTTTTGCCCTTTTGGCAAGTAATCAATCATCATCATCATCATCATCACAACTCTTTGTAATGAGCCCACTGCAAGGCTATGAGTCTCTCCCCTGGGTGACGAGGAGGTATAGGCCATAATCCACCAAGCTGGCCCAGTGCTGGGTGGTGGATGTCAGAATTTTCAGGGCGCCAAAGTGGCTTCTGACAAGCCCTAACGACTACTGTATACAAGTATACAGCACCCGGGACCGACTGCTTAACGTGCCCTCCGAAGCACGGAATGAATAAAAAGGATTTATTCACTATCCCAGATAACGAAAACAGCTTGACAAGCAATAGTGCCAACATAACGGCAGGGGACATCTTACGATGAACAGACAATACACAAAATATTTAGAGCCTCTGTTTAGAGGCGTAACATTATTTACTCTGAGCTTAGGTATGCCACGCGCCTTGCGCAGTAAAATATCGCTTCATAATAATAATAGGTACTTCTTACAAAAGGTAGAGTAAGGAGCAAACATTTTTTGTTTTTATTTTTTGTGTTATTAATCAAGACTTGTAAATGGTCGTAGAAGGTGCAAGAGGTGTTGCGCTAATTAGAATTAACCTTGTATAAAAGTATGAGAGAAAATTGGTAGGCGTTTCGCAAACGTGGTCTGAACAGGAAGTTGTTGTAGGTACCTTAAAAACACGATTATTCAGCAGTGAGTGGTAATTGACTGAGTTAAGAGTAACTTTATGCTGTGCACAACTGACTCTCCATATAAAGAGCTACCTAACACGAAGAACTTTTGCTTCTCTGAAAAGCAGATCTGTGGGGAATTTGATTTGGCTTGCAAAGCATTACTTTTGTCTTTTTTGAGCTCTTTCTAGTTGCCCCCCCCCCCAGACACCTATGCAGTATTTTAAGATGGATTGACATATTGAGATATACACCGTGTTAAGAATTTTTTTTGCTTCCATGCTGGACTGGGAGCGAAAGAAAAACATAGAATGTACCAGCTGCTTCTCTTCCCGGGCATACTGTAAAAGTCAGTTAAGGGACAGAGGTTTTATTGGCATACTTATTTGTGGGCGATAGGCTGACCCCCTGTCACTGCAATAGTCTCTATCCATCATTATAATACCTCATTTGTGAAACGTGACATCAGATGGTCTTATAACCTCTGGTGTTCTGCCTACCCCATAAGGGATACAGGCGTGAAGTTATGAAGTTAGAGAAGTTATGTATGTATGAAGCTGAGTGTCTTAAAGCTTTAAAGATGAAAATTAGCTTTCTTAAGCGAAATCATTCTCATTCAGTTACTTACACTAGGGAGATTTTAACAGGTATAATTATTTTTCTATTTGTCGTTTTGAACTGTCAGTTTTCTACATTGTATTATTTACCAAGGTATAGCATTTTTTAAGATATCGCAAATCAGCCCATATTATAAGATACAAGTATGTGAAAGCTTGAGAGGTGCTAGATGTAAGTATGTAGTCAATCTTTCTCGGCTGATCGTCGATCCCGCTTTCAAGAGTTATACTTTGAATGATTTGTATCTCGCTCTCACTCAACTCATATAAGAGGGTCTGTTTCATACACATACATCTACATAGATAACGCAAATGCATGCACTTTGTCCGAACCCCGACCAAGCGTCAAGGTTGGTCGGCGCTAGATTAAATCCGCGCGTATGTACTTATGTCGAGAAAATCGATATCGCAATATCGTTCTTATAATGGATTTCATCGTTGGCATCGGTGTTTTTGAATCTGTTTGTATTGCCATCACACGTAGGCGTTATAAAGTCGGCACGCTTGGTTTCAAAACAAATCGTGACACTTGCGTTATCTATGTAGATCTATGTCTGTGGTCTGTTTGAAATACTTCCTCATAGGTCGGCCTCTTCTTATCATTAGGTACTTAGGCTGCTTACTTTTTTAGACACTAAAGAGACGCCAAAAACTCCGCGCCGATGCGGCTGAATTAAAAGAAGTGTTCACCAAATATGCAGACGAATGCAGAAACAAAAACATTAAGTACAATAACCCTATATCCATAAGAATTTATAAAGAGTTGATTAATATAATTTCTCCATATGCTGCATATAAAACTTGGAAACGAAACTACGAAGAGTTCTTCCAAAATAAAACCGTTTTAGAAGATACATATCTTCTCAAAGCAGTTCATCTTTACCATCATGTCGCAGTACTACGTCGCTCATGTACTAACTCAAATCCAGGAAGACCAAAAACTTTAAACATTTTTGTTTACATTATATGTATATCTATGGCAGGAAGAAAATAAAACCAATTTTGGTTGATTCCAGTAGAAGAGACATAAATACATCATCAATGCATAAACTGTACAGAACCTTACCGAAGTTCAAGTGGGCGACATTACTCAGAGTAAACTCTGGGAGTTTTCTGGATTGCCAGGTACCTGCAATTTTAAGAATAATTTGCTATCTCTATTATTTAGAGTACTTTCCCTCCAGGGGGCATTCAAAAATTCCACGTAGCTCCGTTCGTAGCTCCCCAAACAAATGAACTGGTTTTTGAAATTTGACTTGACTGTCGAGATGGTCTAGCCATGTTTATCTGTTTTTCCCGAAAAACTTCAAAACTGAAATTTAAACAAATGCTATCTTGATAAAGTAATTTAATCTGTTCTACTCAAACCTCTGCAAAGCACAATATTTTGCTGCGATCTCGTTACCCAGAGACACACTAACGTGTGGCCCTCAAATTAAGCTTATAAATATACAGGAATAATATACAACATGTTAGATATTGAAGGAGAGCACTCTGTACTCAATTCTGATCATAAAAGTAATAAAAGTTAAAATTCACTAAAATTCCCTATAGACCCGGGACAATAGAACCATTTTTGAAACATTGGTGGATTACGACGAGCCTACTGAAATATATTTTTTGTTATTAAATTCAAATACCTAAGCCTTTTATCTACAAATGTATACATTTAAATATAACCTACAGTAACGAAAATAAAACATACAGACGAATTGAGAACATCCTCCTTTTTTGGAAGTCGGTTGAAAAGTAACTGAAAGACACATCTGAACAAAATATGTAACTGAAAATCACATCTGAATTTTGGGGACTGAAAACTGCTCGCGTCCGCAAGGTTTAGCCCTCGATGCCTTGTACGTGGTCCCTGGGTGGTGCTAAACTAGCAGTAAAATCTGGTGGTAGGCTTCGGCCGTGGCTTGTCGCCACCCACTAGACAAAACCATGCCGCCAAGTAACCTAGTTGCGTTCCGGCATGATGTCTAGTGTAGCCATTGGAGGAGGATAGGTCTGAGTGATCGTGCTGCATCGGAGAACTGTTTTCAACTCGTAGGATAATGACTCACCGGGTGACTCGTTTTGGAGGGTAGCGGGATCTGAAGCACGGTGCACCGCTGGCCGACCGCAGGTAGTAGGGGGCCCAAGTAGCATGCCAGCCACATGCAAAAGGCTGCCCCGCCACCTCGCGAAAAATCCCGGGAGGCTCCATCGTGCCGGCTGGCGACCGGTTTGAGAGGATCCGATGGCATACTTGGGGGGGTTCGGGCGTCCCCACAGTCTCCAAGCGAGTTTCCCAAAGGTGCGTTACCCCTATCAAGTTGCTTGGTTCCATTTGCAGCGCTTCACTCAACTTCTGTTCTCCTCCCTATTCATTCCACTCCAAAACTAATGAAAGGTCCAAAGAAGAGTATGGTTTTTTTTTTTTTTTATATAAGTGACTAAACCCGCGTTTGACTTCAATCTCACCTGATGGTAAGTGACGATGAGGTCGAAGATGAAAGCACACGGGTTTAGGAAGGAACTGGCTCTTTATACAATATTGCCGGAACACATTACCGCCGGAGCGGTAACATTTGGCGGCAGACTTTATATAAAGGGTGGTCGCTAGCCAGGCGGACCCAGAAGGGATCCTACCACCAAGCAGGATCCCTTCTAACACAGCGGTTGCACTTCCTCTCGTTCAAAGTGCACTTCTGTAACATCCGAGGAGTGCACTCCAATCTCAATGATGTCCACCACCACCTCGAGACGGAGAGACCCCACCTACTCTTCCTAACGGAGACGCAGATCTGTGATCCGTCAGACTCGGCATACCTTTGTTACCCAGGTTACATCCTGGAGTCCAATTTCCACCCGCACGCCGGGGTGTGCATGTATACCAGTGACAAGATCTGTTGTCAGCGTCTCCGTTACTTAGAAGTGCCGGACCTTTCAGTTATGTGGGTTTACATAGATACCGGCCTAGACCAAATGGTATACGCTGGTATTTATCGGTCACACAGCGGAGATCGGGAGACAACAAGGCTTATGGACTATCTCAGCAGTACAGCGGACAAGGTTCAGCAACGTTTTCCCACAGCGCAGTTGGTGTTCCTGGGGGATTTTAACGCACACCACGGACAGTGGTTATACCCGTTTCAGGACACTGACCATGCTGGTAGAGAGGCTTTTAAGTTTTCGCTCACTCATGGCCTCTCTCAGCTTGTTGACGAGCCTACGCGCATCCCAGACGTTGCTGGCCACACTGCTTACTGCCTGGACCTTCTGCTGACAACCGATCCTGACAGATATTCGGTGTCCGTCACTGCACCCTTAGGGACATCCGATCACTGTCTGGTGAAATCTGTATCGCAGTACTCGCCACCTGACACCCGATCAAGTGGTTCTAGGCGAGTATGGCGTTACAAGTCGGCAGATTGGGATGAAATGCGACATTTCTTCGCATCTTATCCGTGGCGGCAAGCTTGTTTTACATCAACCGATCCATCGTGCTGCGCTGATGCAGTCTCAAGTGTGATAGGTCAAGCAATGGAGTTCTTCATTCCCTACGCTGATCTATCCCTTGAAACCAAAGCTCGCCCATGGTTTAGTGCTGAATGCTTTTCCGCTGAAAAGCGTAAGCGAGAAGCGTACAAAGCCTGGGCAACCGCTCGCAGAAGCAAAGCCGTGGATTCGCATGAACACAAGAAGAGGTACAATGCTGCCGCCAAGTCCTGCAGGAAGGTGATCAAAAGAGCTCGTTTCGCCCACATAGGCTGTATTGGAGACAGAATAGCGTCATACCCCTCGGGAAGCAAAGCTTTCTGGTCCCTCGCCAAGTCGGTCGAAACGAACTTTTGTCGCCCATCGCTGCCGCCACTGCGGAAACCTGACGGTTCTCTGGCCCACACCGCTAAGGAAAAGGCGGATTTATTTGCCAGTATCTTTGCGGAAAATTCTCGTCTTGATAGCCAAGGAAAAATCCCTTCCCAATTACCTCAGTTCGGTCCTACAATGGGTACCGTTCATATTCGCCAAAAGGAGGTTCTTAAATGCTTGCTGCACCTAGACGAGAATAAGGCTAGCGGTCCAGATGGTATTCCTGCAGTGGTGTTGAAACGCTGCGCAGCTGAGTTGTCTCCCGTTTTGACGCGTCTCTATAGACTTTCTTTGGAATCTGGTAAAGTCCCCAAATCCTGGAAGCTGGCGAACGTAAAACCAGTACCGAAGAAGGGAAGCCGTGCTGATCCTGTCAACTATCGACCAATCTCAATCACTTCCATACTTTGCAAAGTCATGGAACGTGTATTGAACAATCGACTCCTGGCATACCTCGAGACCAACGAGCTCCTAAGCGATAATCAATATAGTTTCCGCAGTGGACGCTCGACCGGCGATCTTCTCGTGTATGCCACACACTTATGGAGTGAGGCCTTGGAGGGTCATGGTGAAGCAATAGCTGTTTCCTTAGACATAACCAAGGCCTTTGACAGGGTCTGGCATGATGGTCTCTTAAGCAAGCTTCCAGCATATGGCATACCGACCGGGCTCTGCGACTGGATATTTGATTTTCTGAGGGAACGGTCGATTCGAGTAGTCTTAGACGGCTACTCCTCTGACCTAATGGCGATTAATGCCGGGGTACCTCAGGGATCTGTTCTCTCTGCAACTTTATTCTTGCTGCACATTAATGACCTCCTAACACCAGGCATTATTAGATATGCTGATGACAGCACTGTTGTTGAGAGATATATATCCAATGCGCGAACGAGCGCCCATGAAATCCAGGTTTTGAGAAAATCTATGATTGAGCGCGTTGATTCGAACTTCCGGAATGTGTCCGATTGGGGCGAATCTAACCTGGTCAAATTCAACGCCTCCAAAACACAAGCGTAACTATTCTCCGCAAAAAAGAGCACCTTTACTTTTACGTCCACTTTCCCGAATGTATCTGTTCCCATCACCGACCAACTAGGGCTTTTGGGCGTCACTATAACGTCCAAATTAAACTTCGGTCAACAAATTGAGTCTATGGCAAAAACGGCTTCAAAAAAATTGGGTATCATCTCGAAGGTCCGGCGGTACTTCAGCCCTGAACGGCTGCTCAACTTATACACAGCCCAAGTGAGGTCGTGCATGGAGTACTGTAGTCACTGTTGGGATGGTTCTGCCAAATACCAGCTCGAAGCGCTAGACTCTGTTGACCGTAGAGCCCGTAAAATCATAAATAACAACAACCTTACAAATAAAAAATTGCAGACGCTGGAGCATCGTCGTAAGGTTGCTTGTTTGACAGTATTTTATCGGCTACATTTTGGTGAGTGTGCGAGTGCTCTTTTTGACCAAATTGAACCCACCCCTTTTTACCACCGGACTACCAGACGCAGACAGAACTTCCATCCCTATATAGTGGATTTACCAAGAAGTCAAACAAAACGCTTCGATAGTTCCTTTTTGGTACGGATTGCCAAGGAGTGGAACAATCTGCCTGCGTCTGTTTTTCCTGACCACTACAGTCCTGGAACTTTTAAGTGTCGAGTGAATAGGTTTCTCGTGGATGGACGTGTAACACCATAGTCTTCATGTGCACTTTCCATCAGGTGGCATGGAAGACAAACGTCCTATCCTTACAATATAAAAAAAAAAAAAATGTCACATATTACAATTGACCCCTGCGGGTTAATTATACCAAAAATATCTTTGGTAATAAAACTCTTCTCTATTTCTTATTACCTTACTATGATTTTATTAATATTTGGTAGTTTAATAATTTACAAATACATAATAACAGTCTCTACTTTTAGGGACCAGAATACTTCAAAATAATCGGACGAGAAACTCAACACGTCAAAAACTTAATATAAAATCAATTTTCTTTCTTCAATAAGAAAAAGTAGTCAAGTCTTAGGTACATTACATACTGTTGCTTTAGATCAGTCTTAACATTTAAGTTATTCATTACCTTAATACCAGTTATTTAAATCTCAAAAATCAAAAACTAAACCTTTGTATGTAGGTACAATGACCCCTGGTACAATCAGCATCATTAAGTGTGTAGCAACCAAGACTACCAAATACTAAGAAGCATTAAAAGTAGTCATAAACATGAGCACAGCCAATTTGCTTAAATTGTTCAGGCTTTCCATCGTCCTCAAATATTTCGGAGCACACAGCCGCCAAATAGTTCGTTACATGCATGTAAGTCAAACTTTTGAGCGGGTGGGGACGTGTGGAGCACGTGCCGTAAGACACACATGTAAACTTTGTTTGTATTGGAAAATATTGGCAATGGTACTATTGCCCGTGGTACTTTTGTCCCCGGTCTAACCTATATAAATAAAGAGACATTACTACACTTTTCTCGACATGCCGCCTCTGTCAGTCAGCTCACAGAAGTGTTCCGGCCACACGAACACCACCACCTGCTAAGTATCTATTGTATTACGCTTATGTAACCATGCATTGCGTAATGAATTCCTTAACTTTCGTAATATTGTCTTAAGTTTTCACAATTCATAATTTAAATAAAACTACTTTTTAACCGGATTAATCGCGTATAATTTATATCTCGGCTCATTATTAAGCCCTCGCCTGCGGCTCGGGCTCAAATCACAGCCTCGACTGTGATTAGCAACTTGGCTCACATGATATACTATTAATTTTTCTCTGCATGTATTATCTCAAACTATAACGACCTCGAATTTCGAAAGTGGCCCACCAGTCACCCTGTACCTATATAAAGACCACAAAGTGCATATTGTATGTGTACGGGGGACTGGGTGGTATACATCATTCTGTTGCAGATTGTACCTTATCTTAGTTTAAACCCAGACGTACCCACAGAGAGCTTATGAAAGTTATCTTCTTAAACTTGCACAGCTGGGACTCGAACCCGACAACAGGCGAACTTCGCCGATTATCATTAATCAGATTAAACAAGTAGGTAACTAAAGTAAGACAGCTTTGTTTAAGTTGAAATGCAATTTAAAAAATACACTTCCTTGTCATTCGTTAAACAAAGAAAGAATAAGGTATCCGTTCAGTATCCGGATTTCCGACGGCATGTGTCCCACAAAGCAGTTATATAGTAGAGCTGCTGTAAGCAAAGATGCACAGCTTCAATTTCGGTTGTCCTGACGTCACAGCCTCTAGGTCAAGCTATTCCGCGCTAGAGGCACTGGCGTCAGTTCGTCGCTGACTTCTGTGAAGTATGTACACGCGTAGATATTTAAAAAAAAATCCTCCATTGTTTCTCGATGTAAAATTTAGTTTTCTATTCTTTTATAAAGGAATTCCATTGACAATTCAAATAAAATTAACTTACCACGAAGATAATTTCATTCATAATAATTTTTTACAAGTTGTTTGTTTTCCAATTATTTATGTCCAAAATTCCAGATTGTTATTTACTGCCTAGGTGATTTTGATGCCGCGAAAAAATGTTGCGCTATCTAGCGTCAAGTATACTTTTATTTCGCGGTTTTTTTCTGACAGATTTGGAAGTTTTAATATAATAATAAATCATTTATTTCAGGTAATTTACACCCATCACAATGTGAAATTTGCAAACATATAGTATCCCACACATAAACTGATAAAAATAAAATCTGAGTAAAACTAAAATAAAATAAAATCACAAAAATCCAATCAAATTAAATAAAATCATATAAATTCTAATATTTAAGTCCTGATAACAGTCGTCGGTAATAAAATTCTATGTCAGTTTCACAAACAAAATAATGATAGTAATATACAAATGTCAGTCATGTTTAAAAATTATTAGCAATAAGAAAAAAAATATAATAATAAAGAATAATAATATTAACAGAATATCAATAAGTTTCAGAATGTCAGTATCGTCTAGTTGGCAATGGTACAGTTAAATGTCTGTTTGAAGCGTGCTGGATAAAAGGGCAGTCCATCCTATCAGCAATCATAGTCAGGACGGCGTTGGAGCTGGCCCGCACTCTGCGCACTGCGGGGCGGATCGTGTGCGCATGGTTGCGTGGAAGCAGGCGGTTCGATTCTCCGCAAACATGCCTGACGCGCTGCAGTGCCGGGGTTTTAAATAGTTCTTTAAATTATAATGGGCCCACAGACTGCACGAGTAAAATGTTGTACAGTATGCTCTAAACAGTGTAAGTTTTACCTCTTTTGAACAACGCGAGAACCTTATTAATCCCTCCAAATCGTCTTTTTTCATTGAAGCCGGTGACTGAGAATGAAGTCGCTAAATATATCCTAGCGATAACGTCAAATCCAGTTGGGAGTGACGGCATTAGTCGTGATATGGTGCTGCTTACACTGCCTCAAAGCTTGTCTGCCATCACTAGGATGGTCAATCTATCAATAATAACCGGTGTGGTTCCGATCCAGTGGAAGACTGCTTTGGTCACCCCATTGCCTAAGATTGATAACCCGATTGACTTCACAGATATTAGACAAATTAGCAATCTATGCTTCTTATCTAAAATATTAGAGAAGGCGGTATATTCACAGGTAGTTCAATACGTAGAATCTAATGGCTTGCTCCCAGCATTTCAGTCGGGTTTTCGAAAGGGCCAAGGTACGGTCACTACTTTGCTGGATGTGACTGACAACATCCTCGCTGATCAGGATGAAGGGCGTGGTACTTTAATGGCACTCCTTGATTTCTCTCGAGCCTTTGACAGTTTGTGTGTTCCGTTGCTCCTATCTAAATTATCTTTTTATGGTTTCGATACACATTCGATCATGTGGTTTCATAGTTTTTTAAGTGAACGGTTCCAAGCAGTTAGGTTGCGTCAACCAGATGGAACATACTTAACATCAGATCCTAAGCCGGTGTTGCGCGGAGTTCCTCAGGGATCAATACTGGGCCCGCTCCTTTTTATAATTTACAGTGCCGATCTGCCCGACGTGGTACAGCATTGCAGATACCACTGTTACGCAGATGACATCCAACTACATATATCTGTTAAGGCTTCTGAGGTAACCAGGGCCACGGAATTGTTGAATGAGGATTTGAAAAGTATTGCACTGTGGTCAAATAATAATTCTCTCACTCTTAATCCATCAAAATCCAAGTTAATGAATCTGGGAACCCAAAGGCAAACTGAACGGGTCCTTAGCAACAAGCCAACGGTTATGATTGGGGGGATTGTGCTAGAATGTGTCAGTGAAGCTAAAAATCTCGGTATTACGTTCGACAGACACTTACGATTTGAGAGCCATGTATCGAGTCTAGTGCGAAGCTGTTTTTATCGATTAAAAGTATTATACAAAATTCACAACTTTTTAACCGAAAAACTTCGTATTATACTCTGCGAATCATTGGTACTGTCTAGGCTTAATTACGGTGATTTAGTTTACGGACCTACGCTATACCATAGAACAAAAAATGTATACAACGAGTACAAAATGCTTGTTGCCGATTCTGCTTTGATGTTCCGCCACGAAGTCATGTCACGCCTTTCATCAATAATGCTTCAATGCTGAAAATGGAATCTCGGCGACAATTACATCTGGCAAGTCTTATGTTCGATTTGATAAAATTTAAACATCCCGAATATCTGTACAAAAAATTGAAATATCCCAGCTCTCATAATAGGTACGGGCCAGGTATCCCTAGGGCTTTACGAGCGCCGTTGGCTGTGCATGTACACAAAACGGTGGCTTTCACCGGTAGCTTTAGGTACCAAGCAACGAAGTGTTGGAATAATATACCGCCCCCGATAAGAAATGTTTCATCAAAAAATACATTCAAAATTAAACTTAAAGATTTACTGATATTTACACAAAAAAATGAGCTCAAACTTGGTTGCTTGGGTCCCATACTTGGTAGGGATATACAAGTGTTTGTGATATTTTTATTTATGTACATGTATATATTTAGTAAAGTTAGGATATATTATAATTAATTATCATTTTATTATTCTCAGTACTTTATGAATAGGCAGACAAGTGAAAGAACCGATTTTTTTTTATGTATATTATAGCCTCGATGTTCTTTATTTCAAATTAATTTAATTCTCTTAACTTTAAGCTATTGTTCATAATTATTTTATTGTATACTTATTATATTACATTACCTACATATGTACTTATAAATGGATCATAATGTAAATGCGTCGGTATTGTTACACGTGCCACTGGGCAGACTTCACTGACGGCAACTGAAAATCGGTGGTTTGCTTTAACGCAAACGCTTCACTGAGGTGTCGCCATTTTGCACCGGCATACATTCTACTAAGTAATTTAATTTTATTGTTTAACTTAGGATTTGTTTTATTAATTTTTTTTGTTTTCGTTTTTCTAATTTTATTTTTTCTTTGGTG
This sequence comes from Stenoptilia bipunctidactyla, assembly GCA_944452665.1. Lineage (NCBI taxonomy): Eukaryota > Metazoa > Arthropoda > Insecta > Lepidoptera > Pterophoridae > Stenoptilia > Stenoptilia bipunctidactyla. Next base: position 3,659,956 of record OX101750.1, on the reverse strand, counting down.
TTTTATGTTGTTTATAATGTAGTTGTTTGTGTGCTTGATGTGAATAAATAATTATCTATCTATCTATCTAACCTACGGGAAATCATGTTCGCCCTTACTGACAACGCCCTCCGCTCCCGTTCTATGTCCGCGTGATCCTTTAGATCAACACTAAGTACATGCCCTAGGTATGCGAATTGCTGAACTCTTTCCAATTCAACACCGTATAATTTTACTGGCGGTACGTTTAGTGGACATTTCGCACTGACAGACTGAAATGTCATACATTTTTTTTTTGTAACGTTATATAATAATCCGTGGCTACATGCGTACTCCTCACATACTTTTAATAGTTTTCTTAAACCACAGACCGACGCGCTCAACAGCGTGTCGGTCTGTGGTTATCGTAACTCAGGCGTAACTCAGGTTATTTATACATATGCCGTCAATGTGACAGCCTACATGCTGACTGCTCAAAGCTACAACTAATCCGTTAATATATAAATTAAACAGAGTCGGAGATGTAAAACCGCCCTGCCTTACTCCACATTCGAGCCAGTACGGATCTGACATTGCCCCCGCCCACCTGACGCTGTTAGATTGATGCTGATACCAGTACTGAAACATGCTGATGATCTCTTGGGGCAGGTCCAAGCTCTTCAGCTTTTCCCACAGCAAATCATACCGAACAAGCTCGAATGCCTTGGATAAATCAAGGAAACACGCATACACAGGCGTCCTGCGATTAGTGTAGTATTTGACAGTATGCTTCAAACACAGAATGGCGCTTTCTGTAGACAGCCGTGGCCGGAACCCGAACTGATTGTCATGCAATGATATGTATTAACTTAACTGTATATTAAGCATACCGTAATACTACGGCCACACCACCTTACCGTCTACCGGGCTGTTACCGCAATAATTATGGCATTAAATTACTGCATGAAATGGTGTGGTTATACTACGGCCACACTAACTTACCGTCTACCGGGCTGTTACCGCAATTATTATTATGGCATTAAATTACCGTTTAAATTACTGCATGATATGTCAATAAATTTGGTGGAAAATATCACTTTTTCAAGATGGAGGTCGAAGCTGCAGCTGTGTTGTGTTTTATGAGTGCCAATTACTTTTACATGAATCTTTTAAATTTCAACAAAGCTAAAAGAAGACAAAAAAAAGAAGATGGTGGATGTTAAAATGCACAGTAGCCGTACAAGAATTAGAAGAATTAGATGGTTCGGATTGGAACAATTCTAAAAACTCGAGCGTTTTTTCATTTGACCACTCTATGTTGGTCGATACGTGCGTCGCCAGTGAGCTCATATTGCACACTGGACAAACGGTAGTGTGGCCACAAACGCAATAATTACTGCGGTAATCTTCTTTGATGTGCGAAAAAAGACCGCCGTCGGAGCTATTGCCTACCGCCATTTGCCATATTGATTGGCATTGTAAAATCATCGACGCTAACAGGAAGGCCAGGCCGTACATTAAACTTTTTAGTGTTTTGCCAAAAACCGCGAAAATCACCTTTGCTATGTTTAGTTACAAGAGCATCCATTTTTAATTGGTCCTGATGGTTTTGGCAACATTTTAAACGTGACTTAAAATTCTGCGGCTGTCACACATTTCACTATACAGAAAACCTGACTTAGGCTTACCGCATAACACCCATTCCCTAAACTTGACCTTTGCCTCCCTGTGAGCCTCACTTACGTGTTTATTCCACCCTGCTATGCGTGTGCCACCCCTTGCCTGGGGCGTGTCTCCCTGACTAATCACAGCTGCATCACGGAGGGATTCTACAATGTCAGCATATAGTTTATCCAGAACCTCAGAACCTGTCTATGGTTGAACTCGTTACAACAATGATCGGCACACTTTATAAAATCAGAAGGAAAGTCAATATTTTTAAACCGCCTATGACACTCTTTGGTATATATATGCACTTCGTTTTCACTTTTACTTCCCCACACAATATCTTTGTTTATGCTTGTAATTTGAGGCATTAATAAATAGGTAAATGGTGTAAATAAATAGGTGTTAATAATTTAAAATTACACAATAGCAAAAGCGGAAAATGATCCGACCATTGAGTATCATAATCGACACAAACACTTATAACAGCCTGCTTAGCCGAGTGAGTAGCCACACACTGTCCAACCAACTGGTCGTCCCGTGTACGTCACTAATATACATAAACGTACCCGAGGATAGCCCCAGCATATCTACATCTATACACGACCATTGTTGATCGACACAAATATTAATTAATTCATTATAAAACAACTCACCCGGGTCCGCATTAAAGTCTCCCAACGTAAAAACAGAATCGATACCGTATTCGTCAATGATGGCGCTTACCGCACTCAAACAATCAGTAAAATCCTGTAAATTATCGTTACTATTTGTTGGTAAATACACACTCATCACTATTGATAATTTTTAGTCATAACATTTATGTATGTGTATGTATGTGTGTGTATGTATATGTGTATTATTTTATCTGTTTATTGTATTTAGTAAATTATCATAGATATTTAATTTAAGTCCATTTACATTTTTAATAAGTACTATATTTTTATTTAATTTTTCAATTTTTTATTATGTGTGTGTATGTGTTGAGAGTACGGGGGTGGCCCTACTCAGGCCGCAACTGAAAACCAGTTTTTAGCTTAACTGAGTTGTGTGCCTTTGTATTGCAGTACACTTCAAGATAAACTGAATTATTTAAGTTGTAATTATCCTTTTTTTATTATTATAAAGTGTGTGTATTGTTCTTGCTGTTATGTTTTTTTTCCTGTATGTGTACTGTATTTACAATAAAATGATTTTTACTTTTACTTTTTTTTACTATTAAGGGCCTTTCACTGGTTGTAATCTTTATGGCACAGATACGATCATTATCGCACTTCAACACTGACACTTGTTGGAACGCACTAAACCTCCATAGCAAGGCGACTCCGCCGTACGGTCGACCACGCAGGATGCCCGCCGCCGTATCTACGGCAGATGTTGCAGTGTATCCGAAGCTGTTGTCGATGATGCCCACGTACGGTATGTCAAGAGGCAACAACCAGGTCTCCTGCAAACACACCACGTCACAAGTCCCGGACCTTTTCACACTTTTAAAGTTGTAGGTCGCAAGTAGACACAGGCCTCTATCCATAGCTTGGTCTTATTTTACCGCTACTGCTGCCCACATTAAGACGAGCAGACTTCGCTTTTCTATTTCTGTACTTTACAAATCGTCGAAATATTACTCCAGCAGGCCATAAGGTTTCATCCAAGTATGTCGATATGAGAAATTTATACGCCTTATGACCTCTCTCGAATTTCATCTTTATTTTCTCCAAAGACAGTTTCTTTGGTTTTATTATATCTCACAATATCGTTTTCAGTAGTTTCACTGTGCACATTCGTGATAAACATAGGAATATTCTAATATTTTGGAATATTTTCGAACGTATGAAATTTTGTTAAAAAACTAGAGCCACCTAGTAAAGTATAGCTGAACTTTTTTGATGATCATTTGAATATTTTAACCTTATGTTTCAACCGGTTTTTACTACTCGCTACTAGGTGACTAATGCCATCGCCTGTTTGGCTATGATTGGCCATAACCCACCGCTTACCCCTCCCGTAGGCTTCACTTGAGTCCCTAGAGAAAACTGGATAGGGCAGCTCCTCTATACATTTCCTCCGTGATGCGTCCACTGTATCCGGATTTTCTATTCTATTATTTTAGTGTTTTCACCGGCACGCAACGCATTTTTTGCTAATACGGTGCGGCCGGCGCGGATAGTGCACGCGATTCTTTACCGTCGGCTATACAGGGATCTACCGGGACTGTTATTTTCGTATTGTTATGTAAAAGAAAGAGACAACAAATAATCAGGTTTCTTTATTGTTAATATGGTGAACATTAGGGACCACAAACACAGTCTAGCATACAATCAACTTTCACATATATTGCCATTTTCAGCATAATATCTTTTCATAATAGGAAAAATACAATTACACATATACCAGTAAGTCCTCAAGCGAAAATTATACGCCGCCATCTATCAAAATATTTTCATTTGTTTAATCTTTCAAATAATTATTTCTTTTTTACACCTTAAATGAAATAATGCCCCCTTAAAATACGTGCAACTTGCAAAAACATGTGTCATAATTTCGCAAAGCATTAATACCTATACAATAATCGTTTTCTTTTATTACTAAACAGCCTAAATCTAAATTAGCATAAGTCTCTTATTATATAAATCACATTCTAGAACATAGAACTTAAATATGCTTTACAGGGTTAATTTTAATTAGCGGATCACCTCTTGCAGGCAGCCTCTCCACATTAATCCTAACAACATTTGTTCTACATTTTTTTACAAATCTTGATCAATAACACAAAAAATTAAAAACAAATTTTTGCTCCTTTGAAAAAGATGTTTTGCCTATGCAAGGTGCGTGGCATACCTACTCTTAGAGTAAATATAGTTACGATAACTTAGAGGCATTTTTTATACAACGTGTAACATAATGAAGAGATAATAATTACGACCTAAAGGAATTGTATGTTTGATGATGTAGTTTATTAGTAACAGTTACATAAATTTGTTATCCTTACGGTTCGGCCGAAAAACAAGTTCAAAGTTTAGATCAAAATATCTAAGTGTCAACCTAAAAACTGCTGTTAGCTTTTGATGAAATCCATTCGATAACAGATGGCGTAAAAAAAAGTGATGGGTAATTAAGACAGATACTAAAAAGTTCAGCCGGTTCGGGAAAGGTCACAAGGTCACTGACTGCGGCACAAGTCTTGTTTTAGCTTATTAGGTTGACTAGGGTTGTCAAAATATTTTGTTGTAAAATAATTAAACAGATTTGTATGAAAGTCTTTACTAGCACTCATCATTCTAATTCTTTTACTGTATATTCTACATACGGTATAGAAGCTAACCCTTAAGTTTTATCTCTCCATTTTGTTACACGTTGTATATAAAATATGGTAATTTTAGAAAATCGTAGAACAAATAATGTTGAGATTGATGTGGAGAGGTCGCCTTCAAGATGTGATGCGCTAATTTAATTAGTATACAAAACTAGTAATTTGCAACAAATTATGTGATGTATCGACCGACTATCACATCGGCGACCAACGAAATTTTACCAAAATTCATTTCATCGAAGTATCATTTCATCGTAAATCTTTATCAAGTCACAGATTTGAGCCAATTGACGTGTAGCTTTAATACTGTCTTAATATTGACTGAAATGTGTTTAAATCGGGTCTCAGCACGATTTATGATAATGTTTAAAGCTTTGTTTATTTGTAAGATTCACTTTATTTTGGTAAAAAAAAATGAAAATTTATTGCAATCGGACTGTTTTTTTTTGAATTAACGAACAAAAACTAAAAAAAAACACTTATACATATTTATGTATATTCTTTGTATGTTAATAAACTGTAAGATAGAAATCTTTAGCTAACTACTTAGCTTTGATTGAGATATAACAGAAGAAATTTACGAAATGATACTATGGCGAATTGCGCGTAGCCCTTAAATACCTACTACATAAAAAAATCTTAATACACTCTAAATTATAAACTATAACAATAAACTATCGTTACAAAAGAAACAACGCGGGTTTAGTCACTTATAAAAAAAAAAAAAAAAAATGTCGTTTTTGAGACTCGATCCGTTCCTTATACAGCTTTTTTAATTCTACAAGTGTTAAAACAAACAAGTAGATTGCTATACAGGGTGACTGGTTTTTTTTTCACTTTCGACACTTTCGAAATTCGAGCACGTGATAGTCTGATATCATACATGAAGAGAAAAAAATAAATATTTATTATTTACGGAGTAAACTTAGCCGAGAGTTAAAGAATTCTTTACGCAACTTAGGCGTAATACAATAGATATTTAGCGGGTGGTGGTGTGTGTGTTGCTGGAACACAACTGTATGCGTGTTTACTGAGACGGAGCGTCGGGAAAAGTGTAGTAATGTCTATTTATTTATCTATAGGGTTTTTCTAGTGAAAATTAAGTACCTACTTTTATTACATAATTATGATCAGAATCGAGTACTAAGTGCTCTCCTTAAATATCTAAAATTTGTCACCAGTCACCATGTATAGAGTTTGATGTTAAAAAAACCAGGACGGCATATTTTATACATACGTATAGTTATTTCAATTATGTCTGAATGAATAATAAGATATTTCCTAACTCCGCTGTGTTCATAACACAAGCTACAACAAAATATACAGGGTTGTGTTTTAGTCACCGGCCCAATTTTTTTACACAATAAGTATCATTTATAGCAGAGATTCCCAAACTTTTTTAGTCGTAGATCCCTTGCCATGTTTTACGGTATTGGGTAGACCCCCTACTCAGCTGATACTGGTTTTTTATTTAGTCTGCAGCCTACAGCTTAAATAATTTAATAAAGGAAGACAAACGTCCTATCCTTACAATATAAAAAAAAAAAATTTACAGGTACTTTTATGAATACTACATATTTCTTTTTATATATTTTTTTTAGCTGACGTAGACCCCTTGCAGTTTGGCATAGACCCCGGGGGGGTCGATATAGACCACTTTAGGAACCACTGATTTATAGAAACGATTTTTGTAAAAAAAATGTATGTACAGCGACTATTACAGAGTTTGTGGTGCCAAATCTTTACTTTTTTTCTACTGAGCGTTAGTAAAATAAATATGCAGGTATGTTTATATCGTATCAAAGAAAATAACATTTAACTTTGGCTGGTGACTAGAAAACCACCCTGTATAACATATGTTTCAGTTCGGCCAAAACTATTTTGTGTTTTTTTTTTTTTTTGACGTTTTTTCTACATTACTAAATGTAGAAAAAGCGGGCAAGACCTAAAATTAAATATCTGCTTAATCTTTTGTACTCAAATCTTCATTATTGACTGATAAATTCTCAGCAATATCATTTCCCAGAGCGGTCATTTGTTCAAAGTGATTTCGCTGAAAATGTTTCTGCAAAAGGCTTCTTCTTACACTAGAGTATTCACACATTGTGCATTGAAAGGGTTTAAACCCAGTGTGAGCTGCTTCATGTGTCAACAAAGCCTCTTTTCGCGTAGTTTTAAAATTGCAAAATCGACATTTTGAACCTTCCCCCATGTGCTCAAGAGCTATATGCTTCTGTAAATCGTGATTATATCTGGATATATAATTACACATTGAACATTTATGCTTGTAGTGAGTCTTTTGATGAAACGCATGAGCGCATTTAAATAACGTCGTGAAATTACACGTTTTACAAATAAGTGATACATCACTTTGACTTCTTTTGTTATGCAAAGCGATCTGATCTTTCGTTTTAGTGGAAAAGTCACAATTTGTACATCTATACGGTTTATGTTCATTCGTCGTATGGAGTCTTTGAAAGTGTCTTTGCACTGATGATTTAAATTTGGCAGAGTATTCACAGGCAGTGCATGAATATGGTTTTTCTTTGTCTGATTTTTCTACGACATCTATGCTATTCCAGTCAACTCCTCTTGGGTCGATTACGTAGTTGTTCGCTTGCCCATGACTGTCTATAATTGGAGCTACGCCTGCTTCTTCTAAAGCAGTAAGGTTGTCACTCGGTACATTCGCGTCTGAATTGATGTTGCTACTGAAATTTATACTGTTATTTGCCTTACATTCATCTATTGTATTCATACTATTTTCGTTGCTGTGTTTGTCACTGTCATCCGCTTTTAAATTAGTTGAAAATTCTTCATTTTGTAATAACTTTTCATTAATAAACTTCGTAATTTCACTATCGCTGTACTTAACCGTATCGTTTGGTGGGAAATGTTCATTTTTATGTAATTTACTCTCGCATTTATAGAAAGTTTGAAATGCACAATGCGAGCATTTGATCGGGTTGTCCCTTTTCATTCTGCTTTTATGTATATTGAGTCTCCAATTGTGTTTAGTTCCGAATTTACAGTGATCGCAATTAAAGAGTTTAGCATCAGCTATATCTTCGTTGTGTATTTTGACTAAATGCCTAGTTATATGACCTTCATATTTAGTTGTAAAAGGGCATTTATCGCATGTGTAAATAGTTTTTCCGTGGATTTTTCTGTGTTTATCAATATTGTGTTTAAAGGCAGTAGCGTAACCACAGATTTCACATCGAAATCTTTTGTCATCTTTGATTCGATGAGCTCTGTTATGTGAGCTCAAATTCCACTTATAAGGAGTTTTATATTCACACATTTCACAACGGTACATCTTCACTGGTTTCACTTTTAACTTACTTTCTAATTCTTGCAACTGCTTGGTTTTTTCTTCATTGTGTCGTACCATTACATGTCTGTACAATGCCGTGGCGTATTTAGAAGCGTACTCGCAGAATTCGCATTGAAACGGCTTTCTGTTCTGATGCCCGTAAATGTGAGATTCAAGACAGTTTTTGTACTTGGTTTTGTAATCGCAGTATGTGCAGCTAAATTGCTTTGAAGAGCTCTTGTTCTTCGTTTTGTTTTTATTTCTTGTGCTTATTTCCTCGCTGGGTATGTCAAGCCTGAAAATTAAAAGGTTTATTGAAACTTGTATAATCATTATACTGCACATAACAATGAATTTGGATGTGAATTACATGAGCACGCAATGAGAGGGCAGAGAAATTTTGTGGATTGGTAGTCAAATATCGATTATCTATAGATAAATAAATAAATAAAATAGCAAAACACAATAGCTTGATTTGTTGTAATATCGACAGAGAACAATTATATAAACCTTATTTTTTCAATTGGTGCCTAAATATTTACAGGAAGCTTAGAATCGGTAATATAATCGATTAACGAGTATAATCTTGTTTTTTTGTTCAAATTTGACCATTTCACTTCTTTTGTGTTCGCCATCGTCACAATAACCACTTGATCACGGGCTCGGCAACACACGATATTAATATGTCGCAGGCACACGTCCGCTCTTACCCGCGGTCCTCACTGTACTAACGTGCGCCCCACCACACGTGCGCCCCACCACACATGCGCACCACCACACCGTGTGCACGAGACCGTGTTTATGACTATTAGACTAGTAATTACACTAATTACGCTTACTGGTCACACTGCCCATAAATGAAAAAATAACGTTTAAAAACTAAAACCCGACTGCTAAAACACGCTCTTAAAAGTATGAAATAAGAAAATAGACTCCGCTGAAATATTTGTATTTACGTCATATTGATAAAGATATGTTCAAAGGGTAGCCGTGATCGTATACCACTTTGATTTTATTTTATTATTTTAAATGAATCTGTTTTCATATTTGAGCTGAGCTCACAAAGGTCTTTCATTTGATACACCACACGAAACTATAAAGATTTTTTTTTGCCTTAGTTCTTCACTTTAAGTCACCTAGATCACCCTAGAGGGCGCTGTAGTAAATTTAACGTAAGTTTATACATCTAACCAACAGCGGACAGCGAAGAGGCTTCTAACGACACCTCATTTGTCCAATTATGATTACTACTTTAGAAGTTCTGAGGGAACATAATGAACATCCATACCCACATACATATATATATATATATATATACTTATATAAATACATACAGGTCTAAATCATAACCCTCCGTTTTGCTTCGCCGTATTCGGGTAAAAATTGAATAGTAAGATTGTAGAGTACAGTCATTCATAATAACAAACACAAAACTAACCAATCATACACTTTCATTCAACCCTTTCATTTAAACATTACTCAATTAGTAAATAAAAAAATAGGATAAAACGAAATCTTTTAAAGTGCTGGTATCCTTGAAAATTGCTGGCGTCATTGATAATTTTGTAGTGTAGTGCGACCATACGTCACGTACTTTTTTATTAATTTTAAAATGTATGTTATTTACTCATTATGAGTGATTTTAAATATTTGACATATTGTTTTAAACTATCGCGGTTAATGTATTTACGGGTAAGAATCCCGTAAATACATTAAATCATTTGACATATTTTGAACCGAATCCCGAAAGGACCTCCTCTTTTCTCAATTCGTGTTGTTTTTTTGTATCTTTGTTACACAATTTTTTGGACACATATGAATCGATTTTAAATATTTTGTTTCATATGATAGAGAATACTTCAGAGGTGGTCCCATATAAATTTCATCGAAAAAAAAAATGCTTGAGTACGGAGAATTTTACCTTGACGATCTTAAACTTCAGCCAAAGTATTGACGTTAAGTTGGTTTTAATGCTCTGCATTTGTTGATTATTTTTAATATTTTTTAAACATCAATTAAAATCAAAAATGTTGGCTACCATTGAAAAACACCCTGTATTGTTAATATTGTCAAAGTTTTCGCGATTCATACTATTAAATAAAACACTTTTTGACCGGATTTATCGCGTATTTTAAATTTTAACTCGACGTTTCGTTGTCTTTGCAGACCCCGTGGTCACGAACGACTGAGGATTATTGCATTAACAAATTCTTTCACGAATTGCATACCCTGCTACCTCTCTCAAATTTAATAATAAATAATAATAAATATTTCTGACACTCACACAACATTATCTAGCCCAAATTAAGTTTCTTAAAGAACTTGTGTTATGGATACTAGATAACTGATATACTTAAGAAATATATACACATACATTTTGAATAAATACATATTTTTTATTAGAATAAACTTAAATAAACATATAAACATCCATGATTTGACGACTTATATCTGTGTTCATCACACAAATATCCGCCGCCGCCGGGATTCGAACCCAGGACCTCTGGCATAGAAGGCAATGTATGTTACCGCTACACCAGCCGGTCGTCGAAATTGAATTTGTCGAAATTGTCTTCGTGTTGTGAAGATGCTTTTTGGTTATCTAATGGTTATCTAATTCTATCTAAGGGCCAACGCTGCCTCACGCGTGTCTATCCGTGTACAGTACGTGCGTATCGTACGCGCGTACGGGACGCGTGTCGCAATTTCGCTAGGTAGTAAAATTTAATTAGTGTGCTTGTACAGTCGTGTCAATGGAATACTAAACCTCTTACTATTTGGCTTAGATTAAAATAGAAAAACGATGTATGGGCGTGTAGTAAACCCGGGAGTTACGGGCCATCGCCAGCTGTTTTCTAAAGTATTGGCAAACTATGTCAGGCCGCATTGCATCGCAAAAATCCACTTTCCATACTCATATACATTTTATATAAATTTAATTCAGCCCAATGCACCCTGTATAGTATGCTATAGTTCATATAAAATGTATACAAGTACCACATGTGGATATTTGCGATGCGATGCTGCCCAGCATAGTACTTTTATCTAGAACAAAAACAAAAATAACTATCACATAATGAATGACCTATTTTATCAGAGGTTATTGTGCTTTTATTCTTTTAGGAGCAAAACAGATTAATCTAGAAAATCTAATCTAAATAATGACATCTCATTTAGTCTATTTATTTATTTATTTTATTTATTAACTTAAATGGTAAAACCACTTACATATTGTTAAGAATACAAATGGTCATTAAATAGGTAAGTACATAAATTAAATTTGCTTATGTCTAAAACAAGAAACACAATAAATTAATAGTAAAAATGAATAAAATAAATTGATAATTAATAGTACGAAATGTCAATAAATAATAATAAAAAGCAAAATCAGGAATAAAAATCTAAATAATCATAATTCAAAGTCAACTTATGTTATTTACTAAAAATAATAATAGATCATAAATAAAATAAGAGGTATATGTCAATAATTTCATTCATTCGTCAATCTCGCAGCTCTCCAGACATGCCAACAGTAAACACTTCCATTCATCCGCAAACAAATCACATTCAGGGTTTTCGTCCAGGAGTCTGTTGAGTCCGGAGAGTGTGCGCGGTAGTGGGGACTGCGCTCGCGCAACGGTGCGGCTGCGGGGGACTGCCAGCAGGGCGTGCTTCCGCGCGCGGGTGTAATTGTCCGGGACAAACAGCCGAGTAAGCTCGTTATGCAAGTCAGGAGCGTCGATTATGCCACGTAATATTTTACAGACAAGTATAAATTGATCGAGTTTCCTCCTGACTTCCAACGAATTGTACCCTAAACATCCTAACAAAAATTTTGTCGGATACTTGCACGGATAGTACCCATATAAGCGCTTATAGAGGTAGCGCAAAAATGACTTATGAACTTTTTCTAACACAAGTTCATATTTGCTCTCATGCGGATTCCAAACACAGGCGCTAAATTCTAGTTTACTTCGAACCAAAGTATTATACAGCACTCTTATAACAGTGGGATTTCTAAAATCACCAGCGTTTCTTAAAACGAAACCTAGCCTACGAGATGAGTCTTTTGCCCTTTTTAAAATATGGTCATGAAATGTCAACTATTGGTAAATGTAACGCCTAGTTCTTTTATCATGTTTGTCCTTTTTATGGTTTCGTTATTTAATTTATAATCATAAAATATATGATGCCTCATTCTACCATATGTCATAATAAAACACTAGCTTAACACAACACATTTATGGTTGAAACATTTTCAATTAAGTCATAAAGGTTTTCTATCATCAACATGTGTACATATATAAAAGCATAGGTAAATAGATAGACTAATAAACTATACTTTGCAGTAATTATATTTTTACCTTTCATCATTGCTATCTATTGTCTCGGACTCATTATCATCGACTTCGACCTTCACCCACACACTTGCAAACATATTGAGCATCTCTGCATCATCATTTTCCTTTTTAGATTCTCCAGGCTGTACGGAATCATCTGCTTCTGCATTAGTAATTTTATGAGTTAATTGTATAGTAAGCGGAGAAAGTCGAACATGTTGACTAGATTTACTCTGTTCAACATTCGGTTTAGGGCTTCGTGGGTTGGTATCATCTGTATCTGACATTTTGAATCAGCAACCTGCAAGTAGAAGGGATTTTTTTTTAATGAGTGTACATTGCATTATCTTATGTTTTCATCATTCATTACAATGCCTAAATAAAAGGAATCTTTAAAATAAGTTCGGGCTAATCTGTTTAATAAGATCTGGTCAAAAATGTCTTTTGTTTAACAATAATATGTAGTATCGAACACAAAAAGCTCATTTTGGCAAACCACCTTAATGCTAGTAGGTCGAAATTTGCTTGAAGATAGGTTTCCTTGGTGACAAACTTACTATCATTTCATTCGACACTGACATTTAATGAGTACAGAATTCGTACAGTATCTAAAAGGTCATAGGTGCATTATGTATGATAGACCTTACAAGTTTGACAGTTTCAAACGAATTTTCAGCAAAATAGGTCATGATTCAGTTGGTTTGATGGTACATATATTTTTTCCAATCCTATTTTTCTTTAAATTACATATCTAGTGCGTAGAATCTGACTTGATAGTCAAATTTAGTAAACAATGAATCTATGCTAAGTTTTTTCCCTACTAATAATAAATAAATATAGGTATCTAATATTTGGAACATTCAATGCTAGCCAAATCAATTTTCTTAAGGAAATTGAATTATGAATACTGGACAGATTATAATCATCAGAAATATGTAAACATACACATTAGATATAAACCTATTTCTTATTAGTAAACATTGTTTATAAACATAAATATCCATGGCTTGACAGCTTATATCTGTGTTCATCACACAAATATACAGCATCACCCGGATTCAGAGCCAACATAATGTTACCATAGAAGGCAACATAATATGTTACCATAAAAACAGCTAGTTGTCAATTTACACCATTATTTAATCAAACATTGTTGGTTTTATTTTATTTTTAGTCCTCATTGATATGTAAATAATTAAACTCAATAGCTCAAAACTGAATTTATAATATTGACCCTAATGGAATTTAGTTTAAGGCCTTTACCTAATCTATGACTACCTCTGTCCATAACCTTGCTATTATTGTATGGAAGTGTTTAGTTAAAAATATACGACTGCCTTTATCGGTTTTTATGAATTAACATATATTTAATAGATTGTTTCACTAGAGATTATTTCTTTTTAATCAAACAAGGGTTTTTATAAAAGGTATCTAAATTAGTGTTAAAGTAAAAAAAAGTGTTATGATACTTACAGAATTACTATTCATTCATATTAAGGGACGTTTCACAACAGTATTTCATCGCGCTTTTCAAGTTATTATAAGTTTTCCGTGTTTAATTACGAAAGAACGTATATTAGTAGTAAAGTAACTACTGGAAGGAAATAAAAACAAAATGTTTGTCATTCATTTGATTGATAGTGACATTTAAAAAATCAATATTTTTTTTGTATTTGCTGCGTTCGTAAATTCATTAAAATGCAAATATTTCTTTATTTTTGCTCGTGGGGCATGGCAGCGTTGTTGTTTGTAAGGACGATTTGTATGATTTTGTTCGATACTGTGGCACAGCAGTTGATGCTCGATTGCACATCCAGAAGGTCTAGTTGATATTTTTGGTACTTAATATCGATTTGGTTATATGGACAATCATGACAGATTTTGATTCGATTTCACATCAATAAAGTTTTGAATCTAATTGGTAAGTACTATTGTTTCTTCAGTGTACAAACAATAAACATTTTTTCTGGACGCATTCTTAAGAAGACGAAAAGGCAATAAGTCTGAGCAACTGTGACAATCAATCACTGTTTGTCCAACCTGTCGTCTACTGTCAGGCAGACAGCCAGGAATTTGGAAAAAAAGTAAACAAATTGCTAAAAATATTTTTGTGAAGTTTTATTTTTTTATATTTTATTAAAATGTATACTGAAATAGATGTTTTTGTGAGTAATTATACTCTTATTGATCCCGAGATATATCAACTTTGGATTGAAGGATGTTCTTGTATGTATTATTTATTCAATTCTGTTTTTATTGAATTCATCGAAAGTTTTTCCATAATTTCAACTTGATTGTAACTGAATTTCTTGCAGCAAGCGAGGCTGTGTCCGCATTACATCAAAGAGCCATTGTGAAACAGACTGGAGCCACAGTTGAACTGATTGCCAGTGATGTGCTGGACCACTACAGGTATTTTTTATTTATTTAAGTATATGGTAAACTTATGATACATTAGTGTGTAGATAAATAACAAGTAACATGTTTTTATAACAATTTCACATATTGTTCAAGTATTGTACTTTTCTTGTTATTTTTTTATTTGTGTAATAATCTTTGCTTCAATAAAATATAAGACTTCCTAAAATTTGATTTATTAGTCAAAGAGCTGTACTTTAGCTAGGTGTCTGATAATGTATGCTAGAAGGATTCTGTGAAAAGTCCATTCTTTTTAGTTTCAGTGTGGAACTATAAGAAGAAAAACATTAACTTTAATTTTGATTTAATGTATTTACGGGATTCTTACCACACGATTTTCGATTTTATTTTCGCACATCCAATATTTCGATGCTGTTACAAGCACCATGATCGCGGACTGGCAGATGTAGGTAGGTGGCGATGACAGTTAGAGGCAGATATATCGATCTACCCCCTTTCTTATTCGTTTTGATCTGCTACTACTGGAACTCACATGAATGTCACTTTTGCAAAACACGCTCACAGTATCACTGGGTTTTTGACCGGACACACCACTTTCGCTGTTTTTTGGTTTAGTAAAACAGCGAAATGAGTAAAACAGTGTCATCGCCACCTACCTACATCTGCCAGTCCGCGATCATGGTGCTTGTAACAGCATCGAAATATCGGGCGTGCGAAAATAAAATCGAAAATCGTGGTAAGAATCCCGTAAATACATTAAATCAAAGTGAAAATAACCGCGATAGTTTAAAACAATTATTAACTTTAATTTTCATTTAAATGTAACTTTAACTTAACTTGTAAAAAAAAATACATTTATGTGGATAAATGTATTTTTATATTCTTATCTCTTTATTAGGAAAGAAACAGAATAACTAACTCCAAAACTTTCAAAAATTATGAATATAATATAATTTGGTTGAACATAATTTCTGTAACTATACCCTGGCAAATAATTCAATGCAGTAAAATGACAGTTCCAGTGTGCCCGCTATAGGAAAAAAAAAATAGTGATGTGGTTTAAGTGAATAAATGTAAATAATAATATAAGGTTGTCTGTAAGAGATCGCTTCTTTAGCGATAAGGCCACCTCTTGTACCTACTCTAAGTTTTTATTTCTGTTGATTGTCTAAACATTTATTTGTAGTTGTGCAATAAAGAGTTAATTATTATTATTACGTATGCTTACAGCTACATGCCTTTTGGCGGAAAGACCCGACAATTTGACCAGTCGGTCGGGGATCAGGGCAAGAGGGACAGAAACCGGCGAACTATTATTATTATTATTATTGTAATGTATGAAAAAAATATATTTTGGCTTACAAGATATTTCTTTTTTTATAGTGCTGTTAGCAAAGGGCAACTATTCTTCAAATTTCATTTTAAATGACAAAACAAGTTCAAACATAAAGAAGTTATCAAGTCAATCTTATTGTTATTCATTTTTTTCATTAAAGATATAGTATATGCCTCAAATTTATTTAAAATTTTATGCAAAACAAATCATGAAGAGTCATTCGTTTTCAATCATTCTCATTCAGTACTTACACTATAAAGTCTTTTAACTGGTATCATTATTTTTCTATTCGACATTTTGAACTGTCAGTTTACTGCATTGAATTATTTGCCATAGTATAACAGTTGGATTCGGAAAAATGTTTTTTTATTTGATTATGTTTTTGCATTTGATAGCCTAATTCTTGGGGAAAGTTATAGGCTCTATATATTTTATCCAGATTTCGATGGGATTAGAAGTTACGCAGTCTTAAGATTCATACTTTTTTAACCAGATATAATCACACAATCACATATAATTATTATACATTACATTTTTAACTCAATGAGTTTCAGTGTCACTTCCATGCTGGACTGGGAGCGAATCAAATCAAATCAAATCAATCTTTATTGCCAAAAATATGGTTAACAATGGTGGTGGTAGTCATAATATAAAATAAGTATCACATATTTTACTGAAATTATTACAGTATGCAATATTCTAATGTCATTCTTTAAACAATTTTTAAGATTTATTATGAAATCAATAAAAACATATTCGAATGATCATACAAATCATAACAAAATTATCAAATTATAATATAATATTATTACAGCATTGTCAATAGATAATTAAAAATGTCACGTTTTAGAATTAAAAAATTCATTGACGGAATAAAAACATTTTATTTTTAACCATTTAGTCAATTCAACTTTGAGTTTATTTATTGTCATTAATTTAAAAGCTTTTGGTAATGAATTAAAAATTTTCACACACATTGCGTAACATTGGTTGTGGTACAGTTGTAGGTGGGGCATATCATTATAGACAAGCCTTTCCCCATGTCGTGTTGCTCTTGTGATGTCTCGTGCACGAATAAAATATTTAGCATTACATTTAACAAACATGACTGCTTCTAGAATGTACATACAAGGCAGTGGCAAAATACTAAGTAACTTGAACAAGGGTCTGCAAGGTTCATCTGGCGCCTTACCCAGCATTGCTCGTATACACTTTTTTTGTGTGATAAAAGTTTTGTCCAAATCTGTAGATTTCCCCCAAATTAGTAAACCGTAACGTAGTGTGGACACCACATAGCCATAGTACGCGGTAAGAACAGTTGTCCTAGAGCAGGTCTTCCGAAGATGACTCAAAACATACACGTAACTGTTAAGCTTTTTGCACACCACCTCTACATGGTGTTTCCAGTTTAAGTGTTGATCAACATTTACGCCAAGAAATGTTGTATTTACTACTTCACTCAACTCATTATTTTCATATTTAATTTTTAATTTAGTCAATGTCTTGTTTGTATTAAATCGTATATATTTGGTTTTATTTAAATTGACATTGAGATTATTGTTTGACAAATATTGAATTATTAATTGTATAGTATTATTTATGTCATTTTCAAATATATTATTATCATTATTATTATTCGTAAAAATTATAGAGATGTCGTCAGCAAATAATAAATATTTATGATTGGTCAATTTAGGCAGGTCATTAATGTATAATAGAAATAATAATGGTCCAAGTAAACTTCCTTGTGGCACTCCAGTCAAGATTTGCCTGAAGACCGATCTTCGAGTAACAAGTTCTGCTTGTTTATTTATGGTCTGAACTTCAACGCATTGTAACCTTTCAGAAAGGTACGACCTAAACCAGCTCAAAACAGCACCTCGGATACCGTATGCTTCTAACTTATCAATTAATAGATCATGCGCGACAAAATCGAAAGCACGAGTCATGTCGAAAAATACTGCTATGGTTTCTATTTTAGAGTTTAAGTTTCTTGTAATATCGTTGACTAATTCAAATATGGCAGTTGTTGAAAAACGGCGAAAGAAAAACATAGGATGTACGAGCTGCTTCTCTTCCTGGGCATACTGTAAAAGTCAGTTAAGGGACTGAGGTTTTATTGGCGTTTTTGTGGGCGATAGGCTGACCCCCTGTCACTGCAATAGTTTCTATCCACCATTATAATACATCCAAAGTCAAACGTGACTTCAGGTCTTATATACTCTGGTGCTCTGCCTACCCCATAAGGGATACAGGCGTGAAGTTACTTATGTATGAGTTACAGTGTCCGTATTTATCGGGCAGTTCAGTGTTTTTATCATTATCTTGTAATTTTCGTCAGGAACTTTGCACTCCTGGAGAGGCTTCTGACGGTGCCAGCCAAGTTGTCGGAGCAGATGATCTTCCAACTCGATGAGCAAACTAAGCAGATGCTAATAGAGAAGTAAGTTAATTGTTTTATTTCTGAAATCGGTTTGAACTTGGATGGATCACCGCCGACCATCCATTTCTCACGGCGACTTCCGTGCTTCGGAGGGCACGTTAAGCAGTCAGTCCCAGGTGTTGTATACTTGTAAACAGTAGCCGCTAGGGTTTGTTACTTTGTTAGAAGCCCTGTGTCCTGAAAATTCTGACAACCACCATCCTGTTCAAAGGTGGATTATCACCCAAACCACCTCGTCACCCAGGGGAGACTCATGGCCCTGCAGTGAGCTCATTACAGAGAGTTTTTTTTTTTTATATAAGTGACAAACCCGAGTTTGACCTCAATCTCACCTGATGGTAAGTGACGATGAGGTCGAAGATGAAAGCACACGGGTTTAGGAAGGAACTGGCTCTCTATACAATATTGCCGGAACAGATTACCGCCGGAGCGGTAACATTTGGCGGCAGACTTTATATAAAGGGTGGTCGCTAGCCAGGCGGACCCAGAAGGGATCCTACCACCAAGCAAAAATAATAGCAAAGCAAAAATAAAATAACAGTATGTGATAGTATGTGATATGATTCGTTGATAATCAAATTAAAAATCCATTGTATTTTTGTTTGCAGGTATTACGACTTAGATGACAACGTAATAAGGGAGCTGTTAGGACGTAAACTGTCTTCCAGACATAGAAAAGATTTGGATGAGGTACGCTTTTATGTGGATTAAGTTCTTAAATTACGTTAAGTTTTTATCATGGTCGCATATAAATATTTAGTATTTTAGGGGACTGAAAACTGCTCGCGTCCGCAAGGTTTAGCCCTCGATGCCTTGTACGTGGTCCCTGGGTGGTGCTAAACGAGCAGTAAAATCTGGTGGTAGGCTTCGGCCATGGCTTGTCACCACCCACTAGACAAAACCATGCCGCCAAGTAACCTAGTTGCGTTCCGGCATGATGTCTAGTGTAGCCATTGAGGAGGATATGTCTGAGTAATCGTGCTGCATCGGAGAACAGTTTTCAACTCGTAGGATAATGACTCACCGGGTAACTCGTTTTGGAGGGTAGCGGGATCCGAAGCACGGTGCACCGCTGGCCGACCGCAGGTAGTAGGGGGCCCAAGTAGCATGCCAGCCACATGCGAAAGGCTGCCCCGCCACCTCGCGAAAAATCCCGGGAGGCCCCATCGTGCCGGTTGGCGACCGGTTAGAGAGGACCCGATGGCGACCTCGGGGGGGTTCGGGCGTCCCCGCAGTCTCCAGGCGAGTTCCCCAATGGTGCGTTGTTTCCTACGAGTTGCTTGGTTCCATTTGCCGCGCTTCACTCAACTTCTATTCTCCTCCCTATTCACTCCACTACCAATTCACAATGAAAGGTCCTAAAAAGAGTACGGTTCAACAGCGGTTGCACTTCCTCTCCCTTAAAGTGCACTTCTGTAACATCCGAGGAGTGCACTCCAATCTGAATGATGTCCACCACCATCTTGAGACGGAGAGACCACACCTACTCTTTCTAACGGAGACGCAGATCTGCGATCCGTCAGACTCGGCATACCTTGGTTACCCAGGCTATATCCTGGAGTCTCTTTTCCGCCCGCACGCCGGGGTGTGCATGTATGCCAGTGACGCGATCTGTTATCAGCGTCTCCGTTACTTGGAAGTGCCGGACCTTTCAGTCATGTGGGTTCACATAGATACTGGCCTAGACCAAGTGGTTTACGCCTGTATCTATCGTTCACATAGCGGAGATCGGGAGACAACGAGGCTTATGGAATACCTTGGCAATACAGCAGATAAGATTCAGCAACGTTTTCCCACGGCGCAGTTGGTGTTTCTGGGGGATTTTAATGCTCACCATGGGCAGTGGTTATACCCGTATCAGGACACTGATCATGCTGGCAGAGAGGCTTCGCTGAGAGTTTTCGCTGACTTATGGTCTCTCACAGCTTGTTAACGAGCCTACGCGCATCCCCGACGTTGCTGGCCACACTGCGTATTGCTTGGACCTTCTGCTGACAACCGATCCTGACAGATACTCGGTGTCCGTCACTGCACCTCTAGGGACATCCGATCACTGTATGGTGAAATCTGTATCGCTGTACTCGCCACCTGACACCCGCCCAAAAGGCTCCAGGCGAGTATGGCGTTACAAGTCAGCAGATTGGGATGAAATGCGACATTTCTTCGCATCTTATCCATGGCGGCAAACTTGTTTTACATCAACCGATCCATCGTGCTGCGCTGATGCTGTCTCAAGCGTGATAGTTCAAGCAATGGAGTACTTCATTCCCCACGCTGATCTATCCCTTGAAACCAAAGCTTGCCCATGGTTTAATACTGCTTGCCTAGCCGCTGAAAAGCGAAAGCGGGAAGCATACAAAGCCTGGGCAAATGCTCGCAGAAGCAAAGCCCTGGATTCGCATGAACTTAAGAAAAGATACAATGATGCCGCCAAGTCCTGCAAAAAGGTAATCAAAAGAGCTCGTTTTGCCCACATAGGCCGTATCGGAGACAGAATAGCAGCATACCCTTCGGGCAGTAAAGCTTTCTGGTCCCTTGCCAAGTCGGTCGAAACGAACTTTTGTCGCCCGTCGCTGCCACCACTGAGGAAACCCGATGGTTCTCTGGCCCATACTTCTAAGGAGAAAGCAGATTTATTTGCTAGTATCTTCGCAGAAAATTCTCGTCTAGATTGCCAAGGAAAAATCCCACCCCAATTACCTCAGTTCGGACCTACAATGGGTACCGTTCACATTCGCCAAAAGGAGGTTCTTAAATGCTTGCTGCACCTAGACGAGAACAAAGCTAGTGGTCCAGACGGTATTCCTGCAGTGGTCTTAAAACGCTGCGCAGCTGAGTTGTCTCCCGTTTTGACGCGTCTTTATCGACTTTCATTGGAATCCGGTAAGGTTCCCAAGTCCTGGAAGCTTGCTTACGTACAACCAGTACCAAAGAAGGGAAGCCGTGCCGATCCTGTCAACTACCGACCAATTTCAATCAGTTCCATACTTTGCAAAGTCATGGAACGTGTATTGAACAATCGACTCCTGGCATACCTCGAGGCCAACGAGCTCCTAAGCGATAGCCAATATGGTTTCCGCAACGGGCGCTCTACCGGCGATCTTCTCGTGTATGCCACTCACTTATGGAGCGAGGCCTTGGAGGGTCATGGTGAAGCAATAGCTGTATCCTTAGACATTTCCAAGGCCTTTGACAGGGTCTGGCATGATGGTCTCTTAAGTAAGCTTCCAGCTTATGGCATACCGATTGGGCTCTGCGACTGGATATCCGATTTTCTGAGGGAACGGTCAATTCGAGTAGTCTTAGATGGCTTCTCCTCCGACCAAATGGCAATTAATGCCGGGGTACCTCAGGGATCTGTTCTCTCTGCAACATTATTCTTGCTGCACATTAATGACCTTTTGACACCGGGCATTATTAGTTATGCTGATGACAGCACTGTTGTAGAGAGATACGTATCCAATGCGCGAGCGAGCCCCCGTGAAATCCAAAGTTTAAGAAAGTCAATGATTGAGCGCGTTGATTTGACCTTACGGAAAGTATCCGATTGGGGTGAGTCGAATTTGGTCCAATTCAACGCGTCCAAAACTCAGGCGTGTCTATTCTCCGCAAAAAAGAGCACCTTCACATTAACGCCCACTTTCCAAAATGTATCTGTCCCCATCACTGACCATCTAGGGCTTTTAGGCGTAACTATAACATCTAGTTTAAACTTCGGTCAACAAATTGTGTCCATGGCTCAAGTAGCTTCGAAAAAGTTGGGAATCATCTCGAAGGTACGGCGGTACTTCAGCCCTGCACAGCTTCTTAACTTATATACAGCTCAAGTGCGATCATGCATGGAGTACTGCAGTCATCTTTGGGATGGTTCAGCCAAATATCAACTAGAAGCGCTGGACTCCGTTGACCGAAGAGCCCGTAAATTAATTAACAACGTCGACCTTACGACCAAAAATTTACAGACCCTAGAGCATCGTCGTAAGGTTGCTTGTTTAACCGTGTACTACAGGATACATTTTGGTGAGTGCGCGAGTGCTCTGTTTGAGCAAATTGAACCCTCACCCTTTTACCATCGGACTACTAGACGCAGACAGAACTTCCATCCGTATGTGGTTGATATTCCGAAAAGTCGAACTAAGCGCTTTGACAGTTCCTTTTTGATACGGGTCGCCAAGGTTTGGAATGAACTGCCTGCGTCTATTTTCCCTGACCAGTATAGTCCTAGTACTTTTAAGCGTCGAGTGAATAGGTTTCTCATGGATGGACGTGTACCACCTTAGTCTTCATGTTCACTTAACATCAGGTGTCATGGAAGACAAACGTCCCATCCATATTTTATAAAAAAAAAAAAAACCGAGTCAACAGAAAGTTAAAGAATTCGTTACGCAACGCATGGTTCCAGAGGCGTAATGCAATAGATACTTAGCGGGTGGTGGTGTGCGTGTGGCGGGAACACTGCTGTGTGCGTGTTGACTGATCAGAATCGAGTATAGATAGAGTGCTCTCCTTCAATATCTAAAATTTTCCACCAGTCACCCTGCATATTGCAAGTTGCAAAGTGTCTGAATTTTTAAGTAATCGCAGTATAATACTTAGTTTTCTGTCTCTACAAGGTGTCAGAACGGTCCGGAGCCCCATTGCGTTGCTGTCGCCGTCAATTTGACAACGTCCGCCGAGTGTTCAAGGCGGTCGAAGAAATGCCCGGAAACGTGGTCAATAACGTCAAAACAACGTTTTTGCTGTCTGAGGGACTTGCAAAGTGAGTTAAGAGAAATAGATGCACAGTCAGCCTTATAGAAGCCTGGGGCAGGGATTGTGAGGAACCGTTTTCAAAAAGTTTTTTTTTATATGCTAAGTAATAGTTTAATGTTTAATTTAATTTTACTTTATTCAGGAAACAAACAGTCATTATAGGTACTTATAGTTAAAATATATAATTTATACAGAGACCAGTAAAGTTTCCATACCAAAAATTATAAATTTAAACGAAAAACACGGTACAATAATGAATGATACAGTTTTTACATACAGTATTTTTCAGTAAGCCGAAACAAATAAGCAAAATACTTTTACAGACCTAAATAATTAAATATGATAGAATCGATTTAAAATTTTCTATTTTCCCAGGAAATACGCGGCGGTGGTGTTCATAGCGTGCATGCGTTTCGAGACAGCCAAGAGAAAGCTTCAGTACCTGTCATTTAGTGACTTCTATCATTGTGCCCAGGTGAATATTACTTATAAACAAGGAAATCTTTATGACATTTACACAACAATCATCAACATCACAACTCATTGGCATTGGCATGAGTCTCTCCCCTGGTTGACGAGGAGGTATACCTATACAGGGTTCATTTTTAGTCACCAGCCAAATTTAAATGTTAGTTTCTTTGATACGATATAAAAGTACCTGCATATTTATTTAAGCGTCACTCACTACAAAAAAGTAGAAATATGGAAACACAAACTTTTTAAATCTAGTCGCTGTTGATGAACATAGCTACTACGATGCGGCATTTTATTGATAATACTACGACATAGTACTACAAAATGTTTTGTAGTAGCGCGTAGTCATCTTTATTATAATGCTTATTTAGAGTGACCATGCCTTGGTTAATATGTTAGCGGATATAGTAATTTTCTTGTAAAAAAAATACTGTTTTTCTGCAAAAATCATGTCTATAAATGATACTCATTGTGTAAAAAAATTTGGCCGGTGACTACAAATCAACCCTGTATATAGGCCATAATCCACCAAGCTGGCCTAGTGCTGTGTGGTGGATGTCAGAATTTTCAGGGTGCCGATACGGCTTCTGACAAACCCTAACGACTACTGTATACAAGTATACAGCACCCGGGACCGACTGCTTAACGCGCCCTCCGAAGCACGGAAGCCGCCGTGAGAAATGAATGGTCGGCGGTCACCCATCCAAGTACCGACCGCACCGAACGTTGCTTAACCTGTGATATCGTTTGATACACACAGTAACTACGGGGCCACGACGACTTCACAACAATATCTGGGCCAAATTTTGTTTCCTAAAGACCTTGTCTTATGAATATTATACCCGGGCAAATAATTCAATGCAGTAAAATGACAGTTCCAGTGTGCCCACTTTAGGGAAGAAAAATAAATTGTGATGTCGTTTAAGTGAATGAATGTAATTATTTTTAAAATAATAATATCGTAATGTTTGGAAAAAAAATATTTTGGCTGACAAAATATTTCTTTTTTTATGGAGCTGAGGGAATGGTGTAAAGGGAAATTATTCTTGAAATTTCATTTGTTACGATAAAACGAGTTTAAAAATAAAGAAGTTATGAAGTTGATTTTACTTATACTGTAACCGTTTTGAAAGAAAGAAAGAAATAAAAAAATATTTATTTGATGTTTACATGCACAACTTAATACTAATTACATATATTTATATTCTTGTGAAAGTACATGAATAAATATCAAATTGGTCCCCGCTCAGCTTTTTGCCGCGGTAAGAACCACGACGCATATTAAAAACGATATAATTATAAAAAGGATAAATAAAATAAAATAAACAAACAACACATGAACCTAATACTGAAATTGCAACATTTATACCGTAAGTCACAAAACAATTAAAGACAACAAAGTTACAAGACAAAATTATTACAATACAACAATACAATTTACAAGAAAATACATAGATACCTATTTAAAAGAAAATAACTTAACAAAAAATCACCATAACATAGTTATACCATATCAAAGTTACTTTAAAGACAAAGCACACACCTCAAATCAATCATTTATAAATTTCTTTACAATTTTATGCAAAACGAATCACAAAATCTCGTTTGTTTTCAATCATTCTCATTCAGTACGAATTTTTAAACTGGTATCATTATTTTTGTATTTGAAATTTCGAACTGTCAGTTTACTGCGTCGAATTATTTGCCAGAGTATAGATATCGCATAATAAACTTAAGAACTACAGCGTGTTTGGTCCATCGCCAGGCAAATTAATATGGCCTGTAGAGCAGGTTGTGTGCTATGCCTAAATGGGCATTGAAAGTTCATAAGCCACGTGTTTCTTTTGAAATAGACTTTAAAAGTATTTTGTTTATCACCCCGAAATCATCATAAATATACCAGGTGTTCCGCTTGATTTCCCATAACTCAAGGGTATTAATGGAACCATGTAATAGAATCAAATAACATGTGAATATTTTTTTTTCATTTTGCATACAAAATAATTCAATTAAGGTGGCACGATGAGCCTACAAAAAGCTAAAGTCCCGCTAGATGGCGCTAGTTCCACAAATTTCTGGTTTTTATTTATTTGTGAAATCAGCTTTCCAATTTTTTGACTTTAAAAATGTGCCGCGACATCTTTATATGAATATAGAATTTCCAAAAAATAATTCACACGATTTATTGTATTGCACTATCCAACTAATTCAATTAAATCTTTCTTTACGTTGTGTAAGGATAACGCACACATGCACAGAAGAAACTCTCACAAGTGCGACAGAGAGCGCAACAGATGGCGTCCTTTTTCCATGTTTTATGGCCTCTTCGTAGCGATTGTTTGATATTTAGTTTGTTATTATTTATTTACGACACAAATCTAGCATGTTTGCGTTTTATGCGTTGGCCCAGATTCTAAGCCGCGAGTTCTCAGTTCGAGCACCGATTTTTTTTTTTTTGTTGGGATAGAAAAGATGTCTATAATGTACTCATATTTTCACCCAATTTCAAACAAATAACAAAGGAGGCTGCGAAATTCTGGTGTTCTATAAATATTTTGTTTCCATCTATGGTATTGGTATAATAAATACCCAGAGTAGTAATCCGTGGCGCCAAAGAAAGCAAGCTTTTTGTTATGGATTATCATATTATGAATAGCCAACTATGCAGGTACCTAAAATTGCGACTGTTCCGAGTGACCCTCGCTTGGTGGTAGGATCCCTACTGGGTCCGCCTGGCTAGGTCACTAGCCCTTCAAATAAAATCTGCCGCCAAATGTTACCGCTCCGGTGGTAATGTGTTCCGGAACTAATTTATAAAGAGCATTTTATCAGGTGAAATTGAGGTCAAACGCGGGTTTAGTCACATATAAAAAAAAATACACAGATGTTGACGACATCCGTGGCGCAATGCCTAAAGTGCTAGCTGTAAGGTCAAGGGTTCGATCACCGCACGGACAAGAATTAAAAATAAATATGTTATGGCTCTGTATATATAATATGTTATGGGTCTTGGATGTGTATTTATACAGGGAGACTTGTAAAACGCTGGTCAAACTCTCAGAGGATTTCATTTATTGCGACCTTGGTTGTAGCGAATGTAATAATTTGTAACAAATTCCTAGAAATCCCATGCAGATATTGCGACCGGAGTCGACCACCAAAGAGACAAACATTTCTTTTATTTCACAAACATTTTTTATCTTTTGTTTACATCCACACAGATGGTCAGCAAGTGTGGAGACCTTTACCTTTTGTTTATACAACGTGTCCAAAAGTTGCGCAGTAAACAAAAGAGCAGAACGTACTAAATTCCCGTTATGTAAAGAATTACTACCAAACCAATTCTACCTGACCAATGTATGATATTCCTCTATCTGTCTCTTTCTAACATCCATTGAATTTCCAAGAACAAGAACAAAGGATCGGTCTCCGTAGTGCGGTAGTGCGTGGTAAAGCGAAAAAGGTTATAATCTAGTAATAGTACCCGTTTTTTTTTTTGTATTGTAGTATGCCTTATGTATTATTCCACTTTATAATCGGGAAAAGTGGCGCTAATTTTTAAAAAAGTTGCCGCGGTAGGTTTCATACATTTTTTTTACACCACAGTGAGTGAAAGTGAGCGGAAATGAAAAAAAAAATGAAAAATTTTTGGATAAACTATTAGTTTCCTGGAACTTTTAAAGGTTTTAAAGGAAAGCTATACTACTCAGGCTTACGATAGCAAAAAAAACACTATAAAATTAAAAAAAAATTACGAGTAGTTATGACTAGGTACACCCCCTGGTGCCAGCTTATCGTTGAATTTTTGGACACCTTGTAGATATCAGCTAGTCAGCCAGGTTGGTACGTAGGTAGGGAAGCGTGTACGTTTCGGATTTATGGTTCAGTTAAAAAATATTGAATATTTTTCAGTAGGCAATTTTATTTATATTGTAATAAATAAATTAGGTGTTTATGTAGGAAATAGGATAGGAAGCAGGATTTTTGCGATCAGAAGTCAAGTAAGTTATAAAGTGACTGACTGAATAACTCACGTTGAATTGAATGAGCGAGCGCGAGCAGACTGTAGTAAAGTAAGTAAGATCGGCAACATAGCACACGAGCAACTGTCCCGCCCGCCCGACCGTTGTCTCTGTCGGTGATTGCATGGAGTGGCAACGTCGCCTATCGTGTTATTTTCACACACACATTCGCATTTTAGATTAAAATTTTTAGTTGATTTATTTGTGATTTCTAAATGAATGGTATGTTTTTTGTTCATTGCGCGACAAATTCAACTAGAAAATAGTTTGTAGAACTCATAATTAAAGCTTTAAACCATATCCTGTATCAGTGAATCCCGATTGTTTTTTGTATGGAAATCGAACCACCTTAACTCAAAACATCTTATGTAAAACACCTTTATGCGAAATATGACAACGTGGCATTTTCTATCCCCTTTTTAATCACCATGCACAGGTACAGTTTGCAACGTTTTGCGTTGTACATTGTATTCAACATTTCACAACGTTTAAAATGTTTTTGTTGTTTATTGTATGGCTTCAGTGACACGCGTCTATTGAATGAATGTTGAAGAGATTTTACAAGGATGATAATTTATGAACTCATTATATTAAGATTGATGATATCTTGGAAAGTATGCACTTTTGAACCACATATTCTTTGGCAAAAAGTATTATTTTTTAGTAAGGTTTTAGGCTTCCTTAAACCTCTAACTAAAGCAATGTAATCAAAAATAACTTAGTTTATAATTACGATTCATTTCGTTTATTTCAGGCAATAATGTCATCCTGGACATACAGCTGTTCCGGGCCGGAGTATTACGACACGGAAATGGATCGAGAGTTCCTTCTCGAACTCCGGGAACTTCCGGTTTTGCTGGATAAAGAGAAGGAACATAAACAGTAAGTTGTCTTAAGTTTTCGCGATTCGTACTGTTAAATAAAACAGTCTCTCGCGACCAAGGGGTCTGCAAAGACTCCGAGATGTAGAGTTAAAAATCTGAAATATAGTCATCATCATCATCACAACTCTTTGTAATGAGCCCACTGCAAGGCATGAGTCTCTCCCCTGGGTGATTAGGAGGTATAGGACATAATCCACCAAGCTGGCCCAGTGCTGGTTGGTGGATGTTAGAATTTTCAGGGCGCCGAAATGGCTTCTGACAAACCCTAACGACTACTGTATACAGGTATACAGCACCCGGGACCGACTGCTTAACGTGCCCTCCGAAGCACGGAAGTCGCCGTGAGAAATGAATGGTCGGCGGTCACCCATCCAAGTACCGACCGCGCCGAACGTTGCTTAACCTGTGATATCGTATGATACATACGATAGCCACGGCGCGGGCGCCACGACGACGTCATTACGATGTCATTAAGATGTCAAGATGATGTAATTATACAGGGTTAATTTTAATTAACGCATCACCTCTTTCGGGCCGCCTCTCCACATCAATCCCAACAACAACAAATCTTGATAGATAACACAAAAAATAAAAACATAATTTTTTTCTCTTTCGTCTACATTTTGTAAGAAGTACCTCTTATTATTTTGAAGCGATATTTTACTGCACAACGTGCGTGGCATACCTACGCTCAGAGTAAATGGAGTTACGCCCACAGAAATACATCTACATAGACAACGCAAATGCATGTACTATGCGTGTCCGAACCCCGACCAAGCGTCAAGGTTGGTCGACGCTAGATTGAGTCCCCGCGTATGTATGTTTGTTAAAAAATCGATGTCACAATATCGATATTCTAACAGACATACAGATTTCAATCGGCGGCATCGATGTCTTTGAATCGGTTTGTATTTCCCAACAATAAATATCAGCTGCGACGTCACAAAAGGTGTTAAAACGTCGCTTGGTTTCAAAACAAATCGTGAAACTTGCGCCGTCTATTTAGATGTATGTCTGTGGTTACGCCTCTAAACAGAGGCTATAAATATTTTATTGCGCCATGATAGATAGAATATTATGTGCGTGCATACATTTGTTTTTTCAGTTTTGGACAACCCTAACCTCATATCTTAGTTTTGTATGAAAAAAATATTTTCAGGTAAGCAACTTTACCACATTGGTCTTTCTATTATGTAATTGAAAAAAAAAGTAATGAATCACCTACACTAAAACTGTAAAGGCCTTATAGATTGTTTTTCTTCAATCGGTCATAATAAAGCCTGTCATAATGAGATACAAAACCCTGTTGGCAAACTTGCCATACAGTAGGGCCATCTTTGCCATATTTTGTTTTTAGCTGTTTAATATGTTTTTGGTAAATATATTTCAAATTCATGAACACGTAGAACGCCTTTATAAAATACAGAATTGAAAAAATTTACTCAACAGTCGTGTATAGTGTTTTTTTTTTAAATAACGTCTCTTGAATTTTAATACACTACCAAAAATGGCAAAGTTGCCAGATTTCACGGTACCTATGTGAACTTTTTTAAAATTTTAAAAAGTTGTAGAACAAATGTTGTTGTTGCGATTGATGTAGGCTTGTAATAATAATAAATTAATATTATCATACTAGTCGGTCCTCGCAGTTCCACCTGCGTAACTCCCGTTCCCGTGAGATAAAATAAGATATATAAATAATAATAATAATAATAAAGATAAAAAAGCCTATAGCTTTCCTCGATAAATGAATTATCAAACGCAAAAATAATTTTTCAAATGGGACCAGTAATTCCTGAGATTAGCGCGTTCAACCACACAAACAACCATACAAACAAACAAACTTCTCGAGCTTTATAGATTAGTATAGATTACATTGAAGTAATTAATAACAAACCATTCGTTTTATTTTCCAGTTTAGTTTGTATGCGGCTGAAACCAAAGCTCTTGGAAAAATCCTACCAAGAATTGGAATTAAACTTCAGGTAAGAGAATACAGTATTGTTATAATAATCATATATTTATTACATACATACATACATAACTTCACGCGTGTATGCCTCATGGGGTAGGCAGAACACCAGAGGCTGTAAAACCATCTGATTTCACGTTTGACAAATTTGAACGTAGGTATTATAACAATGGACAGAGACTATTGCAGTGACAGGGGGTCAGCCTATCGCCTGCAAAAAGCCAGTAACACCTCTGTCCTTTAATTGACATTTATAGTATGCCCGGGAAGAGAAGCAGCTGGCACATTCTATGCTTTTCTTTCACTCCCAGTCCAGCATGAAAGGATAACAATAAATATAAATAATATATTACATACATACATAACCTCACGCCTGTCTCCCTTTGGGGTAGGCAGAGACAAGGGAACACCAATTGCTACGATCCAGACATACCTCTTTCGCTTCCTCCAAGTTCATTAATCTTTTCATCCATGATCGCCGCTTACGGGTACTTTTAACTAGGCCCTTTTTAAGAACGTCGCCGATTTGATCGGCGTACGTTCGCCTAGGGCGGTCCCTTCCGACTGCACCATCCATTCTTGCTCTGTACACCTCTTTCGTAATAATTTCAAATAATATATTTATTGTCACAAACAAAAAGAATAAAATACAAAACTCTATTAGGTTTAAAGAACTTTATTTCTCATAAGAACATAGTTACAGTTCACTAAAAATGAGATACAATAAATTGTTTAACTTATAACTAAATAAGATGAAAGATTTATATTTGCTTGTACATGTAGGTATTTAAATAATCATTTTCATATAAAAATTAAGAAAGAAAGTATTACATCAATATTTTTATAACAGGCAAAGATACATAGGTATTCTAATTGTTATTAAAAATTTTAGAAATGGTTTTTTTAATCTAAATTTATACGACTCAAAACAGTTAATTTTTGTTTCTAATTAGTTTTTTGGTAATTTATTATAAAGTTGTGCTCCCTTAAATAAAACTGTAGTTTTTCCGTAATTTGTGCGAATTTTAGGAAAATAAATCTTGTTTCTGTTTCTTAGAGAGTATTTATTTAGCATTTTATTAAAAGTTATACTAGATTGGATTGAATTAGTCAAAATATTTCGTATGAAGATGCAATTTTTGTAATTATACATATCATCATCATCATATTTAAAGGTGTCTAAATGACTTCTGACAAACCCTAACGACTACTGTATACAAGTACACAGCATCTGGGACCGACTGCTTAACGTGCCCTCCGAAGCACGGAAGTCGTCGTGAGAAATGAACGGTCGGCGGTCACCCATCCTAATACCGGCCGCACCGAGCGCGCTTAACCTGCGATATCGTTTGATATGCACAGTAACCACGGCGCCACGATGACTTCACAATTAGGTATACATATAGTTGTTTTGAATTAAAGAGTTTTGTGTTCTGACTGATTAATATCATCAGTATCGCTTTTGTGTCAATTGGCTATTAGCTATAGTTGACTAGTTTTCAAATGATTTTCGTGTCAGTTCTCATTTTCCATTACGCGCAAACTACTTACATCTAATAAAATGTTAATTGGCAAGATGAAAAAATGCTGGACTGGGAGAGAAAGAAAAACATAGAATGTGCCAGCTGCTTCTCTTCCCGGGCAAACTGTAAAAGTCAGTTAAGGGATGGAGGATTTATTGGCGATTTTGCGGGCGACAGGCTGACCCCCTGTCACTGTTATAGTCTCTCTCCATCATAATATTACCTCCAAATTTGTCAAACGTGACATCAGATGGTTTTCATAGCCTCTGGTGTTCTGCCTACCCCATAAGGGATACAGGCGTGAAGTTATTGTATGTATAAAAAAATTTAAACTATGTAAATGAAAAATTTTACTCTAAAATTATAAATAAAACTAATTCATAATTCATTTATTTCGCAAAAACTTATACTAATTTACAGGTTGTTGGGGCATCCTTTTAAGTATTAATTACCTGTGTCAGGATACTCCGCTATTCCTTAAAATACAAAATAAATATAGCTAGCGACCACTAAACTACTAATCTACTGTAATTAAATTAAGTATTTCATTATTATTAATTGTAAATAAGTCACGTAAATGTCATAAAAGTTGATTCATTTTAAATGGACAGATTCAAAGAAACGGAACCTGAAACAATTCAACTATAGTAACGATGGTTATAAATAAACCTCTTTGCTCCAAGCCTTTATAAAATAAAATAAAATAAAATCCCCAGACAATCACACCAACTACATGGCCCCAAACTAAGCAGAGCTTGTGTTATGGGATACCATGTAGCGAACTAGAATATAAATACCTATACAGGGTGTTTTTTTTGAAGATCAAAATATTTAAGGAGAATGTTAAGAATGATGTGTGGATTCAATTTATGACAAAAATAATTGGATTAAATTGAAATTTTTCAATTTTTTTAAGTGATAATTTTTTTCTGACTATTGAAAAATCGGGGCTTAACGTATTTCTTACTAGAAATAGTTGGAAAAACGCTTTTATTTCTTGCTTTTTAGTCGTAAATAACAGATTCAACTAAAATGTTGTTAACTTATGAGAATTGAAAAATATTACCTAACAAAAAAAATTTTTTTTCATACATTGAATCCACCCATCATTCTTAACCTTCTCCTAAAATATTTTGATCTTCATAAAAAATACCCTATACATATAAACACCCAGACACGGAACATTGTTTTTTCTTGTTCCGTGAGGGAATCGAACCCGCAACCACTGGCGTCTAAGGCAGATAGGTTTACCCCATCGCCAAAGTGGTCGTCAAGTTATCAAGTTGCAGGTTCAATCAAACATACAATCAGAATAAAGAAAAAAATGTTTGTGAACTGAAAATGGATATCTAAGGTTGTCTGTAAGAGATCGCTTTTTTAGCGATAAGGCCACCTCTTGTACCTACTCTAAGTTTTTATTTCTGTAGATTGTCTAAGCATCTATTTGTAGTTGTGCAATAAAGAGTTAATTATTATTATTATTATTATCTCCTAAAAAATAAAACACTTAATTGAAGGCTATATGTAGTTACAAATTACCAACAATCTCTCTCATTTTCATTTGGTTACTCAGCCTCCATACACCCTGTATCTACGTTATAAATCATGTTTTGACTTTCACTTTGACTGTAACTGTTTTTGCTTCCATGCTGGACCGGGTGCAAAAGAAAAACATAGTATGTGCCAGCTGCTTCTCTTTCCTTTACTGTAAAAGTCAGTTAGTGAACAGAGGTATTATTGGCGTTTTTGTGGGCAATAAGCTGACCCCCTGTCACTGCAATAGTCTCCCTCTTTCATTATAATACCTCCAAATTTGACAGATAATTTTATAGCCTGTATTGTTCTACCTACCCCATAAGGGATACAGGCGTGAAGTTATGTATGTATGTTATTTTTTGACATTTGTATTATGCCCGGGGCACTTTTTCATTTGATTTCTTTTAAGCTATTGCATAGCTTCTATCGCGGGCCCTGAGCGTAGGGACCGAATCCAGAAATTCCGTAACGAAAAAAACCAAACCCCACCCCACACCGACCGGCACAGTGGTGATACTTTGACTTCATAACTTTACATGCGGACTTTAATAAACAATCAGCGCCATCTACTAGGAACTTGTGGAACTTCATATTAGATCAAACATTACTGCATTAATAAAATAAATAAATAGTTATAATTGCATAAGTTGATAAAAAATGCTATGCAATAGCTTTATCGCGGCAGTCTCCGAGTGCCACACGTCTTTTTTTTTTGGTTAAGATTTAGATGTCGCTACCAGCTGTCAAAGTTTTTACAAATTATGGTTTCATTAATGTTTAAATTGGTGTTTAATCACATTTGACGTGCAAGTAACTTACTCGTATCACAACCAAAGATGAACATAATCAACGAATGCAGAGCATTAAAAAAACCGACTTCACGTCAAAACTTTGGCTGAGTTGAGAATGTCATCAACGTAAACATTCTCCGAAATCATACATATTTTTTGCATCCGAAGCAATACATATTAAAAGTTTGAAATTTTCAATGAAGTACTCAACTGATGTCGATGAAATTTAAATGGGACCAACTATGAGGTGTCCTCTATCATATGAAACAACAATTTAAAAAATCAATTCATAATTGACCGAAATATCGTGCGGCACAAAAAAAAACATACAGACGAGTTGAGAACCTCCTCCTTTTTTGGAAGTCGGTTGAAAAGCAATATTTACTTTTGCTGGTAAAAGAGTATAGGAAAAACTACCCTGATACTAACAAGTCAACGTAGTTGTATATTAAATATAAATGACTCAAATATTCATTCATAACAACAGCAATAATTTTATCATATATCTTATGTCTTTTCTATGAAAATAAAGAATCTAACTAATACAGATTTAGAGTTTTTATTTAAATAATACGTTTCATTTTAGTATGGACGTCTGGCCAGCACCTGTGCCAAAGAAAATAGTTGTGGAATACCATTATGAAAATACTTAAAATAACTGTTAATTAAATTGTTAGTTACTTTTTGTGTACATTAAGAAAGACTACTTGAATCGACAATGACCACAGGTGACTGACGACGCCACATTTAAGTCATATTGTCACTGAAATTCCTATATTTTTGATTTATGCCTGGACGTAAAAGATAATTTTAATAAAAAAAAATAGAAAAACAAACTTAATTCATAAAATATTGTATATTTTTGATAGGTAGTAGTAGTGGTGAAATGTGTTGACCTTTCAGGATCATTTCTCATAAACCGTTTATAACTTTTTGTTAAAACTCGTATGCTTCGAAGTAATTATATATTTTTAAGCTTTTGTTATTTTTTTTATACATTCTTAGAACAACAGACAAATCTCTAAAAGTTTGGAACACATTTTATTGATAGATTGAGTATGTACAAACAGTAACTACTAACGGCCATTTTGTATAACTGTGGAGATTTATGGCAATAACGTCATTTTGTTTTTTCATTTGTACACCTTAATAACTGATTCAACTTTAAATGTGTTATTTTTGATTCGTGAATAATCTCCACGATCCTAAAATTTGGCACGAGTTGCGGCCAGGAATGCAATGGAACCTTTCAAACCGTGGTAGCGACCCCTAAATATTATTTAAAAAAAAATACTGAAATAGTTTCTTATGGTATATAATCAAATTACGTGGTGCCTCATGAAATTAAAGAAAAAAATTTTTTCTTAGGAATAAGTACCACCCTAATGTATGAATGACTTTGACCCTGACCGTAATACAAAAAACCCACTGTTGTTCTGCAGGATCTACTCTCGAGCTCTAGTTGGTGTCGCCAGTAACTTGCATCGCGGCAGAGAATTGAGGTCTCTCTTCACAGACTTACTTGAACGGTAAGTGGTTAAAAATATAATTTTGTAAGTTAAAGTTAAGTTTTATAATCAACGAGTGCAGAGGGCATTAAAAAAACCGACTTCTCGTTAAAACTTTGGCTGATAATGTCATCAACGTATACATTCTCCGAAATCATACACATTTAAAAAAAAATTGAAATTTTTATTATATGGGACCAACTTTGAAGTATCTTCTTAGTTGGTACCATATAATTCTTGCTTCTATCATATGAAACAAGAATTTTCAAAATCGATCCATAATTGTCTGAAATATCGTGTAACAAAGACACAAAAAAAAACATACAGATGAATTGAAAACCTCCTCCCTTTTTGGAAGTCGGTTGATAAAAAGCAACATATATAAACGAATCACTTATGACATTCGGGGGAAAATAGCGAATGACCCACCCAATGTTCTATGGCGGCTATAAATTATACTTATTATAATACATAATAATAATAATTTTTGCGTATGTATTTATTACAAGAAAATTAATATATCCGCTAACTTATTAAGCAAAGCATGGTCATTCTAAATTATGAATTAATACCATACGGAATATAGACGACTACGCGCTACTACAAAACATCTTGCGAAAGTCAACGTCGTAGTATTATCAAATGTAGTAAATTAAATGCCGCTTCGTAGTATGAGGCGTAGGGTTTTTATCAACAGTGATAATTTGAAAAAATGTTTGTGATGCCATATCTTTATTTTTTCTACTAAGCGATACTAAACTAAATATTGGGTTGGGGAAAAAGTTTCTTCGCAGCGAGGTGCATCTTTGACATCAAAATTTCCGGATTGAAAACGCTTAAACCAAATTTGTGCTACTCTCACAGACACTGCGGTGCAATTTTACCTTTTTTATAGTTAAATTTTAAAATGTATCGAAATTCTTCATTAGATTCACTCATCTTGACAGTACGAAAAACAAATGAAAGTCACACATTTTCCTAATTTGAATTTGGAATTATGTTCTTTAAAATTTTAACTTTCAATGATACCAAAACCAGCCAGATACAAACAGTAAAGCCAAAGAGATTTTATTACAAGTTCATACATACTATAATGCGAAAAGACTTTTTCCCCAACCTATTATGCTGATACGTTGATATTGTATCAAAGAACATAATATTGAAATTTGGCCGGTGAGTAAAAAATGGCCCTGTATTTTTATTCACGTATCATTTCCAATATTTTGTATTTCGTGTGGCTCGCTATAGATTAACAAAAAGAATTTGTACCACTATACACCACACCACTATAGGGTGACTGGTGGGTCACTTTCGAAATTCGAGGACGTGATAGTTTGAGATCAATACACGAAGAGAATAAATAAAATAAACCAACCAAACCGAAAGTTAAAGAATTTATTACGCAATGTTTTACCTTTTTTGTACTGATATCGTATCAAAGAAACTAACATTTAAATTTGGCTGCCGACTAAAAACCGACCCTGTATAATGTTATTTTGCAGATGTTCAAATAAATGATTGAAATTAAATTGATGTTTACATTCTAGTTGCGTGGAGCCATTTAGAATGGGCGGGTGGCCGAAATCAGACTTGGCGCATTTCCTAAATGCGTACGAGAGTTGTGCGTTGCAGATGGATGTTTTGAGGTAGAGTACTGTCTTTCATTAAACATTTCTTTAGGATATACGTCAATATTTAGTCCTTATGCCAACGATAGTAAAGTCTTACATTATATCCAACTAGAAATAATTCTAGTTAATAGCTTTCTAAGTAAGCTATTGCCCCATCTTTGTACAATTTACAATTTCATGTAATTTGGGGGCCTTGCAGAAATCGCTCACTCTATTAAGCTGCCTATTAGTACATTGTGTTTTTTGTTGCTTTGTAATTTTATTTTTCTTTTGGTACAATAAAGGGTAAATAAAAAATAAAAGGGCATTGGAAAACCCTATTACGTATTCTTTTATATTCTTATTTGTACTCCTTGCTGATATACCTACTTAAAGGTTTTCCATTATTGTAAAGTAATTAGAAAAAAAGTTTTGCAGCGATAAAACCAACTTTTTTATGTATTATATTTTATTTCGAAAACAAACAGGATACAATAACATACAAATAACAAAAACAATTAGTGTATTCACTATTT
This sequence comes from Stenoptilia bipunctidactyla, assembly GCA_944452665.1. Lineage (NCBI taxonomy): Eukaryota > Metazoa > Arthropoda > Insecta > Lepidoptera > Pterophoridae > Stenoptilia > Stenoptilia bipunctidactyla. The sequence continues at coordinate 3,621,601 of OX101750.1, read as the reverse complement.
TAATGTTTTTGCATTTAAAATATATTATTGTGATTTTCTAACTGCATTTTGATATAGGTACTTAATTGTTTTTTCATAATTACTCATTATCATCATCATCACAACTCCGTGTAATGAGTCCACTAAAGGGCTACGAGTCTCTCCTCTGGGTGACGAGGAGGTTTAGGCCGTAATCCACCAAGCTGGCCCAGTGCTGGTTGGTGGATGTCAGATATTTCAGGGTGCCGAAATGGCTTCTGACAAACCCTAACGACTACAGTATACAAGTATACAGCACCCGGGACCGACTGCTTAGCGTGCCCTCCGAAGCACGGAAGTCGTCGTGAGGAATGAATGGTCGGCGGTCACCCATCCTAATACCGGCCGCACCGAGCGCGCTTAACCTGCGAAATCGTTTGATATGCACATACGATGTCGCAGGTTAACCACGGCGCCACGACGACTCACGACGACATACTTACTATGTGCAATTAAATTTTTATAATTTTATTTCTTTATTTTACAGGGAGGCGGATTTAAAATCAGCTTGGGAGAGATATATGCGCGTTGTCAACCATTGTCTTATTATTATGTACCATTTATAAAGTACCACAGTACTATCTGTAGGTACCTATCTACATCCGCGTGACTCCAAATCCCGTAGGAATTTCAGGATTAAAAGTATCCTACATATTATTCCAGGCTATGCTCTACCTATGCGTGAAATTTCACCTCAACTTTTCACCTTTCTATATTTTTTTGCCACCGGACGGCGCTACGTAGGCGTGACTTTCAAACAGCTGTTAAATAGCACAGAGTCGTAGGAATACAACATAAATTATTGAAATTCCGTTTTTTTTTGGAAGTGTTATTGATTTTATTATTACAAAAAAGGTCACTGAAAAGCTAGCTCCTTTCTAAGCCCGTGTGCTGTCAACTTCGACCTCATCTTCACTTATCAGGTGATGTTGAGGTTAAACGCAAACGTTGACTAACGATAAAAAACCAGTTAAATTTGTTATTTATTTTTGAAAATGGAGAAATACAACCATTTTCTTAGTCGTCGAAAATAAGGCTATAAATTATTTATTTCTAAGTATGTAAGTATACAAGGTGTTCTCTTTGATATACCATAACTTTGAGGTTTTGTTCCTTAGTAAAAAATAATACTTTTTGTCAAAGGATATCATCAATCATAATATAATGAGTTCATCAATATCTTCAACATTAATTCAATAGACGCGTGTCAGTGAAGCCGTACAATATACAACAAAAACATTTTAAACGTTGAGGAACGTTGCATGCAATGTACAACGCAAAACGTTGCGAACTGTACCTGTGCATAGCGATAAAAAAAGGTATAGAAAATACCACGTTGTCATACTTCGTACCTATAAAAGTGTTTTACATAAGATTTTTTGATGAAAAATAAAAACAAAAAAATAAATGAAAAATTATTCACATGTTATTTTATTCTATTTCATGGTCCCTATCCCTAGAGTTATGGGAAATCATGAGAAACACCTTGTTTAAGCTTCTACATCAATTTTTAATTCGAAATAGATTTTTGTAAATATTTATTCTAAAATCGAAATTACTTACCTATATTCATTTTATAATCAATTGTATAGAAACAGTATTATTTTTATACAGGGTGTCCCAAAATTCGACGATATACCGAAAGCAGGAGGTACAAGTTATAACAGCTACGGGAAAAATAAAAAAAAATAAAATTGGCAGAGTGGTTATGAAATTATAGGTATTTAAAAAAATACAAAAAAATCAACAACCTGTGATGTTCATTTTAGCCTTGTTCCTACAAATAGTAACCTTTGATTGGTTTTATTCTTGAATAAAACCGAACAATGGACCTATCTGTTAACTGGACCTATCTGCCTTCATAACCATTCGCCAAAATTTATTTTTTTATCTTTCCAATATTACTTGTTGTATCTTCTGCTTCCGGTATATGGTCGACTTTTGGGTCACCCTGTATACTAGCCCTACTATTTTTTTATCTATATTTATTGAAACATATTTTTGTTGTATTTCTAAACTCTCTTGACAATAGACTGAGAAATCAAATAACAGACACAAAATACATGTAAAATGTGGGCCTTTTTAAAAGTTGGTTAAAATATCGTTCATCCATAATCAGGGACCGGAACCGCTTACCCTTAAAGAGGTTTTTGATTGGGTTTCTCATAGACTTGTTTTGAAAAACCCTATTAATTTGGTAATCGTATCGAAGACTTACCCTAATTTAAGGCTTACCATATCAATAGAGTTAACTGCATGTAAGCAGTAAGCCTATCGAAAACCCTATTGAAGGTTACCGATTCAATAGGGTTTTAAAACCTGCAGGCAAATTTAATCTCTAAGAATATTAAATTATCAAAAATATCACCATCTATTCAATCTCGCACTTCGAATTATACTTCCGAATTCAACAGCATGCGCGGAAAAGAGATAGAAATAGGCAACCCTATCACAGGGTAAGCGCATCCGAAAGTAGTTAACTTTATTCAAAGTGTTACCACGTCGATAGGCTTACCATATCAATAGGGTTACACTTTCATATGGTAAGATTTTGATAGGGTTACCCTATCAATAGGCTTAATCAAATAAAGCGGTTTTCCGGTCCCTGTCCATAATATTATTATTTACACCATTATTTATTTAAGTATACAAAACATGTATTAGTATAAGGATAATATCATATTCCCTATACGGTTTATTAATCAATATTTCATATGATGGTGTACGATTTTTTATGCTTCTAGTTTTACTCCATATATTTTAGAATGTATTTTACTAGTCATTAATAAATGTGTTATTGAATGTAAATAAAAGTTTATCAAACTGCACATACTATGTTTTTCTTTCACTCCCAGTCCAACATTCCAATCCAGAAGTAACAGCTACAAAATATAGTACATTACTGCAGCGGCCAGCAAGAGAGGCATTGACGGACGAGCGTGTGAATGTGGGCCGTGTGAGCCACACACACGTGAGTCCAGCAACGCCTAGTGGCGGACAAGGCTTGTGTAGTACTGTTCTCAAATAATGCGCGGAAATTAAACTAAGAACTTTTAAACTCAGAACTTTTTTTTAAAATACAATGACGAAGTTGACGAACAACTAATAACAATAGATTTTTACGCGCCAAAGTATTTTTTTTTTCATTTTTTTCTATGTGCTATGAGCCAGTTCCATATGTAAATTAAACCTTTGATAAGTTACCTCTTCGCCATGTATCGCCACACGAGAAATATGATTTTGCATATTAATTTTTTTGGCTGCTAAACACGACAGATATGGATTTTCATACAACTATTGCCGGCCGCTGCTCGACCAGTCGACAGCAAGTTCGATTTATCTCGAAGAAGGTTGGCAAAATAATCCCCAAATTTAGGGATGTTTGAGAAAAGATGCTTAAGCTGCAAACTGGACGGCAGCGACAGCGACGCGGGCAATCTGGGCCGTTCTCGACGCCAGCGGGTGTGAGAGCGATTTGTCGCGGTTTAAAAGACATACCGAACAAAAGACGACGTTATAAATACTTTCACAGTTCAGTTATACGATACTGTAACATTAGAATGTTTGTGAAAACATTTGATTATGTCCTGGAGAATATTAAATCAGAATTAGGATAGGATTATAGTTATGAACGTATAATATCTCCAGCTGAAAATGCATTTTTTATTCTCTTGCATTTTTAATTCGAAATTTTACGAGGCTAGTTATCGATATAGGTGGGCAACAGACTACACTGAAATCGCTCAATCGGGCACTCCCCGCTGGACTGGCGCTCGCCGCTCGTTGCCCGCGTCGCTACCGTCCAGAACGCTTCATACAAACTCAATGCTTTCTATTATGTCGCGGAATCGCTGTCGCTGTCGCTGCCGTCCAGTTTGCAGCCTTAGTGTTACTAAGTAGCTGTTTGTTCCCATAAAAATAAAAAAAATGAGTAGGCATGTCAAAAATCATATTTAATAGCCATCAGCTCAGCCGCCTTCGTCTCACAATGAGTTAGATCGATACCGTGAGCCAGCATGTCCTTGTACGGCAGTGTAGCCAGGGACTCGAACCCGCACTTCCTTGCCAGCGCTTGTGACGTCACCGCAGTGTATACAGTGCAAGTCACTGTTATGCCCAGTGCTTTGCAGAGAGGTTTTCTGTGGGATACATTACAGTTAAAGAATTATTAGGGCTGAAATCATTGGAAAAATAAGGGCTTCAGTAATTCGCATGAGTTTTAGGTTTTTCCTGACATTCATCATCATTATCACAACTCTTTGTAATGAGCCCACTGCAGGGTATGAGTCTCTCCCCTGGGTGATGAGGAGGTTTAGGCTATAACCCACAAAGCTGGCCCAGTGCTGGGTGGTGGATGTCAGAATTTTCAGGGTGCCGATACGGCTTCTGACAAACCCTAACGACCACTGTATACAAGTATACAGCACCCGGGACCGACTGCTTAACGTGCCCTTCGAAGCACGGAAGTCGTCGTGAGAAATGAATGGTCGGCGGTCACCCATCCAAGTACCGACCGCGCCGAACGTTGCTTAACTTGTGATATCGTATGATACACACAGTGACCACGGCGCTACGACGACATCTTTTTCTTCACACAGTATTATTTAGCTCAAGCTCTTGAAGAACTTGTCTTAAAGATACTGGATAATAAATTAAAGAAATATACATAAATAAATTTGAATAAACGTTATTAAAAACGGCAGATTTTATATGAAGGGTACTCGCTGGCAAGAGGGGCACTCGGATAATTCGTCTTTTACGACACGCTTATAAAAAAAAAAAGATCATATCAAAATATCGATGATGAAAGCACACGGGCTTAGGAAAGAGCTGGCTCTTCATAAAATATTGCCGGAACACATCACCGCTGGGGTAGTGATGTGCCGCTGGGAACATTCCAAATTCCCAGTAATTTGATAAAATGGAATTACACAGGAATATTTCCAATGTTCCCGGAAATATTCTCCAAAGTACCCAACGATTTATTTTATTTTATATATTTTTTAAATTAAGTTTTTTTTTTCAAATTCACTTATTTATTTTTATACCGACGTCAACGCGTTTCTGTTGCATTCGTATTTCTTTCTCGCTCCCACATTAGTTTACAACATTAGGTAGCAGGTAAGCTTAGGTCATCCCCTCCCCCTTTTGTTTATGACAAACGGTTTAATTGCACTATAATAAACCAATAATTACTCAACATTGTTTTTTATTATTGGGAACATTCCTGAAAAAAAATTAAATTTACGGGAATATTCCCGGGAATATTGGTAATTATTACCTTAGAAAAGTAATCGATTTGAGGTGTATTGACTAAACGACGTAATTATTGCTTATGAAACGATTAGCATAAAATAAAAAATATGTTGGGCGTAAGCGGCGTAACATGAGTAATATTCCCCTAAATTTCAAATTTTTGGGAATATTCCGGGAATATTGGAAATATGTCGAATATGCTGTTTTTGGTGGCAGATTTGATATGAAGGGTGGTCGCTAGCCAGTCGGACCCTGACGGGATCCTGCCACCAAGCGGAGGTCATTCGGATTAGTCGCCTTACACGACACGCTTACACAGAGGTGGTAGGGATATTCTAAACCGACCCTACACGGGCAATGATTAATAAACAAGTTTAATACAGGTATTAATACAGGTATAATGGTCATGGTTGTCTGTAAGAAATCGCTCGTCAGCGATAAGACCGCCTAGTAGTACTTACACAACACAGTGTTTTTTTATCATTTACTATCTGTACTCTATACTGAAGTGTAAAATAAAATATAATTGCATGGAATAATAATTTTTGAATTAAAATAATAATTGATTTTTGATATTTATATAGTTCTTTCTTCTTTTTTTTTTAATTTGATCCGACATTGTATATTTGACAATTTTATTCTTAACTCTGAATTGTATGTTTTAATTGATTTATTATTCTTTTTTTTTAATTGTTTTAATTAATTTAAGTATTGTAAATTACGTAATTGGACATTTTGTATAATATTTAATTAATACAATTTGTAAATGCTGATCATACCTAATTTTGACATTTGTATCAGAACCTTTTTTGCTTGGTGGTAGGATCCCTTCTGGGTCCGCCTGGCTAGCGACCACCCTTTATATAAAGTCTGCCGCCAAATGTTACCGCTCCGGCGGTAATGTGTTCCGGCAATATTGTATAAAGAGCCAGTTCCTTCCTAAACCCGTGTGCTTTCATCTTCGACCTCATCGTCACTTACCATCAGGTGAGATTGAGGTCAAACGCGGGTTTAGTCACATATAAAAAAAAAAAAGAACCAGAAAATTGTTATTAAAATTATTCTTAACAAAATTTTTAATGTAGATGTTGTTGGTGTGACATATATGTTAAATAAATAAATTTTTCGACACCGGCCAAATTTTTTTTACACAACAAGTATCATTTATAAAAACGATTTTTGCAAGTAAAAGTATTTATTTTTTTATAAAGAAATAAATATATCCGCTAACATATTAATCAAACGATGGTCAGTCTAAATTACCATTAAAATAAAGACAACTACGCGCTACTACAAAACATCTTGTAGTACTACGTCGTAGTATTCTCAAAGAAATGCCGCGTCGTAGTAGCTATGTTCATCAACAGCGACTATTTGCATGAAAGTTTGTGGTGCCATATCTTTTTTTTTTTGTACTAATCTATACTAAAATAAATATGCAGGTACGTTTATATCGTATCAAAGAAACTAACATTTAAATTTGGCTGGCGACTACAAATCAACTCTGCAGTGCTAGCACGGATCATTTGTCGATCGTAAGTTTACGAATGCTCGTATAGTATGGAGACGGTTTTGCAAGCAATAATTGAAATCTATCCATTGCCGCACGGTCAGCTTAAATAAATGTGTTCCTTGTTAATTTTGAATGTTTGTTAACAGGTTCTACTCTTAAATAACTGTAAAATAAAAAATTAAATTGTTACTAAAAACTTGCAACCGACTCCATACTATACGAGCGTTCGTAAACTTACGATCGACAAAAGATCCATGCTAGCACTGCTGTATACAAAGGTCCGGTGTTATTGAGGTGAAAACCTTAAAAAACTTACCTAGCTTCAAACATTCTCGCGCCAATGTTCTGGCCTCTATGTCCTGGTAATACTGTCAGTCCACTCGAACTTAAAAACGTATCCACGTTGTAGTGGTCAAAGACATTGATTAGCGATTCTACTGTTGATAATACCTTCAAAACTTGCTTCCATTTTTCTCCTTTTACCTGTAAAAGCAATCGCTGTACTTTTTATTGGATGACAGGAATGATGTTGGAAGAATCTATACTACTAATATATAAAGCTGAAGAGTTTGTTTGTTTGAACGCGCAAATCTCAGAAACTATAAGTGGGATTTGAAAAATTCTTTTTGCATTTGATAGCCCAACTCTTGAGGAAGGTTATAGACTATATTTTATCCCGAAATCCCCACGGGATCAAAAGTTACGCGGGTTAAACCGCGCGCGGTGGCTATTGGAATATATGGAAGAGGATGATGGGAGTGTATTTTGGCAGAAAAATCAAAATAATAAATGCTATGTTTTTCCAACCGACTTCCAAAACGGTATTTCATTTGGTAGAAATACAACAGAAATAGTCTTATGTAAATTTCATTAAAATCAATAAATGAGAAAGAATATTGGCAGCAAGCAGCACAGTGCTAGTAGGGACTTTTTTGTAGTTCTGATGACATGTAGCATAATAAAACGATTATTCGTGAATATATAAAAAAAACGTCTACTATAGCTATATAGACTATACTATAGCTCTACAGCTGTTCAGTAAAAAGTTACGTGCATTTAAAAACGTAAAAAATGAACGTTAAATATATCATTAAAGTCATTTTTGACTGGACAGATGAGGCGTGAGGCATGTATGTATGTTTTTTAAATTTACCTGTTCAATATCTTCATGCTCCTCATCTCTCGTCCGCACCGTGATGACATTGAAGGCTACCAACTCCACAGGCACTCCATCTTCCTCGGTGAAGCAAGCCAAGGAGACGTTCTGGTCAAGGTACTTCACCCAATCAGATCGGATCGTTCGTATTGATAGCTGGTCAGATTTCACGTCTGCAACCATACATTTATTCGCATTGTATTTTCTTAAGATGTTTGTCCATGCTGGACTGGGAGCAAAAGAAAAACATAGAATTTACCAGTCGCTTCTTTTCCCGGGCATACTGTAAAAGTCAGTTAAGCGACAGAGGTTATATTGGGTGGTCGTTTTTGTGGGCGATAGGCGATAAGCAGTCGTTCCCGGGCGCTGTATACTTATATACAGCAGTCGTTAGGGTTTGTCAGAAACCATTTCGGCGCCCTGAAAAATTCTGACATCTACCACCCAGCACTGGGCCAGCTTGGTGGATTATGGCCCATATATACATCCTCGTCACCCAGAGGAGAGACTCATAGCTCTGCAGTGGGCTCATTACAAAGAGTGACGATGATGATGAGGCTGACCCCCTGTCACTGCAAATCTCTCTATTATTGTAATACTTCCACACGTGACACCAGATGTTTTTATAGCATAGTGTGGGTAATTTATGTCTTCACTTTTCAAATGTTATGGACAACTCAAACCCAAACAATCCTAGTGTAAGACTCGATAGAAAAGTTGTTTTCCCCGAACAGAATGGGATTTGAATCCAAGAGCTTTTAAACCGCTGGTGAACTATGATGGCCGTCGATATATTCTTTTAAATTTATTTATTAAATATTTGACCTCAATCTCACCTTACAATAGTAAGTGAAGATGAGCTCGAAGATGGCATCACACGGGCCTAAGAAAGAACTGACTCTTTATGAAATATTGCCGGAACATATCACCGCCGGAGCAGTAATATTTGGCGGTAGACTCTCTACGAAGGGTGGTTTGATGGGATTGCACCATGGGCACACGGAATAATTCAATTTTTGCCTAACGATATGAAGAACGAAGTAAATAATATTGTCTTACCTAAAGCTTTGCAAATTGGTTCATCCCTTAAAAAAGTCTCTTGCATCAGATCCAAGCACTGTTCTTTGTACTCCTGGCTCATGTCTCTTATTTGATAACTGAAAATATTGAAAAAAAGTTGCGACTAGAAGTATTATTGCATACGCGGGGAATCTGGGCCGTTCTCGACGCCAGCGGGGGTGAAAGCATTTGTCGCAGTTTCATACAAACTCAATACTGAAAATCGCTGCCCACGCCACTGTCGCTCTCGCTCTCGCTGCCGTCCAGTTTGCAGCCCAAAACATCTGATTCATACAGGATAAATCTCTTACGGGAAGTTCTTCATAGGGAAAGCTGAGAATTTACTAATATTCATATAGTACGGAGATGGCTGCAAGTTGTAGTACGACTGCGGACTGCCGCACGACAAGAGTACCTACTTAGTATATCAATGTATGCCTTGTTAAGTTTTATTGTTAAATCATTATAAATAAATAAATTACAGTGTTTCTTAAAACTTGCAGCTGATTCGACAAAGGCCGAACATTCGTAAACATACGAATCGATAAATATCTGTGATCGCACTGGCTGAATCGTCAAAAAATGTTAATATTTAAGTCTGAGAAAACAAAAGAGATATGTACTTAAAAAACTGGTAAAACAAGTACTTCTTGTCTAGAGACATGACACATTAGTACCTACATAACTGAACCTACTGACTTACTCTCTAGCTGGTTTCCCATCCATCTCCCTTCCCTTGAACCGCAGCCATACCTGCCCCATTGGCACGCTGTCGGGTCGTTTCCACGGCATTGTACAAATCAGGCTGAAAAGAAATATATGGAACAGACTGTGTTCAGGTGAAAACAGTATCTGAAGTAAATAATCAACGAATGCAGAGCATTAAAAAACCGGCTTCAACAACATTTTCAATGTGAAACGTCATCTACGTATACATTTCCGTGTTCATACTTCGTACAAGCTTTTGGACGTGTATCACCTATTAGTCTTCATGTTCACTTAACATCAGGTGTCATGGAAGGCAAACTTCCCATCCTTAAGTCATAAAATAAATTTAAAAGTATACATACATACATAACATCACGCCTGTATCCCTTATGGGGTAGGCAGAACACCAGAGGTTACAAGACCATCTGATGTCACGTTTGACAAATTTGGAGGTATTATAAAGATGGAAATAGACTATTGTAGTGACAGGGGGTCAGCCTATCGCCCGCAAAAACGCCTTTAAAACCCTTAACTGACTTTTACAGTATGCCCGGGAAGAGAAGCAGCTGGCATATTCTACGTTTTTCTTAGCTCCCAGTCTAGCATCTAAAAGTACTTTGTTAGATTTTGATGAAAATATGGCACCACCATTAAAAATCTAGAAGGATGTTGTTACACCAATCGTCGACCACCGTCGGTTGGATTTTGTTGGATTGGAAAGAGACTATTGTAGTGACCCCCTGTCACTACAATAGTCTCTTTCCATTTTTATAATACCTCCAAATTTGTCAAACGTGACATCAGATGGTCTTGTAACCTCTGGTGTTCCGCCTACCCCAAAAGGGATACAAGCGCGACGTTATGTATGTATGTTTATTGCCTAATACACTGTCAGTACTTACAGAAATATATGTTTGTCTGGTTGTCTGGAAGAAATCGCTCTTCAGCGATAATACCGCCAAGTAGTACTATCTTAACACACAGTTTTTTTTCTTTTACTGTATTTTTCTTGTTAATTGAAGTATAAACAAATATATCAACGTTCCCGCACAAATGACCTACTTTAAATCAATACATTCAGTAATAAATATCGGCTCATATACCCAAACAGATGGTTATAAATAACCATGTAATCATTGATAAATATTTGTTGAAAAATAAACTGTCAAGCAATGTATTAAAGTCGCATTTGGTTTTACATTTATCGAATATCTGCCTCCGTTGGCGATGACTCTCTGATTTACGAAATCGTGTAAGATTATTATCTTATCTGTCGATAAATTAGAGGGTGTCCGTATCGACCGCGCGGCCACGTCGTTTTTTCTTACATCTAACCATGCCAAGATTATGTAAAAATTTGTAAAAGTCGATTCCTAAAAACATAAATTTGTAAAAGGTATAGTTAAAAAGTTATAAGGGTTTGAACGTGGCCGCGCCATTGAAACAATGCGAACCGCACGGCCACGTAGATCTTTAAAACTAAACATTGCAGAGACCTGAAGTTTAGGTAAAACACGGATTGAATATGTAAAAAAATTGTAAAAATATAGAAAAAAATCCTGGATTTACATTTTAGAAGCTGTAAGCTTATAACACCATGGCCGCGCCATTGACCGGTATAAAATTACGTTAGTTTCGATAGCTCGCTGGAAAAGCATAGCAGAGGTCTGAAGTTTTTTGTAAAACCTGGATTCGAATTTGTAAAAACTAGTAAAAATATAATAAAAATTCATAGGTTTACATAATAGGAGCTGTAAGACCAAAAACCCATGGCCGCGCCATCGAAACGTTAGAAAAGTACTTTACCGTCGATATCTTGCTGAAAAAGCATCGCAGAAGTCTGAAGTATTTTGTAACACCAAGATTTAAATTTGTAGAAACGATTAAAGATGCACAAAAAACTCCTAGGGTCCTATTTAAGGAACTGTAGCACTGAATCTTTAGTACGGCTTGAATACGTCTATAGGGTGACCATGCTTTGTTGATAACAGAAATGTCCTTTATAATATAAATGATATAAAACTACTTTTTAACCGGATTAATCGCGTATAATTTATATTTTACATTTTACTCCACGTTTCGGTGTCTTTGCAGACCCCTTGGTCACGAGATCAAATAAATTATACGCGATTAATCCGGTTAAAAAAATAGTTTTATTTAAATTATAAATCGTGAAAACTTAAGACAATATTATAAATTATATCTAAAGGATTGTAAATTGAATAAAATGAATCGATAAAGTAAAAAATATATGTTTATTTCTTTAAAAACACAGATAATCTTAGTCTTCGTCTATTAGCTTAATTGATCAAAAAAAATACAATGGTTCTTTTTGACCGGTTTGCGCACCTTTCGGTTAAACATTCATTTACTACACCAGCACTATATAGGTCATCTAATAATATATGTTCGAAAATAAAAGCCATGTTACTGTCGCATCTATAACTATTGTTTTCGCTTTTATAATATTTAGCTAATATTTCCTCCCGTAGTTTGTAAGCACTATTTACATTTAAAGACTGTGTTAATGTTTTTATAAAGTCACATATTAATTTGCTTGCGCGTGTTTGTTCAATGTGAAAGTTTTGTTTGTATGCAAATGCTAACAAAAAAAAACTGAGTCAAATCACATGTGTTACTAATTATCGTACTTTTATTGATAGAATTTACTAAATTACCATTCCGCATAAACAATACAGAGATATTATTAGTAGAATATTCCTCTCCCCCCCCCCAGTTTTCAGTATATGAAGGCCTCTCTGTAAATATGGAATCAGAAGAAAATGATTGTTTTGATTTGGTTTTGATCTTTTTACAGGGTGTGTATTTTTCCTTTTGACATCGACCAAAACACGCACCATAGTATATTATTATTTTAAAATTACATCAGTGTCGCTGAGATAAAGTGGTAACCTATAGCAAACTTATTGTTAAGGAAAGTTTTAAAATGAACTGTTTCCTAATTATTTTTACCCGACTACTGCACGCAAAGGAGGGTTATGTTTTCAGCGCGAATGTAACTATGTCTGTTTCTTGTTCATGGTAACAGGTAACAGGTCAGATGAGCTCTAAAATTTAATTTTATTTACTATGCGAAATAAATATGGATTTGTGATATAATTTCTATTAAATGGGTGGAAAGTTTTCTATTATCAATAAGCCATGGTCACCCTATCGACGTATTCAAGCCGTACTAAAGATTCAGTGCTAAAGTTCCTTAAATATGACCCTAGGAGTTTTTTGTGCATCTTTAATCGTTTCTACAAATTTAAATCTTGGTTTTACAAAATACTTCAGACTTCTGCGATGCTTTTTCAGCAAGATATCGACGGTAAAGTACTTTTCTAACGTTTCAATGGCGTGGCCATGGGTTTTTGGTCTTACAGCTCCTATTATGTATACCTATGATTTTTTATCATATTTTTACTAGCTTTTACAAATTCGAATCCAGGTTTTACAAAAAACTTCAGACCTCTGCTATGCTTTTCCAGCGAGATATCGACGATAACGTAATTTTATACCGGTCAATGGCGCGGCCATGGTGTTATAAGCTTACAGCTTCTAAAATGTAGATCCAGGATTTTTTTCTATATTTTTACAATTTTTTTACATATTCGATCCGTGTTTTACCTAAACTTCAGGTCTCTGCAATGTTTAGTTTTAAAGATCTACGTGGCCGCGCGGTTCGCATTGTTTCAATGGCGCGGCCACGTTCAAACCCTTATAACTTTTTAACTATACCTTTTACAAATTTATGTTTTTAGGAATCGACTTTTACAAATTTTTACATAATCTTGGCATGGTTAGATGTAAGAAAAAACGCCATGGCCGCGCGGTCGATACGGACACAATTAGAGGAGAACTTAAAATACAAAACGAACGACAGCGCAACGTATGAGTGAATTACGATCTGTGCAGCCGTAGGATTCAAAAAATTACAATTTTTATACATACTAAAACTAATTTAATTTAAATAAAAATGAATTACAATATTAGAACTACAATTATAGGTAATTATCAACTAAAAATAGGTGCCTAATGGTCGATGGAAGATCCAAAAGTGTCCATTCCCACGTTGTAATCGTAGAGCAGCGTGGATACTGCATCGTCTGCATTTTGTACACCTGCGCTCGGATGACGTAGGTGCGAATATGAATCTTATGGCTTCTATGGGAAATATGCGCGTAACAAGTGTTATTAAGTGGAAAATAAATAAAAAAATCCCCATTACACCAACATGGTCTCAAACCTCAAAGTAAGCAAAGCTTGTGTTGTGAGATACCTACCATGTAGTGAACTAGGGGGGAACCTAGAATATAAAATACCTACATATAATGTACATATAAACGCCCAGACCCGGAATATTTCTTTTTTCTTGTTCCTTGCTGGAATCGAACCCGCCACCACTGGCGTCTGAGGCAAATACCCCATCGCCAAAGTGGTCGTCAAAAAAATGATTAGTAGGAAGGTATTACGGGCAGGGGTAATCGTATAACATACTTATCTGCAGGGTTATTTTCTGGGTGATTCTCATAGTTTTCAGAAAACTCGAAAAAACAAAAAGTTTTTGTTTGCTACGTCTTGTGACATATACCTAAAGTATATACCAAAAGTATTTTTTTGGCACATATGTGCATTATAATTAACTATTCTTCTTTTTTCCTTTTCTTTATTATTCTGCGCGTGATTGTATCCTTTACTCTTAAGATTTATCATAGAATTATCTAGTTTTTCGTAAAACTTTTACACTGCAACATTCAAACATGCGACGACGCCAATTATCTTTCAAAACTCACTGCCTTTTTCTGGCTCCGATCGTTATGTCATAGACCTTCTTAATCATTCTGTTCATTTTGACCTGAAAAGTATGTAATTGTTCTCTGCTGAGCCTTTTTATTTTTTTTATACACAAACATATAACCTATCATCTACTTACTCGGATGACATAGTATGTCACCACCATGCATCCTATTGTCAAAAGTCCATGGTGGTGACTTTTTACAACACCATGGTCATGACAATTTCAAAATTGTTCGATATAACCTAAAACCTATCCGTTAAATTGCAAAACTCAAGCAATCATCATAATCTGCACTGTGAACTATATTAAGTACCGCTCACTAAGCTCAATAAGAACAATAATGTGGCACTAGTAATAACGTTTAAAATTCGTACACGGCGTTGACGTGTTGAGTTGAAATTTTTTTTTGCGATAAGTACCCTCATTAATGTCCGCTATTTGAAAAAGTGACAACAAACTATAGGAAAGCCGCCGCTCTAAAAGAACTTAGAAAGTGTCCCTATCGTTACAATTGATTTCTATTCCTCACTGCATTTGTATATCATATTGTATACGTGGTCGTGACACAAAAACTACTCACAATCATAAAATCGTCATTTTTTTAAATAATGTTTTTTTTTAATATTTGCCGTATAAAACAAACATTTTTTTGGTATAATTGGTGTAGAACTTTGCATATAATTTCGTTATTTTTAGTAAAATATTTATTTTCTGTCTTAATCCGGTAATCTCACAGTACACGGGCCGCGACATTTTTGATTTTCTTTTTTTTATAAATGGAATTCTACACATTTATGACTCCAAATTCTGTTCATATATTAAATAAGAAGTAATTTATAGGGTAAAAAAAAAATAAAGTTCAGAGATTGTGCCAAAAATAATACTAAGTTCTTACAACTTACCCAAAAAGACATAATAAGAATAAGAATTGTCCTTCTAGTCACCGGCCAAATATTTTTAAGGTATCATTTATAGAAAAGATTTTTGCAAAAAATGTTATGTATTTTTTCACAAGGAAATTAATATTTTCGCTAACATATTAAGCAAAGCATGGTCACTCTAAATTATGAATTAATATCATTAAAATTAAGTTGACTACGCGGTACTACAAAACATCTTATAGTATGTAGGTACTACGTCATAGTATAAGCAATGAAATAGTAGTAGTAGCTGTCGTCATCAACAGCGACTATTTATAAAAGAAACTGTGGTGCCATATCTTTAGTTTTTCTACTGAGCGATGCTAAAATAAATTCGCAGGTACATTTATATCGTATCAAAGAAAATAACCTTTTAATTTGGCTGGTGGCTAAAAACAACCCTATGGAAAAGGAAATAGTAGTTTATGAAACTGTCACATAATACCTAGTTATGTGCAGTTTCATACACTACTTTATCTAATCTCATACACTGAAGATATTTATTCCCGCCATTATCGCGCATGCGCCAAAACGCGCCGCGCGGCCACAGAATGTGACGTAGCGCGGCGCTCGCAGGACACAGATAAAAAAATGAAATCTATGGTCTGTTATCTGTATCGAAATGAAAAAAAAAATTATTATAACATTGTATTGTTCGAGGTAGTGTGTTATAATTTAATTTTTTAATTTCATTTCGTTATACTATTTTAAAAAGTATGTTAATATAAACTCGTTCTGAGTTTTATATTTTGAATATTATGATATGAGAGTAGATAAAAAATATTATTGATTAGGACCTTGAAGGAGTAACGAGGATGTTTAGCTACGTTATCAATCTGGTGAAGCCACTAAATTATGTGGTATAAAGTTTATTTTTTAATTACTGTGGTGTAATGGAAACGCGCACGACAATGTATTGATCGACTCGTGCGCACATCCGTATTGAGCAACAATAGCTCTATTTGATCTATTAGGATGTTTACTCATTTAGGTACAAGATCTATCTAGTAGTTAGTAGTTTAGAAGTAATTTATTTCATTGCAAACCATCATTTAAAACCTTTAAATGTGTTCAAAAAGTACCTATACGGGAGTAAACAACTTGTACGTAAGTAGATGGAGTTTATGATGTAGTATAGAAACCAATAAGACAAAATAATAACCATGAATAACCCTGCCACCCCTGGATAAGGGTGTCGTCAAAAACAACTAATCCTAGTGATCCCGCTTCATGATGAGACCGCTTCGGGGCTCGCCTCAAAATCGACCACCGCTCATATTATATCTACCATCAAATTCACCCTGCGGGAAACTCCTAGCACCAGTTGAATCAGGAATTAGGAGATTCGGAGGTGCACCAAAGTCACATAGCCAGAAGGATTGCAAAGCTGAAGTGGCACATAGCTCGCAGAACAGATAGCCATTGGGGAAGAAAAGTTCTTGAGTGGCGGCCACGTACCTACTGGGTGACGCAGCGTAGGCAGGCCCTCCGCAAGATAGAACGACGAACTAGTCAAAGTCGTCGGTAAACGCTGGAATGGATGAGGGTGGCGCGGGATCGAGCGACGTGGAAAATCTTGGGGAGGCCTATGTCCAGCAGTGGACGTCTCCTGGCTGAACGATGATGATGATGGATGATAGTTTCTTCCTAAGTACATCGTTTTGCTGTCATCTTCACTTACCACCAGGAGAGAAGGGATCGAACGCGGGTTTAGTCACCGATAAAAATAGAAGTCATTTGGTCAGTTTCTGATTCATTCCACAGAGAAATTCAGAGCCTCTCCTTTGATCGCTTCTTTAAGCTTCTTTATTTTATTTTATTTTCATCGGACAACAAACGGAGTTACATACACATACATACACAACTTCACGCCTGTATCCCGTATGGGGTAGGCAGAACACCAGAGGTAATAAAACCATCTGATGTCACGTTTGACAAATTAGGAGGCATTATAATAGTGATGAGAGACTATTGCAGTGACAGGGGGTCAGCCTATCGCCCACAAAAAAGCCTCCCATAACTCCTCGGTCCCTTAACTGACTTTTACAGTATGCCCGGGAAGACAAGCAGCTGGCACATTCTATGTTTTTCTTTCGCTCCCAGTCCAGCATAGAAGCAGTTACGGAGTTACATAGCTAAATAAAAAATATGAGTTATAAGTAACAGAGCACCACTGAAATGTTGTCGCCTATTACTTTTACATGCTTGTTACAGTATTAATCTTATTTAACAATTCAGACAGAAAAGTGAGAAAAGAAAAGAACAAAAGTAACAGTATGTCATTGTTTTAATTTCAATTTGAATATTTTCGTTCTGACAGAGACGCTTTGGTTTTTGTTAGAATATTCTCGGCCCAACCTTCAGAAAGGGCTGATCAATGTTTATTTCGGAGAAAAATCTCTGAATTTTATAATCCGCGAATCGAACTGCTCCACCGTTGTCTGATAATAAGTTTTGTCCCTAGTAATAATAATTGTATTTGTGGGTGCAAAGTAAAGTGTTTCCCTCATAAAATAAATAATATTCAAATAACGACCGGCTGGTGTAGCAGTAACATAAATTGCCTTCTATGCCAGAGGTCCTGGGTTCGAATCCCGGCGGCGGCGGATATTTGTGTGATGAACACAGATATTAGTCGTCAAGTCGTGGATGTTTATATGTTTATTTAAGTTTATTCTAATAAAAAAATATGTATTTATTCAATATGTATGTGTATATATTTCTTAAGTATATCAGTTATCTAGTATCCACAACACAAGTTCTTTAAGAAACTTAATTTGGGCTAGATAATTTTGTGTGAGTGTCAGAAATATTTATTTAAACCTGTGGTCTAACTGCACTGTGTGGTTTATAATAATAAATAAATAAATTTAGCTGCAAAGCTATACTTAGTTCAAGTGCTGGTCGGCTGATTTTATTTAACATATTTTTTTCATTCATTTTAACTGTGCGTTAATAGTAATAGTAGGTATACCTACTTAGGCTTGAGAGTAAATAGAGTTACGCCAATTTAGAGGCAATATATATTTTTTTAGTATGGGAAAACTTCAATTTTAATAACTAAGTATTGGGTAATTATGATTTAATGAATTTACGGGATTCTTACCACGATTTTTGATTTTATTTTCGCACGTCCGATATTTCGATGCTGTAACAAGCACCATGATCGCGGACTGATCACTATGATTTAATGAATTTACGGGATTCTTACCACGCGGACTGATCATGGTGCTTGTAACAGCATCGAAATATCGGACGTGCGAAAATAAAATCAAAAAACGTGGTAAGAATCCCGTAAATACATTAAATCATAGTGAAAATAACCGCGAAAGTTTAAAACAATTATTGGGTAATTTTAAAAAGTCGTAGAACAAATGTTGATGGGATTGATGTGGAGAAACTGCCTGCAAGAGTTGATGCGCTAGGTAATTTAAATTTAACCTGTATAATTAATATACTAAACATACCTAGGTTTTACTAACATAATTGATTTGACGGCTTACCTATATCCGTGTTCATCACAAAAATATCTACCGCCTCCGAGATTTGAACTCAGTAACTCTGGCAGTTACCACTACACCAAGCGGTGGTCAAATTATAAACGTAAAGTTTTTTTCTACATCATGAAACAAAATAAAGAAATATGAATATTAATGTCTTTCATGCTACTTTTACATAAATCGTCCACTATAACAGGTTCTTGACCCTTTACCCGCCAGACTTTATCAGTTGTCGTGCTCCCAGCGCCAAACAGAGCAAATCTAAAAATAAATACCTACAACAAATAGGGATGTTCAATGGTAGATCGATATACACGTCCCAGCTTCGCACGCTTCAAATTCCATCTTAATAGTAATAGTTTCAGCTTGAAGAGGTATAGATGTTCTATGTCACGAAGTCCGTTTGGCTATGAATGTTGTCAAGCGTGCACATGCACATTGTTTTTGTGTGCGTAATCTCGAGAGCGCTCAGTGTCGATCGGGACACGGTCCGGATCAGTAGTGTGTTTAGTTCGCGCCAAATTGTTTCACGGAGTAAGGTCAGCATGGCAACAAAACGAAGAAGAGTTGTCCATAGTGAGGCAATATTTATTTATACGTTTTCGATTAAAATTTTATGCAAAGATATTTAATATAGACAATAGAAGTATTTATAAAATGAATATTTTTTTGTGTTTTAAGATGTTTATATTTCTTAATTATTTTGATTACATTTTGTTTTATCTCAATATTTTGATCTCGATTTTGAATTTAAATTCAATGTACAAGATGATTCTGAAGACAGCAAAACGGAATCGGAAATCGAAAATTTATCTGATAGTGATTGAAAATACTGAATAGTACTACTTGTTTCGTTTCCATTCTGTAACACCAATGCTTAATAAAATGCCTACATCTTCTTAATATTTTTGTATTTATTGCAACCTAATCTAATTTATTTACAAAAAGTATATACTTTTAAAACCAAAATTTTATTTCGATTATTAAATCTCGACTTGAAATATTACATTATTAAGATTTCTTTGCTTACGTTACCTACATTTACACACACAAGCGCGCTTGTCGGGATACGTCACTACTACAATCAAAGCCGAACGGACTTCGTGAAATAGAATATCTATAACAAGAGTAACTTTGATATTAAATTTCTAATGGTACCTATGTATTTCAGTAACCAAATAAAACAAAGATCGTTTAAAAGATTTTGAAAGATTGATTGATTTCCGCACAATATATAAGGCCAGAGATGAACGCTCAAAAAAATTCAAAATTTCTTTATTGGCAAATTTCGTTTACAAAATATGTTGAAGGACACTCCTTTTAGGTACGCAGACCTGTATTAGGAGTGAACACTCTTCCCGTAATGACGTTATATGTTACCAATTACAAGTAGGTATAGTTATTCATAAAGTAGGCTTAAATAACTAAAAACACACACCATAATTTCTTTAGATTTATTACGCTATTATGACTCTATACTGTGATGAAGTTTACATGTTTTAATGTAGTTAAATCACATTTATTGATAACACGAACATAATAACTTTACGCGTAAGCACACGTTAAGCAGTCGGTCCCGGGTGCTGTATACTTGTATACAGTAGTCGTTAGGGTTTATCTGAAGCCACTTTGGCGCCCTGAAAATTCTGACATCCGCCAACCAGCACTGGGCCAGCTTGGTGGATTATGGCGTATACCTTCTCGTCACCCAGGGGAGAGACTTATGCCCTGCAGTGGGCTCATTACAAAGAGTTGTGATGATGATGATGATTGACCATCGCAAATTTCGGAGTGAAATAGGAACAAAAATTTAACCTGTCTCCATAAACTTCCCCGATTATAAGTATGTTAGGGCTTAAAACTATAGGCTAAAGAAATAAAAACTCTTAGATTTTTTAATATTTTATTCATAATTTCATTGTAAAGTCAAAAATATGTTTAAGTATTTAACAAAACAAACACATAGATTTTCTGATTACATACAATATAAACTAAAATAAGCTTTAATATTTACAGATTTACGAATATTTAGAATGGCAACACTGATTGATCAATCCAATTTAATTTCGATTGATTGACAAGAAATAAATGTATCAGGAATTTTAGAAAAATAACAGAAAGTAGACAAAAAATCTTAGGTTATCATACAGTATGCCATTCTAATACAATAGTTTTGTCTAAATAATAAGTAATTCGATTTTTAAACCTATTCGTTACATCACTAATGAGTGTTTAACGATAAATTTGTGATATATTTATTTTAGACATACTTCTGACTCCATTACATAACTTCCAAAGAATTATACTTCCACCAATTTGGAAAAGTTGAGTTCTTTCGAAATTCAACTCTAACGCGCTTCCAAATTTAAAAGCACTATTCTTTTGTTAAACTTGCAAAGTTACGTAACAGCTTTTTTGAAGACAGATTATGTTGCAAAGATCAGGAAACACATAGCGTAGAATTTATCAATTCCATTCTTGAAAAAAATTTATTTCCAATTTTGTTTACATTGAGTTCAAAACTAGTGTTGACATTTCAATTACAGTGTTACCAGTAAATTAAATGTTTAAAACATATCTATTGCTAACAAGATATTTTTGAGATTTTTTTTTATCTAAATTCAAGAATTTTATTGCAATATTATATATGTTTAAAAATAATCATATTCATATTAAGTTACTTTTGTACTTCCATGATTTCAATGCAGGACATTCGAGGTCATATTCGGTCTTTCGGGTTAAAGGGAATGTATTTTTTGTTCTAACACAACACTATTAATACGAATCGAGAATATTTAGTTATCTATCCAATCATAACTCCGTAAGAAGTTTCTCTAGAAAATGTTTCCAAAACTTATTTACCATTCAACAGTCCATCCTAACTACATTAATTTATCCATTCGATTTTTAAAATTAGCTTCCTTAATTTGGCAATTTTAAAAATGCTAGCAACACCAAGGCACTGTGTTACCATTAAACTCTATTTTTTGACTATCGTGCCATAAAATTTTAAAAGTGCTCATTCAGGGATAAATTTAAGAAATATCTTACATATTTTTTAAATTTTAATAATTAAATAATAAAAAAGGAGGGCTACGCTAATTGATTTCGACATCGTCAATAAGTATTGAATGTAGCACATAAAAAAGACCGATAAGTTTAACTCGGTTCTATAGTTTTGTCTCTATCGCACGCATACAGATCGACGGGTCGAGAAAGAGACAACGCTATACAGAACTATTCGCATCTTAGTCATGCTCCCGATTTATCAAATCGTTTTAATTACAATCATACATTTATTGTAACATTCTAAAGGATAATCGGTCATAACCCTAACGACTAAGGTCTAATTTCTTACAACTAAATCACAATGCTTAGATATAATACGTTCACATGTATTTTTTTTGTCTATCATAGAAATCATATACGTTGCATTTGATACAAGACGCGTCCCCTAGAACATTTATTCTCAAAGAAAAATATCACCAACCTTCACTGAGCCAGCTTTTACCTAAACCTCCTCGAGACTCATAGCCCTGCAGTGGGAGAGATACAAAGAGTTGTGATGAAAAAGAAAACACTCAAAATTGCGAAGTCTAGCCACGCCCCCCAGCCATTACAATACTAAAAATGAAAAAGTCGAGTCATGGTGACCTAACTTATACATTTCTGGCATTCTAATTGGCAAGGGAGCGCGGCTATATCTAACGCGAAAGGACTTTATAGATTAAAAAATGAAAGAACGCTACATTCGATTCACAAGACATTGACAATGAAAGTCGTACATATCTTGCCAAGATTCTAATGCGTTTTAACAAACACATATGCAAAATTTTGATTCTTTTGGAATGGGGACGCGTCGTAACGTCGATTACGCAAGTTAAGATTTGAAGAGCGCATTTAAATAAGATAAATTTTTTCTTTATATCTTCGAAAAAGAACAGTCCCAGCGACACTGCAAAAGTGATTTGAGCGACCACTTGATTACTTAAGAAACGATCTTTTGTCACTGTCACACACAACACTAGGCCAGCCCATAAGGTTTATAAGTGCGAGCGAAAGATCCAATAAAATGTTTTATAACTCAATTCACACGATTGAAATGGCTCAGGTTTCTGGGGCTAGCTGTTAAGTGAGCACGCTTTTTATAAGTGCCAACGCTGCGACATACGCGCGTTCGATACGGACGTTTGTCATGAAAGTTTGTATGCTTGAATCTCTCTAAGTAGGTGTTATATAAATCTATGAGTAGGTGTGCCTATTTGGAGATACGGACGTACGGAACACGAGTTTCAACGCGTAACGCAGCGTTGGTACTAATGTCGGGCGCCATATATTTTTGTCTTCAAATGTTGTATTAAAAGCTGGGCGTAATTCTCGAAATTAATATCGGCTGATTAAGGTCAATTTCGGGTATCTCTTATGCAAAATTATTGAATTGAGCTGTTAGTTAAATTAAGTACGTAATTTTCGAAAACATATTAAATTCAGGTCAAGTTCTAAATGAATATTTTTTGTGTAACCATTACCATCTTCATAACTGTGATTAATTGATTAACTACATAAAGACTTTTTTACACATTGTGAGTTTTTTCTTTTTCCAAGCAACGTATTAATATCAATATTTAAATTTTGTACCTTGTAACATAGACATATACCTTGCATTAACATTAAGTACTAATGAACGAAAAAAATAAGTATAAATAGCACTTGATCAAGTTATTTTTCACTATTTAAAAAAAAAAATAAACACTCCATACAATATTGCTTTCACTTAAGAATAGAAACAAAAAAATGTTTTATTGTGCACTCAATATATCACTGGCAACATTTTTGGTCTATTTGAGAAAAAATGCACGCAAATATTATAAAGGAATTTTCTGACAGCTCATAAAGATTAGTTCAGAAAACCTCTATAGTCGGCACTTTTAAAAAGGCGAAGGCGTGGTATCTATCATCTATGGTTTTTTATAAGTTCCATTTCTGATACAGACGTCAATTAATTAATTTTACTTTTAAAAACGCAGTGTGGAATAAATGGCTATATGACAGACAAGACTTCGCCTTTTGTAAAGCACCATCTATCGACGCCTTTTGTACCATTTTTGTATCGTTTTGTTTTTTTAATGAGCTGTCCGAAAATCTCTCATTAAAAAAATGATACGTTAGTATTATTTTTTCTTTTGCACAGCAAATAACGAACATATTCATGATAAACTTTTAATTTGTCCCCTCGCAAATAATTTCATCCACAAAATATTATGCATATTAACATTCGCCATTACAAACACTGAAAGATTCAGATAAATATCATGTCACAATTTTCGTGACAATTACTGTACAGGCTTTGACTGTTGACAGATGAATGTTGCCAGCATTGAATTTAACAAAATACTCTAAATGAAACCTTTTTAAGCTAAATAGAGAAGCCGTTTTAAGATCATTGATTACTCACTAATAAAAGAAAAAGCTTAACAATTTAGCGAACTAGCAACATTCCTTTTGGCCTAGGTAGGTACTTTAATTTTTCCTTAACACTTACATAATTTTTTTTTTGGTTTACATACATGATTGGTCACAACTTGTGCATTTTTCGGAGATCCTTATTTAAAGATTAATATTTATTAGAAAATACTTTTCACGACGCCTATATAGAGGGCTCTGTTTCTCTTGCGTAAGAGTCTTTGTGTTGGAAAGAGATGGCCTATGTCTCGGTTTGCATAGTGCCGTCTCATATGTCGACCTCACAGATTTTTCTCTTCTGGGGAAGGCCGAGTTGTTCCTTCTTCATGACCTCCTGTTTTAGTTTCAGGTAGGTCTCGGATCTGCTTTGAGCGTATTCCTGAAATAATTAACATTGATGAGTAATTCATACATAGGTACATAACTTCACGCTTGTATCCCTTATGGGGTAGACAAAACGTCAGAGGCTATAAAACCGTCTGATGTCACGTTTGACACGTTTGGTTGTATTATAATGGTGGAGAGAGACTATTGAAGTGATAGGGGGTCAGCCTTTCGCTCACAATTTTTTTTTTTATATAAAATGGTAAAAGTGCTATAACTACCGTTCCTGTAGGAATTTCAGAAATAACTTTCATAGTGCAACCAGACACTCAAAGATATTTTTCATACTAACTAGACAGTATTATTCTTCCAGTTCCCGAGTTCCCGCATTTCGAAAAGTCCTTCAATAGTGCACCTCTAAGGGATGTATGTTTCAAATTTCATCTCTTCACGCACAGTAGTTACTCAGTCAGTAACGGAACAGTTTTTTTAAATACAAGGTTAACTTTTTTTTTTTAAATTTAAATTAGCGCATCACCTCTTGCAGGCAGTCTCTCCACATCAATTACACCAAGAAAGTGATGCGCTAATGATGTCGCTTCATACGCTTGACACATAACAAACTATCAAATGAACAAGTTGTAATCGAAATTGCTTGTTCTGTGTTCTATTTTGGGGTAAATCTATAAAATAATGTAAGCACATGTAGGTATCAAAATATGAAAAATGTGGACCGTAATATGTAGGTACATTTCCACAAAAGTTTAAGTCAAGTAACATCCACAAGTTCCGCAAGTCCCTTAGAGAAACTGTGGTATCCATTTTATATAAAACTTATGACTACGCAATGATGCATTTCTAATTTTTTGATCAAAATCACCATAAAATTTACTTTTACTATGGTATTTGACAGTTGTTATGGGTCAAGCGTAATCAACGCCTCTAGTGGAATAAGAAGGCAGTTGTCTACCCCATTAAAATTAACACTGTATATTCATCAGACCATAGTACATCAGACCATACAAATCAACACTCACCCAATATCCAAAAGGAATCTGACTCTTGGACGCGTTCACAATAGACCACAGTGTCCAGAAAAGATGGCTGACCAACGCGAACGCTTCCACTTCATTCAAGAGATGATTGATGTCATCAATGCTTGGCACCATATGTTCCTTGTCTTCACTCTTTGCCGCCAGATAGTGCTTGAGATATTCCTTGATGAAAATCTCCTGGAAAGTAAATTGATTGATAGAAAAAAATACTAATTGTTGACAATAGTAGTTGGGTACTGGGATTTGATATTGGAGGCCATTCAAAAGTTAAATGTTTAAAGTCTAACTTATAAGATTGATATTATCGTTTATTAAACAAAGATTGTTGAGTGTTTCTTTTTAATGGCAACGCAGAGTAACGATTAAAGACGTTTTAACTTGTTTGATGATAATGTAAAAATGAAAAGTGTCCTCGTTAAATATACCCATTTGTTCTATTTAAGAATGTCTGACAAAAAATCAAAGATATGCTTTAAAAGTGAATTTAAATTGGTTTTTGTCTGTTTTGAATTACATCAGCTATGCAGCTTTTATTTTATTATGTGCAAAAACACAACATAGACAGACATAAATAAATTTCATACCAAGTAAAAGACGGGTATTAAAAATGCGTAATGGATTTTAATGAACATAGCTTGTACATATGTACGCAGTGATATAACTGGATTTGTCCCTTTTATAAAAGTATTCATAAAGCATCAATTCAATGTGGTCTGGTAATGATTTGCCATTGACAATTAAATCATCCATTACAATCAGGTGAGAATGAGGTCATAGTATATGAAAAAATAATTACAATGGTTTCCAAACAGTTTAAAAGTTCCAATCAAAATCCTCTTGCCCGATACGTTAAGTTAACAGTTATTTTGAATTTAAACAAAACAAAAAAATGTTTATAAACTATCGCGGCCACTAGTAGATATTTCAATTAACTTTAGAAACGGGATATTTACTTACTATGTTTTTATTTATTTGGATTACACGACGTAATCATGGCTTGCAATTTTCCGATATATCGAAAACTTACAATACAAAGAAATATAGTAAATATTCAGTTTGTAAAGTAATTCAAATAAAAAATAGTTTTATAGCTTTCATGTTTATTTAACTCAAACGATTCCGTCAAAAATTGTTGATTAGCAACTTAAGGTAGGTCCTAATACTCCTTTTAAAGGTATAAATAATCCACAAGTTTGGACGGAATCTCGATTGACGAGATCTGTCATTGATAGATCAATCATTTCAAAATATAACAGTAGAGTCAATATTTATTAAAGAAGCAGAGGAAAATCTTCTTTCTCCTTCTGTATAATTATCAGGGTTCCTAGTCAACTAGAACCATTCATAATTTTTAATGAGGAGTTTTCTAATTGATTTTAAAAATAAAAAAATCATATCTTTTTCTCTCAAAAGATGGCGTTGGTAAAAAGCTAGCTGTCAAAATTCTATAAGAAAAGACATTTGACATTGCACTTTTGTAAGAAAAGCATGTGGTGACATCTAAAATGAAATACAGTAACTATTTTTTTTATAGTTTTAAATGTCAGCTTGAAAACCTCTCATTGAAAAGATGACAGTTCAAAACAATTGAATGGTAAAAAATATTTACCTAGTATTCTTGAATATTATTAGGCCGGCGCCAGACTTAGCTTCAAATGTTTGAACAAATGTTTGCACAAATGTGTGGCGCTGGACTTTGCATATGTAGGCTGGCGCCAGACTTAGCTTCAAATGTTTGAACAAATGTTTGACCAAATGTTTGGAAAAATGTGTGGCGCCCGGGTTAGAAGTTAGATTTTACAGATTCAAATAAAAATAGTCAACTTGGATCCCTCTTAAAAAATCAATGACAAATCTAAAAAAGAGAACAGTTAAATATAAAAAATGACTCTCATTTTCATATTATTGTACATTTACTCTTCACTCGCGCTTCGAAGTCTGACAGTTTAGTAAACGCCATCTTGTTTTCCGCCAGGGTTGCCTGCGTTTGGCGGGAATCGACCGAAATCGCCGGTTTCACTAAAAATAAGCATAACAAACACAAGCTGCGTAGTGGCATACAGTTTTATCCTATGTGCCGTTCTGTTAGTTCGATTAATTGAAATATTTTTGGTTGTGCTAACTTTGTTTTATTTTTATAGGTTTACTTGAGAAAGATTATAATAGTATTCATTGTATTTCAATTCATTTTCGTGAATTTCATGCTTTTATAATGAAGATTTACATAGGCTTCCAAAAGTTTAGATTCTTTAACAGAACTAGTTATTTTAGCAGTGTTCAAACCATCGCACTATTCCTGCGTAACAGACTTCACCTAGACCGGCCTACTTTTCAGGGGAGCAAAAAACTTTTTCTGTGTTTATTTTATAAACAAAAGAATGCACATTTATTATCATAAATAAGCAAAAGTTATGGTTTCTCGGGAGTTTTATTCACAAGACAGGGAACTTTGGAAAATGTTGCCAAGTAACTCAATCCACTTCTTTCTTACTTTAGAAAAGTAATTAAAAGTCGTGTAATTCATATTTTTGTGAATATTTTAGTCAGTAAAAAAAGCATTTTTTTTGTCAATTTGGTGAGAACTTGAAATACACTATTGTGGGTTTATTTTTGTTATAAAGTGACCAAATCTACAACTATTTTGTACTAATAGTGCGATGTCTTAAACTGTAGATAAAGGTATTTTAATTCGTAGCAAAACAAGGATGGTATTAATGAGCATGGTTACAATGGCCAGGGCATAAAAAATATGCAGTGAGGAAAATAAGGTGAACTTTTGAATCAAAATTAAACGAATTGAAATACATATGAAGTTTTAAACTGAGCTAGCATAACCTTCATAACTGTGAAGTGACTAACGGCAGCCAATTTTCGTTCTTAGTGCATGAAGATATGGTAACTATTTGAGTGTATTTTGTGTTAAATATTTATCTAAAAATTTATCTAAAACACGAAATTGAAACGCTTTGATTGATTGATGAAATCACTCAAATATCTTATGCTTCAAACAAAAGGTAAAGAACCAATGTAAATGTCCGAATGAACAATAAAAGTCATTGTACATTATACAGGGTGACTGGTGGATCACTTTTGAAATACAAGGACGTGATAGTTTGAGATCATACATGGAGAGAAAAAATATAATAAAACATAAATATTAATTTTTTACTGAGAAAACTTAACCAAAAGTTGAAGAATTGGTTACACTAGCGTTGGCAGCGATTCGCGTACCAGGTCACGTTCCGCGATTGACTCAGATGTAAGTAAAGTAAGGAGTAAGAAAGCTTTATTTATTTATAGGGAATTCTAGTGAAAAATTAAGTACCTACTTTAATTACACAATTATGATCAGAATCGAGTACAGAGTGCTCTCCTTTAGTATAAAAAATTTGTCACCAGTCACCCTGTATTTAGTGTCTATTCGCTGCTTTTCAACAAATCAATTTTCTGAAGTGGCGGTAAATTAATTTCAATTTGCAAATAGTGCAACTACCGACGAAATAAAGAGACATATTGATAAATTCAAGCGGGTGTTTTATATATTAGGTAGCATCTTTAACATTTAATATTCTAAATAACTATTTCCATATACAAGGTTTTCTTTTTGATATCCCATAACTTTGAGGTTTTGTTCCTTACTAAAAAATAATACTTGTTGCCAAAGAATATGTGGTTCAAAAGTGCATACTTTCCAAGATATCATCAATCTTAATATAATGCGTTCATAAATTATCACCCTTGTACAGTCGCTTTAAAATTAATTCAGTAGACTCGAGTCACTGAAGCCATACAATAAACAACAAAAACATTTTAAACGTTGAGGAACGTTGCATACAATGTACAACGCAAAACGTTTCGAACTGTACCTGTGCATAGCGATAAAAAAGGGATTGAAAATGCCACGTTGTCATACTTTGCTTAAAGATGTTTTACATAAGATGTTTTGACTTAATTGAATTATTTTATAAGAAAAATAAAAGCAAAAAAATTCAAATTGAAAAATTATTCACACGTTATTTGATTTTATTACATGGTCCTATTAATACCCTAGAGTTATGGGAAATCAAGCGGAACACTTTGTTTGTATATAGATAATTTAAGAGCGTTTCAAAGAGTGTTTTAATAAATTCTTCGTGTTTATTCTTTTATTTTGTTTCTGGATAAAAAAAAAATGTTTTTGGTGATTTTTATTAACGTTATAATATTTGTGGAACTCTCTAAATGGCTTACAAACCTGTTAACTGGTGCTCAATGAGAATTCAGACCCTATGAATGGATAGGGTGTCTGCAATTTGAAAAACATGATCAAAGCAAACATGGCCGACGAGTGACTTTCCCAAAACTTGACTAGATAAACGACACCATTCATTTCTGGCTACGTTTGTGACATCTTTACATGCAATGTTTTTTATTAATCCACGTAAAAATAATGAACAATTATCTTAATACGAGCGTTTGCCCGCGACTTCGTACACGCATAAACTCAAAAGTTCTATATTTTCTGTTCCCGTGGGAATTTCGGGAATTCCTTCCATAATACAAACGGACACTTTCCTTTATTAAGGAACCTTTATACCAAGTATCACATTCGTGCACTCCAGGAATAAGGTTTTTTCATACAAACTAAAACAACATATATTTCCCGTCCCCGTTAGAATTTCGGGAATTCCTTTCATAAAACAACCAGTCACTTTTTGGAGAACCTTTATGCCTAGTATCGTATCCGTGCACTCAAGGAATAAAAATTTTCATACAAACTGAAAGTCCTATATTTCCCGTTCCCGTGGGAATTTCGGGAATTCCTTCCTTAGTGCACCCCTACATCCCCTAAAGAATGTATATGTTCCAAATTTTAGCTCTCTACGCCCAGCAAATACGGCTGTACGTTGTCTGTCAGTCACTCAGACAACGTACAGTGACTAACAGACAACGTACAGCCAAAACTACTGGCCGTAGAGAGCTGAAATTTGGAACATACAATCCATAGAGGTTGTGGGGGTACACTAAGGAAGGAATTTCTGAAATTCCCAGGGCAACGGGAATAATGGAACTGTTTAGTTTATGCGCGTACGAATTCGCGGGAATGCGCTCGTCAGATATAAATGAATTTATTCAAACTAAATTTGATATGATTGAACGATACTTCTTCAGCTTTTTAAACCTCAGAAATGTTAACAAAACCTTTTTTGACATTGACAGAATGAAGACCGCCAATAGCCGCCATGATTGAAAGTTGACTGATACGCTTTGCCGCATGCATCCACAATCCAAGTAACATAAATTAACGTAGTGTGATTGAGATCTCACTTTCATATTTAATTAATCTATGTAAGATTAAAATAGATGTCGCAAATGTAGCCAGAGACCCTTTGCTTTATGAATTATGTCATTTACTAAAAATATAGATAAGAAAAACTATTTTTAACCAGAAATATAATCGGGTTTCGTTCAACTATACTTCTTACATAAGGCATCTTTCAGACTCAAAATCTCGCGAAGTTGAGATAACATTGATTTAGCGTTTAGATTTATTTATTACCAACATAATTCGATCCAAAAGCCAGATTTTAATATTCAATCAATCAACCACCTAGTAACTATCAATCTTTTTCTTTTATAGACCCTGAAACATTAAGTGCCAACGCTGCGTCACGCGTTCGAACGCGCGTTTCATATAAAACTGCAACGTCCGTACCATACGCGCGTAAGATACGGACGTTCGCAATGCGCCAAGCGCCGCGTATGATACTCGCGTACGGTACGGAAAATGATATAAAAGTTTGTATGTTTGAATTTCTCTTAGTAGGTGTTATATAAATCTATGGGTAGGTCTGCCTATTTGAAGATACGGATGTACGGTATGCGCGTTCGAAAGCGTAACACAGCGTTGGCACTTAATGATTAGTCTCAGTGCCACTAACTACAATGCCTTTTTTATTTTATCGGTGTCTATTTGACTTCAATCTCGACTGATGCTAAGTGAAAATGAGGTCGAAGACGGGCCTAGGAAAGAACTGACTCTTCATAAAACATTGCTGGTTTCATCACCGCAGAACCAGTAATATTTGGCTTAACTTTGCTTCAAGTAATTGCAGACATATTTGATATTATTTGCATACATACACACATACACATCTTCACGCCTGTATCTCTTAAGGGGCAGGCAGAACTCCAGAAGATATCAACCATCTGATGCCACAATTAACGGAGGTATTATAATGATGGAGAGAGACTTGGAGTGATAGAGGAAAACGTCAACAAAACCTCCGTCCCTTAACTGACTTTTACAGTATGCTCGGGAAGAGAAGCAGCTGGCACATTCTATGTTTTTCTTTTGCTCCTAGTCCAGCAATAAATAAATGATTGATTTGATTGATTGATTGAATATTATTTATTAATCAGGTCACTAAACCGATTTCATTTGTTTTTGTCGACTAAACCCGATATATCTGAGAAAACAGTTTAAAATCAGTAAGTAATAAGGAATTATAAATAATACAGAAAGTCACTCGTCCCAATGATCCCAGAATAAAAACAAAAATAAATCTCGACTCGGGTATCCATCATCATATCAAAGCCATGACATTTCTAAATCGATATAAAAGCAATGATTTTAATATAGTAAACTTCAAACTTCTGAATAGTATTCGCCATCACACTCTCCTATATTAAGTTCCTCTAATGTCAAACTTAACGAGGCTTCAAAATCAGTTTTCAACCGACTTCAAAAAGGAGGAGGTTTTCAATTCGTGTGTATGTTTTTTTTGGGTCCATATCGGCCCACATAAAATTCTAACCTCCTATTTTTTGTCTTACTACCGATTTATGTTCATAATTATCATTGTTCATAATTTTACTTTTTAATAATTCTTTTATTCATACATTTTCAGTACTATCAACGAAGCTCCTAACAGTTTGTGATAATATATTTTTTATTCATTCTGTTCCTACCAAGAACCAGTTAAAATTCATAATTTTCTTTTCAGAACTTTTTTCTTCATAACATTTAATGATCATATTGCTTTTATTAATAATGTTGTTACTAAGAACATACGTCAACTCATAACGTCGTCGTTTAGAATAGCTTGCTATATAAAAATAAAATAGTAAAAAATAAAATAACAAATAAATGCAACCGACTACGTCTTACGGTGCGGGAGCCCTTCTTGTTGCATAACAATGTTAATGAATAAATTTGTTTAAAACAAACGTATGAATATAGACATTATGATTATCAATAATATGGATAAAATGTTTATGAATAGGTATTATAGTTATTAATTCGAATGATTATGAGTTTCGATCATGTAAAATCAAAGTGTATGAAACGAGATATTGTGAATTTCAATGATTACGTTTTTTAATATGTAGTGTTTAAATTTTTATGAAGAATGATCATTATGAGTTTAAATGGTATGAGAAACATTTTCTGACTTCCGATTTTAGGAGTTTAAAAGTTATGTGAGACAATGCGCAACCGTCTTTTTTCTGTGTCTTTGTTAAACGATTTTTCGGACAAGTATGAACCGATTTTGTATATTCTTTATCCATATGATAGAGAATACTTCAGAAATGGTCCCATATAATCTACATCGAAGTCGATTGGGTACTTATTAAAAAAAATATATATATATTTCTGAAACCCACACAACATTATCTAGCCCAAATTAAGTTTCTTAAAGAACTTGTGTTATGGATACTAGATAACTGATATACTTAAGAAATATATAAACATACATATTGAATAAATACATATTTTTTATTAGAAAATAAACTTAAATAAACATATAAACGTCCATGACTTGACGTCTAATATCTGTGTTCATCACACAAATATCCGCCGCCGCCGGGATTCGAACCCAGGACCTCTGGCATAGAAGGCAGTGTACGTTACACATACACGAGCTGGTCGTCATGGAGAATATTTATATTGACTACCTTCTACTTCAGCCAAAGTTTTGACGTGAAGTCTGTTTTTTTAATGCTCTGCATTCGTTGATTATTGTAAGCAACTGCTGAGTTGGTCGTTCCCAGATTTGACATAAGAGAAACTTAAATCTAGAGAGCGTTATTTCGAATACGGCCCAATTAAAAAGTCATATCACATTTGATTGATTAATCTTAGCCCCTATTTCAAACAGACAAGGTTCAAAATTCCCTGATTAAGGGACAAAGCAATGATTTTCATATAGAAAACTGTACGATATATTTTTAAATAATATAGAGACCCACCTTTTGCTCGAGCGTTGGTAGATTGTCGAGATTTTCGAAATAGAACGGTGCAGCTGTGTTGGTGTAGTCGTAACCCCATTCTTGGAAGTGGTTAGCGAGATCGAATCCCCTGGAACAAAATATAAATAAATAATTTAACTATTTATTCATGCTTTTTCGATACTTGAGAAAATTTAAATGTGATATTTAAAAGTTATAACAGACATATCAGAAATTTATTAATAAGGAAATAATGGCACACTAATGACATAAAACAACAATCAGCTATTTTGTGAATAAGCTACATTCTATTTAATTTTGCATGTTATTAAAATAGATGACATGGTTTCTAAAACAGATCTTATAGAGACTGGCTAACGAATGTATACAATGGGGGTTTTTGCAAACTTTTTATATGGCAACTTATTCTGGTGTCACTGTTGTCAATCGAACGGTTGTTGGTGGTTTTGGTAATTGGGATATTGGAATTTTCATATTTGAAAATGAATAAAAAAAAGTAAAAATTTAATAGTTTCATAACCAATGTAGGAAACAGCGATACCAGTGACTCTGACGATTCATTCCATATAGAATTGCTGGATTCAGATTTTGATTACAATGAATAAACATATTTATTGAATTTTTTTGTTTTATTTTTAAGCTGCCTATTATTTTAATTATATCATCATCATCACAACTCTTTGTAATGAGCCCACTGCAGGGCATGAGTCTCTCCCCTGGGTGACGAAGAGGTATAGGCCATAATGCACCAAGCTGACTCAGTGCTGGTTGGTGGAGGTCAGATATTTCAGGGCGCCGAAATGGCTTCTGACAAACCCTAACGCCTACTGTATACAAGTATACAGCACCCGGGACCGACTGCTTAACGTGCCCTCCGAAGCACGGAAGTCGTCGTGAAAAATGAATGGTCGGCGGTAATCCAAAGTTCAATCCTACATGTGATATCGTATGATACACACATTAACCACGGCGCCACGACGACTTCTTTAATTATATACTTCTCATCAAAAAGTAGGACACTACCAATATTGTTGTTTTTTACGATAACTTAATTAAAAAAAATAATCAAGTAAGGATTTAATTAATAATTAATAATTTATATTCAAGTTTTATGTAAATTGATCTGTAAATCCGTGATTAGACATAAGTTACACAAGATATGTTTTTTTTAAGTTAGTTGTAAGGTCTGTGGATTTTGTGGATGATAAATAAATAAATAAATCTCGACATCGACTTAGAACGCACCTGTAGTTATAAGCGCAGTACTCGAAATCTATGAAGACGATGCTCGGCTCTCCGCTGTCAGAAGATATTCGGGAACAGAGGCTGTCTGATGTGTTAGCGTCTTCGCATTGCGGTTCCGAGCTCGATCTGTGAAGGAAATATTATAGGACGTTTTTTTCAGTTATTTAAGAGTAATTAAGCATTTTAAACTGAAATTGCTCTCGGGTGGTCTTAGCTGCAAAGCTATACCATTAGATGGAGCTACGTTAGCAATATAACTTAAAACCTAAAATGTGCTAAGTAATGTCTAGGCGTACCGCCAGGCCCCGGTCTGTGGAAGAGCACTCGTCCGGCAAACGAGAGGTCCCAGGTTCGAGTCCTGATTTTTTTCAATAATTAAAAAAATCTCTTACTTACATAGGGTATTTCATTAAGAGTTTCATATCTTTAAATTTAAATTAAAGAAAGTGTGTGTGAGATTTATCAAAATTTTTATTCATTTTAAAGACCTACCGATGACATTATGTGTAGAATATATTGACATTCAAATGTCCGCCACGATCTTTGGATGGGGCGCATCCGAAATGTCTAATCTAATATATAAAATTCTCGTGTCACAGTTTTCGTTGCCATACTCCTCCGAAACGGCTTGACCGATTTTGATGAAATTTTTTGTGCTTATCCGGTATCTATGAGAATCGGCCAACATCTATTTTTTTTTTATTTATATGGCAAAACAACGTTTGCCGGGTCAGCTAGTTATTTATAAATGTGAAAGTTTGGATGGATTTGGACTTTTTTCTCAATCACTGCAAAATAGCGGATCTTCATTTTAATTTTTTTTAGTCTGAATTATCAGGCTTAACACGTTCATTGCCAAACCAAAATTGTAAGGTTTATGTGGGTGGACCAAATCCTATTTTTACATTATTTTAATCTTAAATGTAATAGATAATTATTTCAGGTATATTTATGCAATTAGCATATATGTATGTAATTTTATGTAATATTTTTATATAACTCGACGTCGCGTGATGGGCCATGAAGAGTGCATATTGGAATTTTTGAATGCCCTTGTAGGGAAACTACTCTAAATAACAAAGATAGCAAATTTTACTCCAAAGAAACATTCCTTAATTTCATAAAAGAAATAAAACCGCATTCAAAGATTTTCTAAAATTCGCTCACTTCACCCGGGAATCGAACCGACTAAAATCTGTAAAAATGATACCCTGTAATTTTATTGCATCGATCGTTAGGGTCAATCACAAGAATTAAATCTCTCTAGCATACTAGGTTAATTTAACGAAAGAAAATCCATCGTATCTTCATTTTTAGATTTTAATCGGTTCGATTTCTAGGTGAAGCAAGCAAATTTTCGAAAAATCTTTGAATGCTGTTTTATTTCTTTTCCAAAATAAAGAAATGTTTCTTTATAGTAAAATTTGCTATCTCAATTATTCAGAGTGCGTTCTCTCCAAGAGGCATTCAAAAATTCCACCCTGTAGGTATATCCATATAATGTATATAGAACTATATGGATATACAGGGTGGAATCTGTATTTTCCACCCTGTTTATGAATCTGTAGGCCACGCTCCTTTTCCGATAGACCAACCCCTTCTCCACAAGCCCGTAAAAAGTGCATTGCGATAACCCTTCACGAAATATTCCGTCATAAAAAACTTTTTGGTCTTACCAAATAAAAGAGGCCCTCGAACACGCGACGTCGCGTGCTCAGCAATAGACGTGTTAAAAAAAACTTATGATACTATACGGAGTTATTGTCAAAGTTACCTGATCATGTCTTCTGTCATACTGGGAAGATGGTACAGCAGTGTATCCACATCGTTACACTGTGTCTCGTCCTCAATGAGCAAAATGTTACCTGAAAATAAGTTTAGTTAATCAAATGAAATGTTGTATTTGACTTACATACTTCATGCCTGTATCCCTTATGGGCTAGGCAGAACTGCAGAGGCTATAAAACCATCTTTTAGTATGGACGTCTGGCCAGCACCTGTGCCAAAGAAAATAGTTGTGGAATACCATTATGAAAACACTTAAAATAACTGTTAATTAAATTGTTAGTTACTTTCCGTGTACATTAAGAAACACTGCTTGAATCGACATCGACAATGACCACAGGTGACTGACAACGCCATATTGAAGTCATATTTTTACTGACATTCCTATATTTTTGATTTCTGTCTGGACGTAAAATATGATTTCAATAAAAAAAAATTAGATAATCAAACTGAATTCATAAAATATTGTGTATTTTTGATAGATATTAGTAGTGGTGAAATGTCACTTCCGTACATTAAGTATGTTGACCTTTCAAGATCACCTCTCATTAACCGTTTTCTAACTTTTTGTTTTAAAACTCGTATGCTTCGAAGTAATAATATATTTTTTAAGTTTTTGTTATTTTTTATTCATTCTAAGAACACAAGACAAATCTCTATAAGTTTGGAACACATTTTATTGATAGATTGAGTACGTACATACAGTAAGTACTTCCGGCCATTTTGGATAACTGTGGAGATTTATGGCAATACCGTTGTTTTGTTTTTTCGTCAACAAAAATTTATAAGTAAACGGTTAATGAGAAATGATGCTGAAAGATCAACAAACAAACAAATTTCAAGACTTTTTTATCTGTAGGTTTCACAATCAATATATACTGACGTAATGGAATATCGACTATTGTATTGTCATTAGGAATGTGAAAATATGACATAAACATGGCGTCGTCGTCGGTCGCTTGTGGTCATTGTCGATTCAAGTTGTTTTTCATAAAATGTACATGAAAAGTAACTAACAATTTAATTAACAGTTATTTTAAGTGTTTTTATAATGGTATTCCACAACCATTTTATTTGGCACAGGTGCTGGCCAGACGTCCCTACTAAAATGAAACACGTTATTTGGCTGTTGACTAAAAAACAACCTACTATAAAACCTCAACTCACCTTCCTGCAGATCGTTATGGCAGAAGACCACCGGAGATTCTACAGTGGCAATGAACTTCTTGATCCATTCGACCTCCTTGTCAAAATCTATTTTACGTAGCTGGGCCAGTATATCCTTCTCGGCTTGGCTCTACAATAAAATTATAAAATAAAACATAGGATATTAGATAATCACGCTTATTATCGGCCAACTTGCAAAAGGAGGAGGTTGTCGATTCGTGTGTATGTTTCTTTTGAATATCAAAAAAAAGCAAAAAGTTTTATTCATCTTAGGAATTACACAAAACACTTGATGAAGTCAGTCATCACATACTTCGGCTTTAACTAGTTGTTGATAGTTGTTAAATAAGATATTACAGTAGACCAAGAGACTTTTGTCGGCGGAAAAATACTCTTGGCACTCTTTTTCAATCAGAATTATCAAATTAATACAAATAGGTACAGCGCAAATTGACCGTGACATGAAAAGACAACAAACACAAGACAGCTAATTGTGAGAGCCAATGTCATGCCACAACCAAATTGCTTACATAATAGGTGCAATGAGCTATGTATGCACAATACGAACATGACAAACTGGGACCAGAGTATTTGAACAAGAATGGAATCAAATAGTCATAGTATCATTAGCAATTTGTATCTTTGTTACGTGATTTTAGGGACAGTTATGCATTGATTTTGATGATTCTCGTTTCATAGAAGATTTTTTGTCCTTATAGGGTTGGTGTAGAATAGCCCTACAGCCCTTAGATAAACGTGTTGTAAAGGGCGACTAATGCGAAAGACTCCCAGCTTTTTTATATTGTAAGGATAGGACGTTTGTCTTCCATGCCACCTGATGGAAAGTGCGCATGAAGACTATGGTGTTACACGTCCATCCACGAGAAACCTATTCACTCGACACTTAAAAGTTCCAGGACTGTAGTGGTCAGGAAAAACAGACGCAGGCAGATTGTTCCACACCTTGGCAATCCGTACCAAAAAGGAATAGCCCTACAGGAGAATAGCCCTACAGCCCCTAGATAAGCATTTTGTAAAGGGCGACTAAAGCGAAAGATACCGCTACCTACCGCTTGGTGGTAGGAATCCATCAGGTCTTCGACGGTTCGTCAAAGGTGACTATCTCCACGTTTTCCCACTGCCTTATCACGTAACTTGCAAGAGCAAAGCGATGGCATAAATTACGCAAAATTTGCTAAAAAAGAACTAATTCGTATTACGT
Source organism: Stenoptilia bipunctidactyla (assembly GCA_944452665.1). Lineage (NCBI taxonomy): Eukaryota > Metazoa > Arthropoda > Insecta > Lepidoptera > Pterophoridae > Stenoptilia > Stenoptilia bipunctidactyla. The sequence continues at coordinate 3,582,177 of OX101750.1, read as the reverse complement.
TACAGCAAAAACAAAAAACCGTCGACTGTGCTGCCTCTATCGTACAATCGATGTACTTAACTTACGAGATGTTCGATTTTTTGTTTTAATCTTGTTTTTATACTTTTCTGCGAAATTTTAAAAGCAAACATCTGTTTCACATTTTATTAGTTTCTTTTTTAGCTACCAAATTGTTTTTGGCGCTAGAATCGTTACAATAAATGCATTCTGCGATCAACGAACGATTGAACCGCTATCGCTTATGTACATAATACGATGTAAAGCAATGGATCGCGCGATTGTTTGTTGCAAATCTATCGTTCTGTCACATTGTTACTTTTAAATACGTGTGTATCCAATAAAAATTGATGTTATCATTAGAACAAAAAACAGTTTTGAAAGGTACAACAGGCGGCCTTAGTGCTATAAAGCGATTTCTTACAGACAACCTGACAGAATATTTTTTTTCCTATATCGTAAAGATATTATATTAAAAAAAAAATTCATTCACTTAAATCGCATCACTATTTCCTTTCTTCCCTAAAGTGGGCACACTGGAACTGTCAGTTTACTGCATTGAATTATTTGCCAGGGTATAGTGATTTAAACCAACTTATCTACGTCCACTGAAGATTCGTCATTTTTGTTTTGATTGATACACAAATCGATATTAAGTGGAGATTGACAACTATGCTATACGCATCAGATTATCATTAAAAAAAAGATTAAGTGCCAACGCTACGTTACGCGTTCATACGCGCGTACCATACGTCCGTATGTTCAAATAGGCACACCTACCCATAGATTTATGCAACACCTACTAAGAGAGATTCAAACATAGAAACTATCATAACATCTTCCGTACTGTACGCGCGTATCATACGCGGCGCTTGGGGCATTCCGAACGTCCGTATCCAACGCGCGTATGGTACGGATGTTGCAGCTTTGTAAGAAACGCGCGTTCGAACGCGTGACGCAGATAAATAACAAATAGTACTTACCAGCGAAGCAGTATTAAACGTGCTTGCAAGCCGCTCTTCTTTCGCAGTTTTTGTCCATTTGTACATGCTTTTCCATATCCAGTTAGGTTCCTTTGACAACGGGACGTCCATGCAATGTATGGCCGCTATTTTCTCGGCAATCTTCATGGAAAGGGCCGGTTCGGCTAGCTCGCGCGTCAGTAGACATCTTGCCTGGTGGAGAAGATAAAAGCGTAGAGATGAGTTTATGCCAAAGCATTTCTGGAAGTAGTACCTAAAGAATTCAAAAAAGCTGATCTGGCAGATTTTTGACAACTCATAAAATGTATTAAAACAACATATAGTGCAAATAATAGCTCATGTTCGGTTAATTCCAAATCATTTACTTATATTAGAAACCGCAGCAAGGATTTTAATATTTTCAACCGAATTCCAAAAAAGGAGGCGGTTCTCGATTCGTCTGGTATTTTTTGTGTCTTTATTACACGATATTTCGGTAAATTATAAATTGATTTTGAAAATGCAATTCAAATTGTTGTTTCATATGATATAACTTGCGTATATAAATTGTGAAATAAATAAACATTTATTCCTTTCCATGAATGTTAGATAGAGAATGTTTTTGATTATTCTGCATTACGCCAACAAAACAAAGTACCTATGGTTTATCGACAGAGGACGTAACGCCTGATAAAGTATACAGCCACGGTTAACATTTGATCCGGGACTTAGCGCATGCGCGATAACGCTCACAAACATTCATAGATAGGTTAGTTTCTACGTCTTACGGTTGTATGATAAGTATGAAAGTAACTATTAGTAATAATAAGAATAACTGAAAAAAATAAAGTTTTAAATCTAAAACCCGACGACTCAAACACGCTCTAAAAAGGTCAATGGTTTTAAATACTTGAATTGTACCACTTAGTTTAATTTCCGCGTATTATTTGAGAAAAGTACTATACAAGCCTTGGCCGCAACTCGCTTAGGAATCTTTATTTGTTTACATACAGACAGGGTAATAGTTACAGACAAAATAAAATTAAAACAAAAATAATTACATTATACGTAGTAAACAAAAAGGCTAAGGCACAGCTAAATATCATTGAAGGATTCCATCCCACAACAACGCTGATAATTCTGCCTTCGCCTGCAAGAGGATACTTCAACTTCACGTGTGCAATACGAGTAAATTCATCATCATCATCATCACAACTCCGTGTAATGGGCCCACTGCATGGCATGAGTCTCTCCTCTGGGTGACGAGGAGGTTTAGGCCATAATCCACCGAGCTGGCCCAGTGCTGGGTGGTGGATGTCAGAATTTTCAGGGTGCCGATATGGCTTCTGACAAACCCTAACGACTACTTTATACAAGTATACAGCACCCGGGACCGACAGCTTAACGTGCCCTCCGAAGCACGGAAGTCGCCGTGAGAAACGAATGGTCGGCGGTCATCCATTTAAGTACCGACCGCGCTGAACGTTGCTTAACCTGTGATATCGTATGATACACACGGATTTGTGATACAGAAGGATTCAAATGTAGGAAAAATAAAATATCACAATCATGGCATCGTAAGAAGAAATTTGTGAGAGTATCATCGCGCTTAGTATAACAAAGCTGTAGTGCCAGCACAGAACTATATCGACTCGTATGTTTACGAATGTTCGTATAGTATGGAGTCGGTTGCAAGTTTTTAGTAACATGGTATTTTTTTATTTTACAGTTATTTAAGAGTACAACATGTTTACAAACATTCAAAATAATAAGGCAGACATTTATTTAAGCTGGCCGTTCGGCAATGGATAGATTTCAATTATTGCTTACAAACCGTCTTACAAAGTTCTGTGCTCGCACTGCTGAATAGTTTAATTCTTTAAACGCGCTAATCTCTAATAGGAAGAGTTAGATTTGACGAAATATTTTTGCTGCCAGTGACAAACTGCGAATTTTTCGACCCCGAAATAATTTCTTGATAAAAATTAAACGAAAAGAGAATTTCTCAAAATCTACTGGGATTTTTATATATAATAATAATAATAATAAATTGTTTATTTCGGATAACAGGAATACAGATATCAGTAAAAACAAGTAGGTATTTAATTCTTGTTATTTATCTTATACATAGATTAAACAGACTACAGAAACAGGTATTATATGGTTCAGACTAACTCTAACCTAATAATACTAAGTAGTTTAGATTTGTACATACATACATACATAACGTCACGCCTGTCTCCCTAATGGAGTAGGCAGAACACCAGAGGCTATAAAACCATCTGATGCCACGTTTGACAAATTTGGAGGTATGGTGCAGTGATTGGGGATCAGCCTATCGCCCACAAAAACGTCGATAAAACCTCCGTCCCTTAACTGACTTTTACAGTATGCCCAGGAAGAGAAGCAGCTGGCACATTCTACGTTTTTCTTTCACTCTCAGTCCCGCATGGTAGTTTATAGGAAAAAGTTTCATAGATAAATCTTTAAATATAAAAAACATTTTTTTTTATCAAATAAGGATGGGACATTTAGCTTTCATGACTGTAAGTTATCAATCATGAAGGCTAACGTCGTAATCGTCCACCCATGAGCAAAAACTACATTTTTAATTTTTGTATAAGTGTATAAGTCACCTAACTAGGGTTGTCAACCATACCGTTCTTAACAGTATTATACTGTTTTTAACTACATTATACTGTTTACTGTTGAACAAAAATAAAGTATTCAATATACTGTTTTCAGCATAAGAAGCTAAACACTGTAAATGCTAGACTTTAATTAATAATTTGTGCAAGAAACTCTAAAAATATGTGTTTCAAACATGAAATAAACTGAGTACGGTTCATTTTTCCAAAATACTGTTTGATATTCTTTTCAGACTCAAATATACTGTATTTCTGTTAAAAAAAGTTAGCAATCCTACACCTAGCCCTTAAAACAGTCTTATACAGGGTGACTGGTAGGTCACTTTTGAAATTCAAGGACGTGATAGTTTGAGATCATACACGAAGAGAAAAAATATATTAAACTAGCTTTATCCTGCAACTTCGTATGCCCTTAACTACCCTTCTCGTGGAAATTTCAGAAACTTTACAACCAGACACCCACTGAAAGAACCTTTATACCAAGTATCACACCCATGCACTCAAGGAATAAGTTTTTTTCATACAAACTAAAAATCATATATTTCCCGTGCCCGTGGGAATTTCGGGAATTTTTTTCGTAGCACAACCAGTCACTCTTTAGAGAACCTTCATGCCAAGTATCACATACGTACACTCAAGGAATAAGATTTTTCATACAAACTAAAAAGTCCAACCCTTCCCGTGGGAATTTCGGGAATTCCTTCCATAATACAAACAGAAACTTATTGAGAAACCTTTATAACAAGTATCACATCCGTGCACTCAAGGGATGGGATTTTTTCATACAAACTAAAACATCATATATTTCCCGTTCCCGTGGGAATTTCGGGAATTTCTTTCATAACACAAACAGACATATATTGAGAAACCTTTAAACTAAGTTTCACATCGGTGCACTCAAGGAATAAGATTTTTCATACAAACTAAAAAGTCCTATATTTCCCGTTCCCGTGGGAATTTCGGGAATTCCTTCCTTAGTGCACCCCTACATCCCCTAAAGAATGTATGTTCCAAATTTCAGCTCTCTACGCTCAGTAGTTACGGCTGTACGTTGTCTGTCAGTCACTCAGTCACTCAGTACCTCAGTAGGTACCTCAGTACCTCAGTCACTCAGTCAGTAACGGAACAGTTTTATATATATTGATTGATGATTGATGATATAACTTATTACTGAATAAACTTAACCGAAAGTAAAAGAATCGATTACGCAACGCATGGTTACGCTAGCGTTGGCAGCGTGCGGCATCTATATTTTTGCCGACACAAGTCGCGTAAATCAAGAATGAGGAGGAGAATCAAGAATGAGGAGATTCGCAGGCGAACCAATGTCACCGACATAGCCAGAAGGATTGCAGAGCTGAAGTGGCAATGGGCAGGGCACATAGCTCGCAGAACAGATGGCCGGTGGGGCAGAAAAGTTGTCGAGTGGCGGCCACGTACTGGGAGACGCAGCGTAGGCAGGCCCCCCGCACGATGGACCGAGCGACGTGGAAGAACTTGGGGGAGGTCTATGTCCAGCAGTGGACGTATACAGGCTGTGGATGATGATGAAGTCGCGTAAAGTATTGGTATATCTCTTACCGTCGCGTCCCTTTCTCTACCTAGTATAACACCTAACATAAACCTTTTAAACTTCCCCAACCCTCCCCACCCACTCACCGGGATGTACTCTTCGATCCTGCCGCCGGAGAAGACGCCATGCAGCTTGGGCCCCAGTCGCCGCTCTGACAGTAGCGTGAAGATGACAGACTCAGTCACGATGGCGTCCATCGCTCGTTCGCCGTGAACTTGCCCGTAGATGCGGATTAGCACCTGGGAGAGAAGATTTATTATTATTATTTATTGTACAGAAGGCAGCCTGTCAAATTTCTCCAACCTAATTTCAACAAAAGAAGGCGTCGTGGCGCCGTGATTACAATGCATATCAAACGATATCGCGCTCAGTGCGGTATTAAGATGGGTGACCGCCGACCGTTCATTTCTCACGACAACTTCCGTGCTTCGGAGGGCACGTTAAGCAGTCGGTCCCGGGTGCTGTATACTCGTATACACAGTAGTCGTTAGGGTTTGTCAGCTATTTCGGCACCCTGAGATATCTGACATCCACCAACCAGCTCTGGGCCAGCTTCGTGGATTACGGCCTAAACCTCCTCGTCACCCAGAGGAGAGACTCATAGCCCTGCAGTGGGCTCATTACACGGAGTTGTGATGATGATGATGAATTTTCAACTTCATATCGAGAGCATAGAGTTCAGATTCAATTACATTTTTTTGACAGATTTGTAACGCTTTGTCTGCCGCCTTCTCTGTCACATGATAAAAGTCGTCGTCGAATCGTGGTTACTGTGTATATCATACGATATCGTAGGATAAGCAACGTTCGGCACGGTCGGTACTTGGATGTGTGACCGCCGACCATTCATTTCTCACGGCGACTTCCGTGTTTTGGAGGGCACGTTAAGCATTCGGTCCCGGGTGCTGTTAACTTGTATACAGTAGTCGTTAGGGTTTGTCAGAATCCATTTTGGCGTCCCTAAAATTCTGACGACCAACAGCACGGGCACAATTTATGGGTTAGCTACACCTCGTCACCCAGGGAAGAGACTCATAGCCCTGCAGTGGGCTCATTACTAAGAGTTTCTGTTTCTGTTTCGTCTGGTGGCTCTGGCGGGCGGTGATTTGCTCCGGCAATATTTTATGAAGAGCCAGTCCTTAACTTTGCCCGTGTGCTGTCATCTTTTTTTTTTTTTTATCAGTGACTAAACCCGCGTTTCACCTCAATCTTACCTGATGGTAAGTGACGATGAGGTCGAAGATGAAAGCACACGGGTTTAGGAAAGAACTGGCTCTTTATACAATATTGCCGGAACACATTACCGCCGGAGCGGTAACATTTGGCGGCAGACTTTATATAAAGGGTGGTCGCTAGCCAGGCGGACCCAGAAGGGATCCTACCACCAAGATAACTTCGACCTCATCTCCACTTATCATCAGCAGGGCTATTCTCCTAAGCAACAGCGTCGTGCTCACCGATGCATCAGCGACGACTGACATAATTGGTATTCACATAACACATAACTCGACCCCAGCGCTCGCCGCTGTTTGCCATCTCGTCGACGAGCTCGTTGTATAGCACAGCGCTGTTATTTTAGTTACGCAGATAGGCCTGCAGGTGAGGTAAAAGGGTTGAGATAAAGATATTACCTTCCTAGGTTCCTCGGCGTACAGTGAATAGACGCTGACCGCTGTTGAGTCGGTGATGGAGATTGAAGGCCTTCGTATCTCCGTCTCGGGCAAGGACACGTAGTACAGGAAGTTTGAGAGACCCCCGCTGTGGACGATAAAAGGGATTATTAATGATGATTTAAAAAAAAATCGTAGAATTATATTTTAGGGTGGTATTTAAAAAAGTGACGGTACCTAAACTAAAATTGAAGTGAGAAAATACTGAATTTGGCTTACTATTTTACTAACTGACTGCAATTCACGGGAAATCAATAGAACAGCAACTTAAAAACATTAAATTGAGTTAATTAGAATACAAATTTATAATATGTAGGCGACCTAGTATTTGTGTTTTTTTTCAATATTTAGCTAATTATTCATTTATAGTGGGACGGTATAACCTTAAATTAAGTGTTTCTAGTACAAAAACCTCTTACGAAAATACTAAAATGAGTAAGTAGAAATAGGTACGTATTATTACATACATACATAACTTCACGTCTGTATCCCGTATGGGATAGGCAGAACACCAGAGGTTATAAGACCATCTGATGTCACGTTTGACAAATTTGGAGGCATTATAATAGTGGAGAGAGACTATTGCTGTGACAGGGGGTCAGCTTATCGCCCACAAAAAAGCCTCCCATAACACCTCGGTCCCTTAACTGACTTTTATAGTATGCCCGGGAAGAGAAGCAGCTGGCACATTCTATGTTTTTCTTTCGCTCCCGGTCCAGCATAGAAGTATTAGATGTATTATTACGTATAATAATGTGTACGTATTATTATTATCCCGAAAATTCTCAAGCATTTGAAGTCTTTACAAATCAACATTTTCATCAACTTCGCTGAGAAACTGCAATAACTAACCGAAATACTAATATTTTATTTAGTCAAATGTATGTTTATGTATTTCTCAAGTTCACCTATCCGATATCGTGTAACCATAAAACAATTAACAAACTTAATTTGGGCTAGATAAAGTGGTGTGAAAATTAGAAATAATTATTTATTGATGAATAGGTGACTAAACTTTTATGAAAACATCCGCTCGCTATCATAACAGTTTAAAAGCCGGCATTTGAACTTAGTGCCGACGCTGCGTTACTCATTAGAACGCGCGTACCGTACGTCCGTATCTTCAAATAGGCACACCTACCCATACATTTATATAACACTGACTAAGAGAGATTCAAACATACAAACTTTCATAACATTTTCCGTACCGTACGCGCGTATCATACGCGGCGCTTGGCGCATTCCGAACGTCCGCATCTTCTAATAGGCACACCTACCCATACATTTATAATAACACCTACTAAGAGAGATTCAAACATACAAACTTTCATAACATTTTCCGTACCGTTCCGTATCATACGCGGCGCTTGGCGCATTCCGAACGTCCGTATCGAACGCGCGTATGGTACGGGACGTTGCAGTTTTGTATGAAACGCGCGTTCGAACGCGTGACGCAGCGTTGGCGCTTAGGCCTTCATTATTGAAGGCCAGACTGTCAGGTAATATTTTAAAGTTTTTGCATTGAACAATGCTCAATTATTCTTAAATAGCTGAAAAAATATGCTAAATAAAATCACTTTACCAGGACTCACTGGTTTAGCTCCTATCTCGTATCCTATTAGTTAGATGGAGCTACGTTAGCAATATAACGTAAATACAGAATATGCTTAGTGATTTCGATGGCGTGTCGCCACTCGAGAACTTTTCTGCCCCACCGGCCATCTGTACTGCAGGCTATGTACGAGGGTCATTTGAAAAGTTCCTAGCCTAACGTACTTAATGAAACCACATGATTTTGATTATATTTTTATTTTTCAACATACTCTCCCCCGAGCTCAATACACTTTTTCCATCGACCCGGTAAGGCTTCGATACCCATTTTAAAAAAATCTTCGTCTAACTCCTCAAAATAAGCGTCTACGGCGGCTATGACCTCTACATTTGTAAAAAAATGTTTACCACCTAAAAATTTTTTCAGCTTTGGGAACAGGTAGAAGTCTGACGGTGCTAAATCCGGTGAATATGGGGGATGAGGTAACAATTCAAAGCCACACCGATGGATTTCTGCCATGGATTGCACAGAAGTGTGAACGCGTGCATTGTCCTGATGAAACAAGACCTTCTTCCTCAATAAACCTGGACGTTTTTCTTTGATTTTTTCTCTCAAAAGCCGCAGCAGGTTGCAGTAGTAATCAGAATTTATTGTTTCACCCTTTTTTAAATAATCCACCAGAATTATACCCTTTGCATCCCAAAAAACTGATGCCATGACTTTGCCAGCCGATAAAACCACTTTTGCCTTCTTTGGGGTGGGTGATCCTGCCCTTTTCCATTGTTTCGACTGTTCTTTTGTCTCAGGTGTATTGTGGTGAACCCAGGTTTCATCCATGGTTATAAATCTTTCAATAAATTCCTGTGGATCAGCTTCATATAACTCTAAACAGTCGCGGGAAGTTGTGAGTCGGTTGCGTTTTTGTTCCACTGAAAGCAGCCGCGGTACCCACCGCGCAGACACCTTAGAGAATCCAAGTTCAGAAGTAATTATATGATGTGTTCGCTCAGAAGAGATGCCTACAGTCTTAGCTATTTCCTCGACTGTCAATCTTCGGTCAGATAAAATTAAATCACAGATTTTTTCTTTGTTTTCATCAGTGGAAGCCGTCGAGGGCCGGCCACTACGGGGCTCATCTTGAATGGACTCACGACCACGTTTAAACTCTGCCACCCAATTTTTAACAGTCGCATACGAAGGAGCGGACTCACCTAAAGTGGCAGACATGTCTTCATGTATAGCTTTTGGAGTTAAACCTTTCAAATACAAGTATTTTATCACTGCACGATGTTCAATTTTATCCATTTTCAAAAATTGCTCTGACTTGACTTACGGTATCACGTGTAAACGAACAATTAATTATTGCAAATAAACTAAACTGTGCATACTTGTTGCTAAATAATGTAGCTATAAAATGAGGGTAGTTATAAAATATACCGACGAGTCTAACAATGTTAGGCTAAGAACTTTTCAAATGACCCTCGTACCACTTCAGCTCTGCAATCCTTCTGGCTATGTCGGTGACTTTGGTTCGCCTGCGAATCTCGTCATTCCTGATTCGACCCCGCAAGGAAACTCCGAGCATAGTCCTTTCCATTGCCCGCTGAGCGACTTTAAGCTTATTTATAAGGCCCATAGCAGGCCTGGCTCACTCCGCGCGGTACATCCGTTATTTACCTACAGCCAAGCGCTCCGGCGGCGGATTTCGAATCAGTCGTGTGTCACGCGCGGGCGTTGTAGATACCTACCTACCTAATAGCACTCACAGTAATTATATGATCGAGGTCGCAAATAGTATTTAAAAATGGACATAAAAAAAAAAAAAAAATTAGATTATGTTTAGATTTGATTATGTTCAATTTAGTAAGCAAAACATAGGTAGTATTACTAATTATTCGTCGTAACTTTTATTTCATTTTGTATGTACTTTAGGTAAGTTGAAATAATATTTTTTACAAAGGTAGAATAACAGTAATACCTACATCGGTAGATACTTAATTACAAATAAGGAGATTAATTATTCTTCACTAGGCAGCAACCCTAACAGCGTAAGAAAAGATAAGAGGCATGCGATAGAAAGAGACAAAACTTCTAGGTATATAAATTTGCAGGTACGTAATGCTGTGCGAGCTGAATTCCACCGTATCGCGTCGTAGCAAGACTCGAATTTATTTAGATCTTCTTGCGGAGTAATTCTTCTGTACCAACGGTACTATTACTTATTCTGTGCCCATAGTTAGCGACCACGTTCATTTACCAATGAAAAACTTAGTAGTTGAGTGATCTTGGTTGCAAACATCCTCACGCTATCACACTTAGCAAGCCAGGGTATGAACCTTGGCCGTGATACAACAAACTCATTGGTACACAATCTAAGGTCATCGCTCTTAGCGGCGCACGCAAAACAACAGTAATGTCTGTAATTATGATTACGTTATTATTAGCATTGAATATTTGCAAATACTTGGTATTATTTTATTAATACATACATACATACATAACTTCACGTCTGTATCCCTTAATAATAATAAATAAATTATAAAAAAAAAATATTCCAGTATACCTAAGCGTTACAACAGATGTCAACAAAAATTTTTGTTCGATCATATAGGTACTGCTTTAAATAAAGCGTGCAAAACAGTTTCATTTCATTTTAGACATTAACAAATTATATTTTTTAACTAATCTACTATTAAAAGAAAGTCTAATACATAATATTATTACATAAAAATGAGCAATATGTCATAAGATAAAACAATAATTAGTCATTTAAAATTAATTCACAAATAAAGCTGCAGATCATTAAAATAAAAAAAGAACTCAAATTCAATTTATTAATTATAATAAAAAAAAGAGCTAATGATTTTGTTAAGGAATATAGAATGTTACAATATAGAGTTAGTCAAATCTAAGAAATTAAAATATCAATGTCAAATCTTAAAAAATAATCTATACTAATATTATAAAGAGGAAACCTTTGTATTTTTGTATGTTTGTATTGAATAGGCTCAAAAACTACTGGACCGATTTCAAAATTTCTTTTACCATTACTTAGAGGGATTCTTCCGAATCCGTATAGGCTACTTTTTTTCCCGAAAATCCCGCGGGAATTGAAATTGCGCGGGTAAAACCGCGCGCAACAGCTATTATAATATAAATTTAAATATTCATGGGGTAGGCAGAACACCGGAGGCCATCTGATGTCACGTTTGACAAAAAAGAGAAGCAGCTGACACATTCTACGCTTTTCTTTCGCTCCCAATCCCGCATGATTGAGTTGGTTCGATAGTACAATTATTTTATGCCTTCATAGTCAATCCAAGATTCTTTCAAACGATATCGTTAGGTATCTGTATTTTGGAGCTCATGGGAACAGTATAAAAGAGTTTACTGCTCAAAAGTCAAAGTCAAAAAGTTTCATACGTATTTAAGTACACCACTTCCATGCTGGACTGGGAGTGAAAGAAAAACATAGAATGTGCCAGCTGCTTCTCTTCCCGGGCATACTGTAAAAGTCGGTTAAGGGACAGAGGTTTTATTGGCATTTTTGTGGGCGATAGGCTGACCCCCTGTCACTGCAATAGCCTCTCGCAATCATTATAATACCTCATTAGTCAAACGTGACATCAGTTGGTATTATAACCTCTGATGTTCTGCCTACCCCATAAGGGATACAGGCATGAAGTTATGTATGTATGTTAAATACACTTGAAATAGTGAAACTGTTTAAAAATTGAAATGAATCTACCACTACTTCGGAAAGTTGATCTGTTTATTTCTAATAGAAATTTGTACCAGCGGAGCTGTTACTGGAGAGATGTACCTAACAAAACCAAAATATGCGTGTGCTTGTGAATGAATTATTTATCTACTAAAGAATGGACTATCAGATGCATTTTTTATCAAATTCATTCGATTATTAGTTTCAGAGACTCAAAACAATAAACTATTCAGTATTGTTAGGTATATTAGTTTTAGAAGCATACGAGCTTTTTCCCGCAACTTCGTACGCGCATAAACATAAAATTCCTTCCATAATACAAACAGACACTTAGTCAAGAACCTTTATACCAAGTATCACATCCATGCACTCAAGGAATATAACTTTTTCATACAAATTAAAACATCATATATTTCCCGTTCCCGTGGGAATTTCGGGAATTCCTTTGATAACAAACTTTACAAGTTTCACATCGGTGCACTCAAGGAATAAGATTTTTCATACAAACTAAAAAGTCCTATATTTCCCGTTCCCGTGGGAATTTTGGGAATTACTTCCTTTGTGCACCCCTACATCCCCTAAAGAATGTATGTTCCAAATTTCAGCTCTCTACGCCCAGTAGTTACGGCTGTACGTTGTCTGTCAGTCACTCAGTCAGTAACGGAACAGTTTTATATAATACTAGCTGACCCGGCAAACGTTGTTTTGCCATATAAATAAATAAAAAAATAGATGTTGGCCGATTCTCATAGATACCGGATAAGGACAAAAAATTTCATCAAAATCGGTCAAGCCGTTTCGGAGGAGTATGGCAACGAAAACTGTGATACGAGAATTTTATATATTAGAAGATATTGATTGATGAAAATCTATTCGATTGCCGTCTTACAATGATTGTATTAACTCGTCACTAAAGATTATCATTAATCTGCCAGTTGCCTTGAAAATCTAAAACTGGTCAAGTACGTGTCGTTCCCTCACTCCGAGAGTTCCGTATCAACTTGACGTTTGTCACGGTTAGGGTTGCCAAACATACTGTTTTTTTCACTCCATTATACCGTCGGTGGAAGGATGATCTGGACGCATTTAGCCCAAACTGGCCCACGGAAACAGCTGATCGCCTAAAATGGAAAGAGAAAAGGGAGGCCTTTGCCCAATTTTGGGACACCCAGGGCTAGTAATAATAATAATAATACCCGACCGACTGGTCTTATTGTCGGGTCTTTTCCGCCGAAGGCGACCTGATTTTTATATACCGAATAATAATAATTATACTGTTTACTGTTGAAGAAAAATAAATACTGTTTTCAGCATAAAAAGCTAAGCTCTTCATATGCTAGACTTAAATTAATAATTTGTGCTAGAAACTCTAAAAAAGACGTGTGGCACTCGGAGACTGCCGCGGTAAAGCTATTGCATACCATTTTTTATCAACTTATGCAATTATAATCTGTGCCGGTCGGAATGGGGGGTGTTAGGTTTTTTTTCGTTACGGAATTTCTGGATTCGGTCCCCACGCTCAAGGCCCGCGATAGAAGCTATGCAATAGCTTAAAAATGTGTTTAGAACATTAAATAAATTGAATACTGTTTATTTTTCCAAAATACTGTTTGATATTATTTTCAGACTCAAATATACTTTATTTCTAGAAAAGTAATTTGGAAACCCTAGTCACGGTGATCGAGTCCCGAAGATTTTCCCACCGAGTCATGTTGTGCCGAAATGTCTCACAATCAGTTTGTTTTAATAATCAACGAATGCAGAGCATTAAAAAACCGACTTCACGTCAAAACTTTGGCTGAGTTATAATGTCATCGACGTAAACATTCTCCGAAATCATACATATTTTTTTAAAAGTTTGGAATTTTCAGTGAAGTACTCAACCGATTTCGATGAAATTTAAATGGGACCAACTATGAAGTATCCTCTATCATCTGAAACAACAATTTTCAAAATCAATTCATAATTGTCCGAAATATCGTGTAACAAAGACACAAAAAAAACATACAGACGAATTGAGAACCTCCTCCTTTTTTGGAAGTCGGTTGAAAAGTAAATTTTTCCTTTTTTTTATTTGTACCTCAAGTTGTCTGAACTAATTTATTATGCTTGCCAAATTTCATGATTCTAGGTCAACAGGAAGGAAGTATCTCAAGCTTTTATTAAATTGCATATCCGTATTTTTTTATCGCGTTGACCTAGACGTGCCTATGTTTTGCTAAAATAATACTAGGTACTAAAGACGACTCTCATCGCTTACATTTCAATAATCTAAATGTACATCATATGTACTACTTTTTTTATATTGTAAAGATAGGACGTTTGTCTTCCATGCCACCTGATATAAAGTGCGCATGAAGACTATGGTGTTACACGTCCATCCACGAGAAACCTATTCACTCGACACTTAAAAGTTCCAGGGCTGTAGTGGTCAGGAAAAACAGACGCAGGCAGATTGTTCCACACCTTGGCAATCCGTACCAAAAAGGAACTATCGAAGCGTTTTGTTCGACTTCTTGGTAAATCCACTATACAGGGTAATTGGAAAAATGCTGGTGAAACTCTACAGAGGGATTAGGTATCGATAACCAAGTATATTTAAAATGTTAAAAAAATTTAAAAAAAAATTAAAAAAAAAATTAAAAAATTCACTATATTTTTTTTGTCACTTAGAGATAAAGTTCATCAATTTAAACAACTTTCCCCAAGAAACGATGTATCTAAAACGCATAAGAAAAAAGCTATTATGAATTGTTTTTACGTGAGCAGTCAGCTGCTATGTGGCACAGTGACCTACTTTTGCGCCCGACTTCGCAACCTGGCGTCAACGACCTCGAGCGGCCGGCTGCTCACGTAAAAACAATTCATAATTGCTTTTTTCTTATGCGTTTTAGACACATCGTTTCTTGGGGAAAGTTGTTCAAATTGATGAACTTTATCTATATGTAACAAAAAAAAATTAGTGATTTTTTTTATTTTTTGAAAAGTATTTTTTTAAATTTTTTTAACATTTTAAATATACTTGGTTATCGATACCTAATCACTCTGTAGAGTTTCACCAGCATTTTTCCAATTACCCTATATAGGGATGGAAGTTCTGTCTGCGTCTGGTAGTCCGGTGGTAAAAAGGGGTGCGTTCAATTTGGTCAAAAAGAGCATTCGCACAATAACCAAAATGTAGCCGATAAAATACTGTCAAACAAGCAACCTTACGACGATGCTCCAGCGTCTGCATTTTTTTATTTGAAAGGTTGTTGTTATTTACGAGTTATTACTACTATAGCAATTTCTAAGCATCGGGATCCTCGCGCGATTCTCACCATCCAATTTCTAAGCATCGGGATCCTATGTGCTACTCCAGACTCTACACTATCACTACCTATTACAAATGTCATCCGAATCCGTTGAGAAATTCTGCCGTGATTGAGGAACAAACATCCATACATCCAAACTTTCCCATTTATTATTAAGGTATTAGTAAGATAGTGCGGTGGGGAACCGCCTCAACACGTACTTTGTATCTGTTGTATGTGAACTTATTTTGTTCTATTAAATAAAACACTTTTTAACCGGATTTATCGCGTATATTTACATTTTAAATTTTAGCTGATATTGATAACCGGATTTATCGCGTATATTTACATTTTAAATTTTAGCTGATATTAAAAATCGAAGAGCTTCAAAGTCTGCAGTTTGTGAGCATTCCATGGACAAGCCCAACCACTACTTAAGGTTTGACTCTGTGAAAATTTTATCTAGAGAGAAGCATTACATTCCTAGAATGATCAGAGAAGCGATTGAAATTAAAAGATACCCTAATTTCAATAGAGAAGCTGGTTGGAAACTATCACCGACATGGGACCCTATCCTGAAAAACATTAAATCTAACATCCAGCAAGCTGCACGACCTGAAACTCAAGATACTGTCAGCTCGTTTTGTGTCAATCCAGCGGGGCTAGCATGCTACTGTCGACAGCGATAAATCGGGCCTTTTATCGATATTTTCTTAGAATATGGTATTTAGTGTATGTAATTTATTAAGATTATGACATATTTGGTTCTGTGGTCTTAATCATGGTATCAAATCGAGTAATTCTATCTATTATGGTGCGCATATTAGCTTACATAATAGGATAAAATAACAAAATAATATTTATGTTGTCGATTCGACTATTTATCGATGGTTGCATTCATGCCCTGCAGAAATACATTATCTGTGAAAATGTCAACTGTCTATCATGGTTCATGAGACACAGCTTTCAGGGCTATTCGCGTATCTAAAGTAACAGCGCAGTGCACGACGAGCTGGTCGACGAGATGGCAAAGATTTCTTCGTCGAGCTCACAAATGTTACATTTAGCAAAAACCAAAACCTAAAGAAAATTGACAAACAAATCGCAGTTCTTACTCACGCCGTGTTATGATATAAGCGAATACCCAATTATATCACTCGTCGCTATTACATCGATGGACTCGACGCTGTTTTTTTTTTTTTTTTTATAAGTGACTAAACCCGCGTTTGACCTCAATCTCACCTGATGGTAAGTGATGATGAGGTCGAAGATGAAAGCACACGGGTTTAGGAAGGAACTGGCTCTTTATACAATATTGTCGGAACACATTACCGCCGGAGCGGTAACATTTGGCGGCAGACTTTATATAAAGGGTGGTCGCTAGCCAGGCGGACCCAGAAGGGATCCTACCACCAAGCAAAATTGTTTATTATATGAAACAAGCAAGCAAAATATGTTTAGGAGAATAGCCCTCTGGTGACAGACGGACGACGGAGTCTTGTTTGACGACCACTTTGGCGATGGGGTAAACCTGTCTGCCTCAGACGCCAGTGGTTGCGGGTTCAATTCCCATACGGAACAACAAAAAAAAATTCGTGGCTGGGTGTTTATCTATTTATGTATTTATATTCTAGGTTCCCCCTAGTTCGCTACATGGTATCCCATAACACAAGCTATGCTTACTTTGGGGCCTTGTAGTTGGTGTGATTGTCTGGTTCCGTTTTGCCGTTAGGAAAGTGAACCCCTAAATTTATTATCGATACAAATACGACACTCACAGACGCTAAAAAGACAATACTCTGCGATAAAATAAGCGTTTCTTATCAGCTACATTCCATAATATAGGCCATAGGAAAATAACTTCAATAGTTATTGATAACGGTGCAATGCCTCAACAATTAGCGATAGCTTCG
The DNA here is from genome assembly GCA_944452665.1 of Stenoptilia bipunctidactyla. NCBI lineage: Eukaryota > Metazoa > Arthropoda > Insecta > Lepidoptera > Pterophoridae > Stenoptilia > Stenoptilia bipunctidactyla. The sequence goes on along the minus strand of OX101750.1, from coordinate 3,564,848 downwards.
TTATTAATATTGCTTATGATAACAATAATTACAAATCAGGTATTTTTGGGACTCCCAAAATCAGTATCCGGAATAATCCGAATTGTTTAAAAAAATTCAAAATTCAAAAAGTTTTATTCATCTTAGGAATTTCACAAAACACTTGATGAAGTCAGTCATCACATACTTCGGCTTTAACTAGTTGTTGATAGTTGTTAAATAAGATATTACAGTAGACCAAGAGACAAAAAAAGCCGGCGGAAAAAAACTCTTGGCACTCTTTTTCAGTCAGAATTATCAAATTAATACAAATAGGTACAGTATAAATTGACCGTGACAAGAAAAAAACAACAAACACAATACAGGTAATTGTGAGAGCCAATGTCATGCCACAACCAAATTGCTTACATAGCAGGTGCAATGAGCTATGGATGCACAATACGAACATGACAAACTGGGACCAGAGTATTTGGAATGGAATAAAATAGTCATAGTATCATTAGCAAATATATTGTTAATCTATTGTAGTTTTCTTCTTCAATATATTCTTACACTTACTAAAAATACTGCAATACTAAACAAAATAAACAACGAATGCGGAGCATTAAAAAAACCGACTTCACGTCAAAATTTTGGCTGAGTTATCATGTCATCCACGTAAATATTCCCCGAAATCATAAATATTTTTTAAAAAAAATTGAAATTTTCAGTAAAATACTCAACCGATTTCGATGAAATTTATATGGAACCAACTATGAAGTGTCCTCTATCATATAGAACAAAATCGATTCATAATTGTCCGAAATATCGTGTAACAAAGACACAAAAAAAACATACAGACGAATTGAGAGGTCCTTTTTTGGAAGTTGGTTGAGAAAATCCTGAGTGACTTGAAATGACTTGATTTTTCTGTGAACTGTACTTTAAGTAAGTCAGATTTGTGGTCCCAGTCGACCGATTCAAAAATGTATTCAGGAGACTGACCCCGTGGTCCCAGTTCTAAGTTTTCCCAGTCACCTGAATCCTCTCCTTATTACGCTGATGCGGTAAATAACATGTTTTTAAAGTAAATTGCGATGTCATGGCTTCAAATTTGACTTATTTGCAGAATTAATAAAAATATATGTTTAATACTGATACAGGGAATAATAGTTAGGTTTGTGTTCTCTTTATCGCAAGTTTATTTGCTTTGGAGCTAACATACATGATGTGCTACGATGGCAATTAATTATTATTTTTCTAACATTAAATATATAAATAAATATTTCTGACACTCACACAACATTATCTAGCCCAAATTAAGTTTCTTAAAGAACTTGTGTTATGGATACTAGTTAACTGATATACTTAAGAAATATATTAACATACATATTGAATAAATACATATTTTTATTAGAAAATAAATTTAAATAAACTATAAACGTCCATGACTTGACGACTAATATCTGTGTTCATCACATAAATATCCGTCGCCGCCGGGATTCGAACCCAGGACCTCTGGCATAGAAAGCAATGTACGTTACCCCTACACCAGCCGGTCGTCTAACATTATTAATGTGAAAGTTAAGAAGGATGTACGGATATTTATTCCTCAATCACGGCAGAACGGCTCAACAACATTGGATGAAATTTAGCAAAGTGCACATAGGCTTTTTATCCTGATATTTCGCGAGATTAGAAACATTAGGGAACAATTTTACGGAAACCCTTTAAATAGAACTGACAGGAAAAAAGCCAGCATAAAGAACTCTGTGCAATCTTTTGTTAAATCTGCATATTGTACAATTACGCAGATATACTCATAACTGGACTAAGACATGTCTTTAATCAAATACAACACGGCTATTTGACTTTGCAATTGTCACGTAACAGCCAAGCTGCTTACACGGCGATTTACATTTTATTATAACAAATAACTTGCAGCACAGTGCAGATATCTACAGTAATTCAACTTCATAGAAACGGAGAAAACGCGAGCTATACCTACGCGGCTTGCGGCCAGTCGTGAGTGTCTGCATACCGAAACAATTGTTGATTGAGCTTTACGTTAATATGCGGATTGTTTATACTTTAAAATTTAATAATACATCTTTTCGTGCATCTCAGTCGAGGCGCAAGTATATTTCGGTTTGTTATTCAAACGTAAACATGGTTTTTTGACACTAAACGTATTTTTATAGAAGGCTTCCTATTCAATTTACGTATTTTAATTCTTCATATAAAACAGATACACAAAACTAAATGGAAGTAAACACAAAGTAAGCAAATGTAATTTAAACGCTGAAGGCGGACAGCCCTATCACATGTGAACGGACCGCGGCGCTGTAGGAATTTATTTCAAAGATGCGGCCGATTTGAATTACTGTAGATATCTGTACTCTGCCTGCAGTGCGATTACATAACTCTATTGATTTGAGTGTTTACGAATTTTCGTATACTTACCTAGTAGACTTATGTGATTAGGTGAAAATAATCAACGAATGCAGAGCATTAAAAAAACCGACTTCACATCAAAACTTTGGTTGAGTTATAATGTCATTAAGGTAAACATTCTCCGAAATTACACATATTTTTTCAAAAACTTAAATTTATCCATGATGCACTCAATCGATTTCGATGAAATTTATATGGGAAGTAGGCATCTTCTATAATATGAAACAATAGTTTTCAAAATCAATTCATAATTGTCCGAAATATCGTGTAAAAAAGACAAAAGAAATCATACACACGAATTGAGACGTCCTCCTTTTTTGGAAGACGGTTGAAAATAATTCCGGAAAACATCAGCGCCCGAGCCTGCATATTTGTGTTCAGAAAGACTGATCGCTCGCCAAGCCGAAAGGAAACTTATTACCACTCGGATAAGTCTCCTTTTACGACACCCTAATCCAGAGGCAGTAGCGCTATTCTAAGCCAACCTTAGTACGATCAGAAACGAGATTTAGTTTCTGAGATTTGCGTATTCAAAGAAACTCTTCAACTATAACGTGTGACATAATGAAGAGATAATAATTAAGGGGATTGTATGTTTGGTGATGTAGTTCATAAGTAACAGTAACGTAAATTTGTTATCCGAAAAACAAGTTCAAAGTTTATATCAAAATATCTAAGTGTCAACCCTAAAAACAGCTGTTAGCTTTTAATGAAATCTATTCGATAACAGATGGCGTAAAAATAAAGTGATAGGTAACTAATACAGATACTACAAAGTTCAGCCGGTGCGGGAAAGGTCATAAGGTCACTGACTGCGGCACAAGTCTTTTTTTAGCTTATTAAGTTGACTAGGGTTGTCAAAATATTTTGTTGAAAATTTGTATGAAAGTCTATACCAGCACTAATCATGCTAATTCTTTTACTGTATATTCTACGTATGGTATAGAAGCTAACCCTTAAATTTTATCTTTCCATTTTGTTACACGTTGTATACGATAATAATACTACATTTTGTTATAAGAATTCGAATGGCAATGAATGATAACAGCACGATAGAATACTACAGGGTGACTGGTGACAAATTTTAGATATTAACGAAGAGCACTTTGTACTCGATTCTGATCATAATAATGTAATATAAGTAGGCACTTTATTTTTCAACAGCATTCCCTATGAATAAATAAAGAGACATTACTATACTTTTCCCGACGCGCTGCCTCAGTCATCAAGCACACATCAGTGTTCCCGCCACACGCACACCACCACCCGCAACGTATCAATTGCATTATGTAACCATGCGTTGCGTAATTAATTCTTTAAGTTTCGGTTAAGTTTACTCATTAAATAATTAATATTTCTTTTATATTTTATGTTTTCTCTTCATTAGTGATCTCAAACTATCACGTCCTCGAATTTCAAAAGTGACCTACCAGTCACTCTGTATACATGTTTCTATTTTGTAAATATTAACACTAATGCGCAGAACCACAGACAATGAAGTACCTAGCTCATCAATATTGAGTGCCATATCCCTATCTCGGTACTTACTATTTTATCAAAAGACCTCCTTACAATAAAGAAACGTCTAGATCTAGATTATACCATGACTAGCCACTGCGCGCGGTTTTACCCGCGTGACTTTTGATCCCGTGGGAATTTCGAGATAAAATATAGCCTATAACCTTCCTCAAGAGTTGGGCTATCAAATGCAAAAATAATTTTTCAAATCCCACTTGCAGTTTCTGAGATTAGCACGTTCAAACAAACAAAAAAAACAAACTCTTCAGCTTTATATATATTAGTATAGATATAGATGATAGACTAGATATACTATGACGACCACTTTGGCGATGGGGTAAGCCTATCTGCCTCAGACGCCAGTAGTTGCGGGTACGATTCTCGCACGGATCGAGAAAAAAAATGTTCGTGTCTGGTTGTATTTATATTCAAGGTTCCCCCTAGTTCGCTATATGGTATCCCATAACACAACCTATGCTTACTTTGGGGCCATGTAGCTGTTGTGATTGTCTGGGGATTTTATTATTTATACTCTTGTTATGTAGGCCGACTTCAGACTAACATTTTCAAATCCTTGTCAAAACTTTGCCTGAAATATAAGGTCATCAACGTCAGTATTCTCCGTTTCCAAGTGAAGTATCCTTTATCATATATCGAACAAGAAAATTCAAAATAGATTCATATTTGTTCAAAAAATCGCGTGAGAAAGATACAAAAAAACACACACGAATTGAGAACCTATTCCTTTCGGAAGACGGTTGAAAATGCACAATGATAATAATAACCAAGGTGCACACTTGGTTTAGGCCCGTGTGCACTTTTATTCCGGTTCTTACCTAGTACCGAGTACACTCAATGTTTTAAAAAATAATAATAATAATAAATATTCTTTATTGCCAATGAACTTAAATAATACACATTGTAACAAAATTAGCGATGACAATGTGGGCGGCCTTATCGCTTAAAGCGATTTCTACCAGGCAACCCGGGGCAAAGGAAAAATATCACAAACTTATAATAATAGGGCAGAGCATTTTTTTTGAGTTGATAGATAGAATACCTATAGACAATCATTACATATGACAAAATATATAACAAATATGAATATAAAGGATGGTTACAAATATAATAATTTAATTATTGATTTAAATAATGAAATAAAAGTATACATATATAAAATAAGTAAAAATATATATATAAAAGAAGCAAAAAGAATAATTATATATACAAATGATTATTTTTGTGTAAAAGATACAACAAGGTCTAATATAATATTATAGTGATAAATAAAAAGCCTTTAGTTGTTTTTTAAAAGAAGCGATGGACTTTGCACTGTGAATGTAAGATGGTAAGTTATTCCAGGCCTATGCAACTCTAGTGTCAATGAAATTGAATTCTGCACCATCTAGGATATGACGGACTACAACTTTTTGGCAAGTTATTTCTCCTGTTATTAACTAGGTAGCGCTGGGATAGCCGATTTGTTAATATCTCGTCAGGAACGGGAAAAGATGTTGACTTTGACAGACTAGTCAACAGACTATTATAATAGTCTATGAATGATCGTGTGCGTGTGCGTCTGTTGCGTTTTGTGTTTTCTCCGCCATTTTATTTAAGTCTTAGATTATTTTAACAAATTCACTGTGAATTTGGCCGTGAAGTTACTTGTGTGACTTACTAACAACTTAAAAGACTTCAGCAACAAAAGTGCGGGAAAGCGAAAACAGTGTAAAAATTGTGTAAAATATTGTGTAAATATACAGCGATTGTGCATGTGATTTAAGTATGATTTGCTGTAAGCCATAAGGTTAATTTGGTCGATTTCATAAAAAAAATGTCAATGAAAATGTTGATTCACAGTTACTGTAATGGGGTGAACCGAATAATAAATGGACAATTGACAAAATTTGATGAGGAAGATGGAGCGAAGAAAGAGGTTTTTGAATATTCCACGAAAAGAAAACAAAAACAATAAATAACCTTAAAAAATAAAGATTTTGTTTTTTTTTGACCACTTAGTTACTATAAATACCTTAATCTATATTTTTTAAAGCAGTTATCATAATAAAATTCTCTAAAATGTTACATTAAATGTGATAAACAGGATAAGATATTTTCACCTTAATTTTTTTTTATAATGGAGACTTATCTACTAAGACTGTGCATTTTTTTAATTAAATTTAGTTACTAGCGCCATCTATGATTTGAGGTATTATTCTATTTTGCCAATAAAATCAAGTTGCCCATCTATCTCATATTAACTGTATCGTCTATGAGTTATTCCATAAGATTACTGCATTTACTGTGAATTTTGATTCCCATTGACACGGTTGATTTCCCATTTTCAATCACACCTTTTTTCGAACTGCAAATCGTTATCGCACATAGACATTGCAAGTCAACAAAAAAGACGATTTAAAAAGTCAAAGAAATCGCATTTCTTCGCAAAAAGTACCTTATTCCTAGGAAATTGCGATCTACAGAGATCACTAACAAAGGAGGGGATAAAAAAATATAATCATTACATTACAATAGTGTCGAAAACCGGTGTTTTTTACGACGCATGAATAGCAAATAAAAACCGGTATCGCGGTTCGAGAGACAAGATGCGGCGGGTATTTAAAGTGATTAGTGTAAACTTTGAAAACGAACAAAGTCCTCCATGCTGGACTGGGAGTAAAAGAAAAACAGAATGTACCAACTGCTTCTCTTCCCGGGCATACTTTAAAAGTCAGTTAAGGGACGGAGGTTTTATTGGCGTTTTTGTAGGCGATAGACTGATCCCCTGTCACTACAATGGTCTCTATCATTGTATTGTAATACCTCAAAATTTGATAAACGTGCCATCAGATGCGTTTATAGCCACTGGTGTTGCGCCCGCCCACCCCTTATGGGATGAAGGCGTGAAGTTGACTGTAACAAATTTTATATACTGAAGGAGAGCACTCTAAACTCGATTCTGATCATAATTATGTAATAAAAGTAGGTATTTAATTTTCTACCAGAAATCCCTATGAATAAATAAAGAGACCTTACTACACTTTTCCCGACGCGCTGCCTCAGTCAACACGCACACCACCACCGGCTAAGTATCTATTACATTACGCTTATGTAACCATGCGTTGCGTATGAATTCTTTAACTATCGGTTAAGTTTACTCAGTAAATAATTAATATATTTTTTTAATTTTATTTTTCTCTCATGTATGATCTCAAACTATCACCTCCTTGAATTTCAAAAGTGACCCACCAGGGTTGATTTTTAGTTACAAGACAAATTTAAATGTTAGTTTCTTTGATACGATATAAACGTACCTGCATATTTATTTTAGCGTTGCTCAGTACAAAAAAGTAGAAATATGGAACCACAAACTTTTTTGAAAATAGTCGTTGTTGATGAACATAGCTACTACGACGCGGCATTTCATTGATAATATTACGACGTAGTACTACAAGATGTTTTGTAGTAGCGCGTAGATGTTTTGTGAAATTTAGAGTAACCAGCCTTGGTTAATATGTTAACGGATATATTAATTTTCTTGAAAAAAAAATTTATACTTTTTTTGCAACGTTTCTATAAATGATACTTATAGTGTAAAAAAAATTTGGCCAGTGACTACAAACCAAGCTTGTATGTATTGCGCAGTCATGCGCCGAATATCGAATACCCACACAGATATTTTTTAGATAGTATTTACCGCGCGCGGTAGCTAGTCGTTCATATAAAGAATCACACCGCTTCGCCATTGATGTGTTCAGCTGCCAATATTTTTAATGAAGAGCTTTACTTCTTATCTATACGCCTCTATGTCCTGCAGGTCTATTCTCCTAAAGAACAGCGTCGAACTCAAAATCAAATATTCTTTATTTCGTAAGTATTTAAATACATTTGAAATAAGTCAAACAATTTACAAATTGAACTGAATCTACCACCACTTCGGAAAGTTGATCTATTGAGAAGAAGTGGCAAGAAACTCAACAGCAATCATCTTTTAAAAATAACAGAAAAGAAATACACAATAACGATTCACAGCCAGGGAATCCCATCTTCTTGCATCCGGGTATCTTATAGTAAACCTTTTCACATAACACTTATCCTTAAATCTATCGAAGGGTTAATCTTAAATATTTTGGAAATTTATTATAAAATAAAGCATACACATTGACCCATGAACGAGTTGATCTTCTGGTGTCTACTTCATCGATCTGGAGTCGAGTTCATCGATGCACCAGCGACGAGTGGCATAATTGATATTCCCAAACGTTGAAAAGAACTGTTATTTATCGAACTGTTTGACTATTTTCTTTAGTTTTTGGCTATTAGGTTTAAACAAAAATCGCTATATCCTTACAACTTAGGCCATGTCTTTCTGAAACTAGTCACAATACCAGACCACTGCCAAGGCCACGACTGTGTTTACATTTTTACAATAATATAAAGCAAACTTTTTATTCCGTGAGTGTAGACGATTTTTTATCGACTTTTAACGATCGTGATCGTGTATTGACTTTTTAGACGGAATATAAACATTTTTATTTATTTATTTCACAATCTATGTAGGTACATGTAATAATAAGCGTGTAGTTATAACCTTAGCAAACGAAGATAGGTGAAAAGGTACAGATTATTTCTAAAGAAATTTCTTCCGGCAGAACTGACGAAAGGAGCATTCGATAAAAATACAATGCTTGTTTATGAGCTCTCGATATTTTGGTATTGTTGCAAGCGCTCCATGACGATTGTTACCATACTTGAGATTATCGAGTTACTAGAAGAGAATCGAGTTTTAAATGACCAAGGTTAGAGTGTAAACAAGCTAAGTATAGTCTTAGGCTGAAAACTGGACGGCGCGCGCGCAGCGACGCGAGCAATCTGGGCCGTTCTCGACGCCAGCGGGGAGTTTTCTGACAGCTCATAAAAATTAGTTCCTCTAAAGATGGCACTTTTAAAAAGCCGAAGGCGTTAAGTCTGTTTACTATAATGTAGGTAAGTGGTATCTACCATCTATGGTTATTTATACGTTCAATTTCTGATACAGACTTCAATTAATTTATTTTACTTTTAAAAACGCAGTGTGGAATAAATTCTTAGCCTTCGCCTTTTGTAAAGCGCCATCTATCGAAGGCTTTTGTACCAATTTTGTACAGTTTTGTTTTTTTAATGAGCTGTCAGAAAACCTCTCGGCGTGATAGCGATTTGTCGCAGTGCAATACAAACTCAATACTTTCTATCGTATCGCGGAAATCGCTGCCCGCGCCGCTGTCGCTGCCGTCCAGTTTACAGCCTTAAAGCGTGTAGGTATAAAGAGTTGTATTATGTCAGTTTCATGAAAAACAAAGTTCTTCAGTTCATCTTGATCATACATAGTGTTTGTAACAGCGCAGAAGTATCGAAAACTCAAAATAAACCAAAAACAAGCTAAGAATTCCGTTTGTATTAATCGTACAACGCGTTTAAGATTGCTATTAGCTATGTATACGCTTTGCGGATTCCATCGAAAATTATTGATTTTTTTTGACGATTACCTTGACGATGGGGTAAACCTGTCTGTCTGACGCCAGTGGTTGAGAGTTCCATTACCGCACGGAACAAGAAAAAAAATGTTCCGTATCTGGGTGTTTATTTATTTACGTATTTATATTCTAGCTTCCCCCCTAGTTCGCTGCATGGTATCCCATAGCACAAGCTATGCTTACTTTTGGCAGGCCTGGCTCACTCCGCGCGGTACATCCGTTATTTACCTACAGCGAAGCGCTCCGCCGCGCGCCGGCGGATTTCGAATGGGTCGTGTGTCACACGCGCGCCCGTCGCGATGTTGTAGATACCTACCTACCTAATAGCACTCACAGTAATTCTATGATCGAGGTCGCAAATAGTATTTAAAAATGGACATAAAAAGAAACAAATATTCAATTAGATTATGTTTAGATTTGATTATGTTCAATTTAGCAAACAAAACATAGGTAGTATTAATAATTATTCGACGTAACTTTTTTTTCACTTTGTACTTTAGGTAAGTTGAAACAATATTTTTTACAAAGGTAGAATAACAGTAATACCTACATCGGTAGATACTTCATTACAAATAAGGAGATTAATTATTCTTCACTAGGCAGCAACCCTAACAGCGTAAGAAAAGATAAGAGTCATGCGATAGAAAGAGACAAAACCTCTAGGTATATAAATTTGCAGGCACGTAATGCTGTGCGAGCTGAATTCCACCATATCGCGTCGTAGCAAGACTCGAATTTATTTAGATCTTTTTGCGGAGTAATTCTTCTGTACCAACTGTACTATTACTTATTCTGTGCTTTGGGGCCATGTAGTTGGTGTGATTGTCTGGAGATTATATTTATTTATTTATTTTAATCTTTTGATAGCTTTTTAACTCCGGATTTTTAACACATCACCGATAGAGCGGTGCTATATAGCCGCGGATTTTATATGAACGGTGGTTGTTAGCCAATTTTTTTTTCTCAGTGCCAACGCTGCGTCACGCGTTCGAACGCGCGTTTCATATAAACCTGCGACGTCCGTACCATACGCGCGTTCGATACGGACGTTCGGAATGCGCCAAGCGCCGCGTATGATACGCGCGTACGGTACGGAAAATGTAATGAAAGTTTGTATGTTTGAATCTCTCTTAGTAGGTGTTATATAAATCTATGGGTAGGTGTACCTATTTGAAGATACGGACGTACGGTACGCGCGTTCGAACGCGTAACGCAGCGTTGGCTTGGCACTAAAAGAGTGTACTACAAGAGGTAATAAGAATACTAGAGGTTCCTGGCATATTTTGTTATGAACTTAAGGGCCTACACTACCTCAAACACGCTCCGAATCCAAATTTTGATCTCAAATATCTATCAGAGTACTGAACTAATAATTTTAGAAAAAACATACAGCAAAGTTAAGAGTATGAACTAAGAACCATATGTTTTGAAAACATGATTAATGAAAAAAATCTCGATAGAAAAAAATCACAAACTTACCTCTAAAATTAACAAAGAAACCTTATTACTTAATTAGTACTTAACCTACACTAATGTAACTTGGTATTTAGTTTCAAGGTATGATAAAACGTGTACTATATGATCTGATTTTAAAATAATTTTAATATTTTTTTTATTATAAATCTTAAATCTAAAATAATGTGTTTGGCACGACGGGTGACCTGCGCCCGCTCAAGGATTCAGTTGCGCTCCGGCATTCGTACGAGGAACCTGTGTCGCTTTCACGCTTGCCGCCGCCGCTACAACATCACGTAAATATCGTGTTTTCCATAAATAAATTTGTGGTGTGTTTTATTTCAAAATGGGAAATGAAAGAAATAAGATACGGAAAAGGCAGAGTTGGAGAAAACAAAACGCGAGTGAGTAAGATAGCTCCGACGCACGTTGCGGGGTGCTTCACGGCCGGGCGGTGAGGTGGGGGCGAAATTCAGATTCTAGCTGGAGTAGTATGGGCTCTTAAGTCAACGCTCTCGAGTTAAAGATTTTTCTACGTATATGTACTTATATGTAATTATATGTAATTTCGTTTCAATTAAGCAGGCCCCTTAAATAAACACTTTATTTAGGTAAGATGTGAATTATAGGTAATTTATTTTTGGTATTATGAATACGGTTTTCCTGTTTCAAAAAACTATACATAATCCATTGAATGGAAAATCCACCATAAAGAAAACCATTTATAAATAACTCATAATATCTGTGAACGGCCTTGAATTTAACTTGCATTCCACTGTACGTAACGTTATGTAACATAGGTAAACTAGGCTAACAACGTTAGTAACATTTTCGCTTGGTGGTAGGATCCCTTCTGGGTCCGCCTGGCTAGCGACCACCCTTTATATAAAGTCTGCCGCCAAATGTTACCGCTCCGGCGGTAATGTGTTCCGGCAATATTGTATAAAGAGCCAGTTCCTTCCTAAACCCGTGTGCTTTCAACTTCGACCTCATCGTCACTTACCATCAGGTGAGATTGAGGTCAAACGCGGGTTTAGTCAATTATAAAAAAAAAAAAAAAAGCATCAAATGCATACATTTGATAAAGGTGCACATACCGAGTCGAGACTAATATTATAAAGCTGAAGAGTTTGTATGTTTGTTTGTTTGGTTGAACGCGCTAATCTCAGGAACTACTGATTTGAATTGAAAAATTCTTTTTGTGTTCGATAGTCCATTTATCGAGGAAGGCTATAAAACATAACGCTGTGACTAAAAGGAACGAAGTTACAAAGGAAAGAGTTGCAAAAACGGGGGGAATTATTTAATTTTGAGAGTTTCCATTGCAAACGCTGCGTAAACGGTATAAGTTACGCAAAAACAACGTATGACAGGATTGTTCCTCTTTAAAAGTTCTAAATAATAGTCCGCGACAGCATATACCTTTTTTAAGATTAACTAACCATTTTTATGTTTATAAATCGCGTTCAAAATCAATGAATTAATTTGCGATGGAGTTTTATCAATATAGTATTAATCTATATCCAATTTAATACGTTATATATCACAAGTATTTAATTGCGAACCAAATTGTCTATGACATTACTTGATTTCAATCAACATCTTAGGAGATATCGTAATTTGAAAATGTTCGGGAAGACGCCGGCGGGCGAGCGAGTGATTCGCTTGCAAGGTTGACTGGCCACTCTTTAATTCTTCGAGATAGTAAAAAAAATTTACTTAACTTTTTTTTTTCGACTGGAGGAAAACGTGCAATCACTGTCCATGGTGTGGAACCCTCATTATACTTATACCTCATTAGACGCCCTCACATAAAAGTGACTTTTATGGGAAATCCTTTACAGTCCATGCTGTATCACTTTGGAATAAACTGCCACTCGAAGTCAAGTCTGCCCAAACTATTACAACATTTAAAAAACTGGTCAAGCAATATTTCTTTTCTAAAGTCACGACGTTATAGTACAAGTTAATTAGTTACAATGTTTATATTTATTTTTATTTAGATTCGTATATATAAATATATATTAAGTATATTGTATTACGTATATTATATAAGTATGTGTATTTAATTATATTGTTGTGTATTATTCGTATGTAACTGCTTTATATTTATGTATATACCTAATTGTTTTAATTTTAATGTAGTACATGTATGCCAAGACACCCTATAACTTGGAATCCAACTTCTCACCCAAAGGTTGTCTGGAAGAAATAGCTTATTAGCTATAAGGCCTCCCTTTGTACATTTCTTTTGTATTTCCTTGTTTTTAATTGTTTTTTAATTGGTGTACACTCTGCAACAGAATAATGTATACCACCCCAGACGCACGCACACATACAATATGCATTCGCGTTGTATATGTGCGGAAGACTCAGAATAACGTTGACCACCAGTCGTACGCACACAACTAAAGATCAATTCTAACTAAGCTAACCAACTACATCGTGTCACAACAAGAAATAATATAACTACATGGATGTATAGATCTTTAGTTTCAGTACTTCGACGAGCCTATGTCAGCCGTATAATGTGCAGATTATTGTTTTATATTATAGAACTCTAAAAGGTCTGCATTTTTTTTTCTCCGTTGCTATATTAATATGTCTTTTTTATTGTTAAATTATTGATTGATTGTTAAATTAATAATGTTTAAAGATATATCTTCAATATCTTTTTTTTTGTTCAAATTTAATGAAGATATATTCATCAATAAACCTTAATATATATTCATTTAAATTAAGAAATATTTAAATAATTTATTGTAATTTAAAATGATATAAATATAATTTTTATGTTCTATATTCTAATTATATTTATATTCTACCTAATTAATCAATAAATTAAATGTAGTGCAAGCAATCGAAAAATAAGGTGCAGGTAAAAACTACTAATTAAAACAACACAATCTTTTCCAGATAATTATTTATTTTTTGCATTTCACAATATGTTGCGTCTGACCAGGAATTTTTAGTTCACAAATTTATTAAACGATTAATTTTAAAAACAATGATAGTTTAGGTAATAGTTGTTATTTGAAAGATTTGAATGACAGTTCTCACTTTAATTTTTCTGTCACTTGGCGAATGAACTTATTATATAATTGAAGTAATAATTCCATTGTAAATATGAATCAACATGTTATTAGCCAGAAACTATAAATAAGCTAAGCTAAGCTTATTTCTAAGCTAATCAACAATAACATCATTCACTCTGGATTATCTACTTTTTAAAAGACAGCTATTACCTCACTATTTTATTAATAGCTAATTTGAGCGCCGTCGGAGTCTATGACCTGCTGCAACCGAGATCTCATACTGTCAACTAAATTCCAGCACAAGGCAGATCCTCTCATCATCTCCCAAGTTGAAATAACCCGCCCTTCTAATTTGGCTCTGGACCTCACTTGTGATGAATCCCAATTTAAAATCATTTGACCCCACAAATTCTCGATGGCGTTTAATGCGGCCGCTTAAACTAACAGGTAGGGTGTTTCGAGCATCATAACGTTGGCATTTTCTCCTCCATAATATTTTACGGCCATCTTTGTCCAACTTGAATGTCGTTTATCCGTAAAAATAACTACATTGCTAGACGAATCAAATTCCAAATATTGCTTTCGTTCATCAATATCTCTTTTGCTAGCCTGTAAATGAATAAATAAACTTAAGTTCTCTTGAAGTTTAAACAAATTATATTGCATGCATAAGAAAGTTAATTCATTTTAAGTTATAATATATTGTATATCTAACGTCGGATTATATACTTCTTTATTTACCTGTAACAATATATGTTGCTTGCTTTCAAGTCGTCACATAGTTTGCAAACTCACATCATATGTGGTGGCCGTCGAACGAGTGGGTAAAAATGGATATATCCCCCGGTTCCTCTTAACGACGAACAGATAGTTGCACTGTTTTTCTCTGAAAATAAAATTATCAACATAGAAATAACGATCACGTTTAATACAAGGATTAAGTCAGAATAATAATTAACTTAAAACTTACAAATATCATCAATCGACGTGCAATTCCCCTGATAGAAAAGTATTGATTGAATGAAACAATGATTTCAGCTCTCTGCAGCAATGTTAAATGATAATTCATTTTTAATTTCATTTGGGCACAACAATCTGATAGTAGTAACAAGTAACAAGACGAATGCAAACCATCTAGAAACACGACTACACAATATTAAATAATAGAGGGTAGATTTAACTTTTTTTTCTAAAGATATGACAAGCTAAAAATAAATCTAGCAACACAATAAAAGATAATCGGGGTCTTCCACTTATTTTGTCTTAAGAAATGAGGCATCGTTGTTATTTCGAATAATTACGCTAATAATAGCTACCTACTTCAAATTCAAACTTAATAAAAAACATCAAAAAAGTTGTAATATATTTCTTCTTTCAATCTCTAAAAATGAATATGAAATCACAGTTTTTTGTGGGATTCGATACCTGACCTGTCCTGATCTCATTCCTAGACACTTAAACCGCTAGGCCATGGACGCTATGACTTGAAGTTGTGAAATTACCATGATATTATCTTGTCTGCCTGCTATTCATCCATATAGCTCGTCATGTGAGACTTGAGAGTAGCTAAGAACGAGTTTAACAAATTAATGAATCAGCAGAAGTAAAGTATTTTCACAGTGTGCGTGTGTGCGTAAGCACGTCCACTTATTATGCTTGGATTGGGTGACTTTCGTGGTGTGAGTGAGTATGGATGAACGCGCGTGTGCGTGCGACGTCAGATGGTGGTATACATTATTCTGTTGCAGGCTGTACAATAAAGTGTGTTAAATAAAATAAAAAAATACTTGTCACATTAAAAGACTAGAAACCATCCAAAAGAACATTATAAAAGCTTTGGAATACAGAATTGGAGCAAATTACATCTCTTATGAATCGTTATTATGAAGTCGTCGTGGCGCCGTGGTTACTGTGTGTATCAAACGATATCACAGGTAAAGCAACGTTCGGCGCGGTCGGTACTTGGATGGGTGACCGCCGACTATTCATTTCTCACGGCGACTTCCGTGCTTCGGAGGGCACGTTAAGCAGTCGGTCCCGGGTGCTGTATACTTGTATACAGTAGTCGTTAGGGTTTGTTAGAAGCCATTACGGCGCCCTTCTGACATCCACCACCCAGCACTGGGCCAGCTTGGTGGATTATGGCCTATACCTCCTCGTCACCCAGGGGAGAGACTCATAGCCCTGCAGTGGGCTCATTATAAAGAGTTGTGGTGATGGTGGTGATGACATCTCTTATAATGACTCTCTTAAAAAACACAAAATACTACCGCTTGACTCCCGAAGGTTACAGTTTGATTTCAAGTTTCTGTATAAATTAATACATAATATTATTGACTCTCCTAACTTACTCGAAGAAATTAAATTTAACATCCCATTAAAAAGTGTTCGCAGGCCTAAAAATTTGTTCGCTATTCCTAAATCCAATACTAGATACACCTCAAATGATTTTTTCCCCCGTTGTTTGACAGCTCATAATAAATTGGTTTCACATATTGATATTTTCTGTAATAACATTAATAAATACAAAAAGTTGACTGTTGCCCATTTTAAATCCAAACTATGAATAAATTTTATTTTTACAAGATTATATGAGTCTGTTAAATAAAACAAAATGTATTAATAATCAGCACACACTTTTAATGAGGCCTTTTCGTTTCATTTTTTTTTAAAGCTTTTTCAATACATACTAGATGGCGTTGAACAAAACTGAAGAGTCAATGTCAATATCGTATCCTCTTTGTTGACTGTTGACTGATCGTAGAGATAAAATTCTTGCTGATTGCCATAACCTTCAAATTAATAATTTTACATTTCATTGTTTTTTTTTCTCCTAGTTTGTTTTGCAGCGTTTTTTCTTTACATGAAGTATATTAATAATTATTACACGTAGGTACGATACTGAAATTGGTACTTAAGTTGACACTTGAGTTAGATCAGCGCCATCTAATGTTGAAAAGTGAACTACTTTTTTTTTAATCGTAGACTGAAAACTCATCATTTTACTTTGATATAATTTTCTTCCATTGTTATTTTAAAAGTTACATAAATTATATTTCTGTAATTTATTTTGAGTATTTATGTACTTATAAACTTATTAATATTCCACTCTGAGTGGTATAACTTCACAATATTTGTATAAGCGACCCATTCGGTTCTGATCACTCATTAGATTAGATTTATATAACGTCAAATATTTATATACTTTAATGTTGGCACTCAAGGTCCGTGAGTTGTACCTACTATTACTATACCATTACATTGTAAATATGTCTGTTGCCAGAATAAAATAAATAAATACTAAATAAATAAATTTTATTTTTATTTAGCATATTTTTCAGTTATTACCGAACTGGTTTGTTACCTACCCCCACCACCCGCGCATTGGGTCGCTTTTTGCTTAGGCCCGTAGTGTGGCTAGAAAGCACGGACAAGAACGTTTGAAACTTACGCACGCTCACTCGCTCAGTCCGGACTCCGGTCGCGCTAGGCTTCTGCCTTAGTCACTTCAGTATGGACAGTACAGTATGGGGTTACATATGTTTGATATTTCGTTTCCGTCGTCGCCACTGCGCTAGGCTCGCAGTATGGACGCACAATCGGATAAGAATCGGCAGTAGTGCGTAGCCGCTTTAGACGTAAAAGTAGACGACGTATCAAGAGGTTCCAATAACAATGAAGTACAGCTCTCCCTTACTTCTTCTATCTACATCCTCAAAACAACTCACCTGATTCGCTTCACCTCCAACAGACTAGGATCCACAGACTTCCACGTGCCATGGAGATAGTTGCGGCAGATCTTGCCGGCTACCTCCTGCATTTCCTCATCTGTCTTGCAGTTTTGGAGTTTCTGGAAGAGATGGAGATGAGGTAAATAAAATGCCCAAATTGACATATCCCAAATAATTGCTTGTGTAATGGAAACCACCCAGACTTATGAGCTTGTCTTTTGGACACTACACAGAAATCACCGAAAGATATAAATATCAGTCCTCTACATTTTGAAACTATAGAGCTTAAATTACTTCCAGTATATTGCATTGGAAAGCATTCCAAAGTAAATTGTTTGGCGAATATATTGGACAATCGAAAGAATAGTATATTATGTAACAAGTGAGCTAAGTTGCTAATTACAGTCGAGGCTTAATAATGAGCCGAGACTGTAATTAGCAACGCTCACGAGTTACATACGACGTTTTTCAACACACTTGTGAGTAAAAGACAGACATACGTGGTCATAAAATTTATTTGAAGCTGTTGTTGAAGGTTCAGTTAACAAACTTTATATTCTACAGTATAAAAGCATACGCTTTTTTTTCCGCCAAATGTGTCAATGTCTGCATAGCATAATACAGCCTATTTTACGTGAAAATGATTAATTTGGAGTGGTAAATGCAAATATTTTAATATTTTATAACAAATTATTGTAAATTGTGAACAATTTGTTTGATATACAAATTTGTTTTACTAAGGCGCAAACATTTAAAAATGTATGTGAATTTGAAGTGGTATAAAATCTCTTTGTTGTTTCTGAAAATATTTAATGTATAACCCGGATCAGGTAAAGATAAAATATGCTCTGTTTACTCGCATGTAATTTGCACTAAGGTACAATTCAACTTTGTAGGATTCATTATATTATGCACTAGGGTATAATATATTATGCACACGTGACTTATAGCCCAGTTTATAGTTCTAAATTCAATAGAATAAGGCTCACTTTACGAGCAAGTGTGTTGAAAAATAAATAATGGGTCGGCTCGAGAGTTAAAGAATGCAAGTACGTTTTTTTATTGTATATCCATCGTTTAAGTTGTTCTACTTGTAATTTTAAGGTGTTACCGCATAAATCGATCAACGGTCGCCCTACGACGGTGTCGATCGTTTTTTTCTGATCGGCTGCCTTATCACGTAACTTGCAAGAGCAAAGCGATGGCATGAATTGCGCAAGATTTGCTAAAAAAGAACTAATTCGTATTACGTTACAGCAAAAACAAAGCCATAGCAATCTGACGACTGTGCTGCCTCTATCGTACAATCGATGTACTAAAAGTGCATATAATCCCGATGAAGTTCGTAAATTAGTGACTATAAATTTACGGCGCGGTTTAATTGCAGGTCAATATTACTGCTCCGGTGATTAAACAAAGAATATTCGAGAATCTCTGATATTAAAACGTCGGAATTTTCCATTTTAAAGCTTGAGGTAAAAATTTATTATATGTCTTCATTTTTTGGAATTAGATTTATTTTATCAATAAATTCCTAAGGGGTAGAAAAATAAACTATAAAACCGTTTTAAGCTACTAGTTTTTTAACCTGCCCAACTAAAATGAGGGGGTTTTATAAGCTTTATTTTATAAAGCAAAGCACCAACTGTTTCGCTCGGTATTACTAGGGCTGTCAACTTTTTTTTTTCTAGAAATAAAGTTAAAGGACCGGCTGATGTAGCGGTAACATAGATTGCCTTCTATGCCATAGGTACTGGGTTCGAATCCCGGCGGCGGCGGCGGATATTTGTGTGATGAACACAGATATTAGTCGTCAAGTAATGGATGTTTAGGTATATGTTTATTTAAGTTTATTGTAATAAAAAATATATATTTATTCAATATGTATGTTTATATATTTCTTAAGTATATCAGTTATCTAGTATCCATAACACAAGTTCTTTAAGAAACTTAATTTGGGCTAGATAATGTTGTGTGAGTAACAGAAATATTTATTTATTATTATTTATTTAAGTATATTTGAGTCTGAAAAGGATATCAAACAAACAGTAACAGAAAAATTAACAGTATTCAATATATTTAATGTCACATATTTTTAGAGCTTCTCGCACAGATTATAAATTTCAGTCTAGCGCATAAAGTATTAAGCATTTTATGCTGAAAGCAGTGTATTGTATACTTTATTTTTGTTACACAGTAAACAGTATAATGTAGTAAAAAACAGTATGGGTGACAACCCTAGGTAGGTATTAACCGCGCAGTCTCGAATTCCCGTCGGGAATATAGGGATAAAAAGCATATGTGCTAATCCAGACTGTACCCTATCACTATGATAAAATTAACATCCATATCCGTTGAGCCATTCTGCCGTGATTGAGGAATAATAATCAAGGAATGCAGAGCATTAAAAAAACCGACTTCACGTCAAAACTTTGGCCGACTTAGAGTGTCGTCCACGTAAACATTCTCCGAAATTCAAAAATTTGAAATTTTCAATAAAGTACTCAACCGATTTCAATGAAATTTATATGGGACCAACTATGAAGTATCCTCTATCATATGGATTAAGAATTTTTAAAATCGATTCACAATTGACCGAAATATCGTGTAACAAAGACACAAAAAAAAACATACAGACTAATTGAGAACCTCCTCCTTTTTTTGGAAGTTGGTTGAAAATTAACACATCCATCAACCCTATTTTTCACATTTATAATATACTAGCTGTTGCGCGCGGTTTTACCCGTGCAATTTCGATTCCCGCGGGATTTTCGGGATAAAAAGTTGCCTATACGGATTCGGAAGAATCCCTCTAAGTAATGGTAAAAGAAATTTTGAAATCGGTTCAGTAGTTTTTGAGCCTATTCAATACAAACATACAAAAATACAAAGGTTTCCTCTTTATAATATTAGTATAGAAGTAAGATTACTCTGTCTGTGGATCGCAGCTTCATAATGCATGAACTGATTCGAGTGATGTTTTTTTGTGATGAACATTCGGTTGTCCAGATGATTGTTGATTTTGGTGGAATTCGCCAACTTGGTAGTTTAGTCACACACTTAGATAAGTACAGCAAGTTCGTAAATAAGATTTAAAATGTAAACTAAGTAGTTGAGACTCGTTTCAATGTAAGATAATGCATAATTGTAACTTGAGTCACGTTTGTTTTAAATTAAAAAAAACAATGCTTACAATAATAAAACATTACTTTAAAGAGAAACTTTTTGCACCTTTATACAAATTTTGAAATAAGTACAAACAAAGTTTGAAATAAGTGTGCGAGCAGAAGCGCCCTTTGCCGGTTTAATAAAAAAAAAACAAATCAGTCTTCGTGCTTACTCAGAAATGAGATTTTAAACGTAAACCACGCAGTGTCACGTTTGTCTGTCAATGCTCAATACACGTGTGTATCTCATAAACACGGCCATAACAAAATCGTCAGTTGTTATCGCTAAATTGTATCAAGTCGACAGATAGGTAAACAAAACTGCAATCTTCGTAAGTCAATATTAAAGGCAGCCATTTTAGATGAATCTAATCTTCAGTATTTAGCTACGTAATGTCTTATACCGCATTTCTATCATAATCATCATCAAAACTCTTTTAAATGAGTCAGTGCGCCCCAATGGCTTCTAACGAACCCTTTTTTCTTTTTTTTTGTCTGGAGGAAAACATGCTGTCATTTCCCCGACCGTCCAAGGGATAAAGTATGTGGGTATGATCCGGCAGAAGGCCGAACCAACCCACTAAAAACCTCCAGGTGTACCTCCCCCGCCATAATTGGAGCCCAAGGTATCGCCAGTAGCATTGCCCGCGAGCTCCGGCGGATTGCGCTCAGCCTGAGCCGTGCGCCTCACTCGCAGGAAATGGCCCAGTACTTTTAATGTTAATACTGTATTTTTATAACTAAGTATCCCATTCTATGCAAATGGCAATAAAGTGTTTGAATTGAATTGACTACTGTATATGTAAAGTACACAACACTCGGGTCCGACTGCTTAACGTACCCTCCGAAGTAGATGCCGTGAGAAATAAATGGTCGGTGGTTTCACATTTTATTACGAGTTCCGTTTCATCGTTCGCGCGCAGTGGTCGTGTTTATCGTGCTCTCAGTGCTCTCCGTTTCGATCGATAAGGGACTTGTCGACTCGGCAGGACCTTTATCGTTATCGTTCCGTTTTACCGCTTATCGACTCCGAGGCTCTCCGGTCGGTATTGCCGCGTATTAGTACCGTTTTGCGACAGTGGCGCCACTTGCGTGCTAACGACGCATTCGCGAACTTCGCTATCCTACTACTTGGAAGTTTGAGTGATTTTCGTGCTGAAAAGGACGAACTTTAAACAAACTTCCAAGTTCCGCGTTTGAACGAGTTGATACCTTACGGTGACAACGAAGCTCGTTAGCGTAGCCCCGGAACGCTATTAGCTCTCCAGGGCTAACAAATCCGGCAGACCCGAACCCATTGCACTGGGCCTTTCCCAGGGGGACGGTTAGGTGCCTGCTCGAATTAGGAGCACGCACCCCCTCTTTTCAGCTTTCCGCCGCCGTTCATCGGCATCGGTTCTTCGTTAGGTTAGGTTCGTTCGCCGTTCATCGGCACGGTCAACCTTTTCAGAGGGCACTCCATCATGGAGCCCTCTCCGCAAGCTAGGTACGATGCAGCTGTGGAGGCCCGCGTGGCCGCTGCTGTTCAGGCCTCTGAGGCCCGTCTCTTCGCCTCCTTTCACGTGCAAGAAGCACGCCTCCTTGCTCAAATACAGACTCTCCAAGGCGCGCTGGAAGCCGCTAGTCATGATGCCGCCAGGGCTCAAGTGTCGGCTGCCTTTACGGCTGTCCGAGCTCAGACCCCTCAGGTCCCCCCGGGTTTCGATGCCCAGTCCCAACGCTCTACGGTGTCTCCTGGCCCCTCAGAGTACATGGACGGCATCTCCGAATCGGAATCTTCCGAATCCGAGTCTGCCGAGTCCTCCGCCCAATCCGCTGCGTCTAAACGCAAGGCTTCGCCCGCCAGTGCGTCCCACTCGGACGACACTGTGACGGATGACACTCCGTTCACCCCAGTCCGGGGTAATAAGTTCTCTTATAGGAATAAGAAGAAGAATACCGCTTCTTCCGCTCCTCCCACGCCCTCTCCAGCGGCGGCTCCCGATGCGGTAGCGGCCCCTAAGGTGGCTGAAGCCCCTAAGGCGGCAATGCGCCCCAAGGTTGCCCCGCGTTCTAAGCCCGCGGGTCCTCCCCCGAGCTCTAAGCCCCCTCCCCCTGTCTTCCTTCGGGATAAACATCTTTGGGGACAGGTCTCGACCCTCTGTTCGGGGGGTCTGACTGCCCCCAAGATCAATTACAAGAAGGCAACCAACACCGGTGCCTTCATTAAGATCGAGCCATGTACTCTGATCGACTTCAGGAATCTGACTTCCCTACTGACTCAAAGGCAATTCGCCTATCATACTTACGCTCTCCCGGAAGAGCGTAAAGCCCGCGTTATCCTTAGGGGCGTGCCGTTCGAGCTATCGAACGAGCAAATCGCCGCGGATCTTAAATCCCAAGGTTTCCCCGTTGAGTCTGTGCACAAGATGCATAGCAAACGGGGCAAACAGTTTCCCCTTGCGCTTGTTATTCTTACGAATAACACAGCTGGGAACTCCCTACTTCGCAATGGGGTCCGCACTGTGTGCGGCCTCTCGCAAATTCGTGTAGAAAAACCTCACAACAGAGGTCACCCCGGCCAATGTCACCGCTGCCAACTCTATGGCCATGCGGCACATAATTGCTTTGCCAAACCTAGGTGCGTTAAGTGCCTAGAGGATCATGCTACCAAGGAGTGCTCCCGCACCCTTGAGTCCCCGACAGATCCGTCTTGCGTCCTGTGCGGCCAGTCCGGCCACACGGCGAACTATCGCGGGTGCCCTAAGGCGCCGCGCTCGGTCCGTTCCAAAGCGGCGGCCGATCCCCTTAATTGGAGACACCGCCCCCAGCCCCCTAAGGGCTCCCCTCAAGCTAAGGCCCCTCAGGCCGTGGAATGCGCATCGAAACCCGTTTCGAACGTCACTCCTACCGCTTGGGCTGGGCGCGCGGCCGCGACTCCGTCCGGCCGCCCGCCCAACCCGCGGTACAGAACGCGAAGGTCAGTTTTGATCGCTTGGCGTTCTGGGTCACCGTCGCTCCTATCGACGAGATTCTTGAGCTCGGCGCTGCACTCAACGCCGGCCAGGACTCTCTCGCCGATGCTCTCCCCATCCTATCCAAGCACGCCTCCCTCGTGAGGAAGCTTCAACAAGCCAACCGGTTCTAGGTTGTCCTTAACAATTATTTCACACAACATGTGTTTATAACTCTTACGACGTCGTTTCCAATTTTTTATTGTTACAGATTCGGTCCTGCGATAAGCTTTCGTGACGGGTTGTCTCTTGGGACGCCCGGTACGCAGCCTCTGACTCCAATTGGCTGTCGTTCAGATGAGGAGACACGCCCAACTCGGGATATCTCAGCAAAGGGGGTGTTTAGCGGGTAACGCTGGGTTCGGTGAGTCCCGCACTGTTAGGGATTGGCTGATGGGGTAGTCCCCCAAAGGTCCCCTCTTCGTGCATCAAGCATTCACCTCCTCTCCTTCTGTGGCTCCCTTAGGGGCGTCAAGTCGGTAGTTAAGCTTTCTGTGGCGGAAAAAAAAAAAAAAAAAAAAAAAAAAAAAAAAAAAAAAAAAAAAAAAAACATTTTATTAGTTTCTTTTTTAGCTACCAAATTGTTTTTGGCGCTAGTATCGTAGCAATAAATGCATTCTGCGATTACGGACGATTGAACAGCTATCGTTTACATAATACGATGTAAAGCAATGGATCGCGCATCCATGGCGTGATGACTGCGCCATTATAGCTGATCGCTAATATTTAAGTGATAAGGCAGCCGTTTACGCCGATCACACAAACAGACGGACATTCCCTTAATTTTATAACATCAAAGAAACTCACAAGACGTTAGGTCTTGTGAGGTACAAAAGTCATTGACACACGTAATACCTGTACTATACGCGATTAGATATTGACAATCTTGGCCAGATATAAAAAGTAGTGTAACAACTTGATATGGTAGGGATTAGCTTGATAATCATTTATCTTCGTACCAAGGCCGTGCAAGGTAAATGGCCTTCGTTTTACAAGCCAAAATGCACTTTAAAGAGATTAAATAAAAGAACCGGCTTATTGAGAATCCGACACACGAAATGGTTCTGTTTTGTATATTTGTATGTTGCAATGGCAACAAAATTACATAATAATAATAATATTTTCTGACACTCACACAACATTATCTAGCCCAAATTAAGTTTCTTAAAGAACTTGTGTTATGGATACTAGATAACTGATATACTTAAGAAATATATAAACATACATATTGAATAAATACATATTTTTATTAGAATAAACTTAAACATATAAACATCCATGACGTGACGACTAATATCTGTGTTGATCACACACATATCCGCCGCCGCCGGGATTCGAACCCAGGACCTCTGGCATAGAAGGCAATGTATGTTACCGCTACACCAGCCAGTCGTCAATCATGTATATCATCCGTGAAAAGAGTAACGTTCACGGTCCATACAGTCTCTGACCTGCCAAACTACTTTTTGTTAGGTATGTGAATGTATAAAGATGATATTGTCATTGAAATGCTGCCTGTTTATATCTAAACTATTGGTGCAGACTTGATTCTTCGAAACGATATCCGGATTTTCATTTCAAGTAGATGATACAGTTGTCTATTGATTACCTTGAGGTTTCTAATATAAGTAAATGATTTGGAATGAACCGAACATGAGCTATTATTTGCACTATATGTTGTTTTAATACATTTCATGAGTTGTCAAAAAACTGACAGGTCAGCTATGAACATTACTCTTTCAACTGTCTAAATCGCACGGGACAGTCTGGTGACAGACGGAGAGCGGAGTCTTATACGTTGGCAACTAATTCAATGCAGTAATCAATTCGAAATGCCAAAAAGAAAAATAATGATAATAGTTAAAATCTTCGAAGTGAATGAGATTCAAGAATGAGATCAACTGAATGAGATTGATTGAAATTGAATGGTACTTTTTCATTCGTTTAGAAAAACATTTTAAACAAATAATACGTGAATCTGAGGCGTGTCCTTTATCATTAGGTACAGTAATTTAAATGTAAATAGTTAATTACCAAACATATCTTGGGCTTTAAAATGGTTTCCGTAGAAGAAAAATTAGATTTTATTTTTAAATTTTATTCACTTAAACCACATCACAATTTTTTTCTTCCCTAAAGTGGGCACACTGGAACTTTAATTTTACTGCATTGAATTATTTGACGGAGTGTAGTATTAGGGTCCCGTTTTACCTAACACATTTTTAACCAGGTGCTTTTGCAAATATTAGCATAGACAGAAGATTGAGATTTTCAAAAATTACGTAAATTGTACTTTGGAGGGCATGTTAAGCAGTCGGTCCCGGGTGCTGTATACTTGTATCCAGTAGTTGTTAAGGTTCGTCAGAAGCCATTTCGGCGTCCTGATAATTCTGACATCTACCAACCAGCACTGGGATAGCTTGGTGGATTATGGCCTATACCTCCTCGTCACCCAGAGGAGACTCATAGCCCTGCAGTGGGCTCATTACAAAGGATTCTGATGATGATGAACTAACATTTACATACCTAACAGGCATTTGTTTAGGTAGAGCTGAATTCTTTTCCGTTGAAATCGTTTACAGCCAAAAGTTACTCGTAAATAAAAAACCTAATGAGGTTATAGAAATAAATATTATTAAAATAATTAGAAACTTTTACTCATCGTAAAAATATGCTTCTACTCGGTTAACTTATAGCAGTTATGATGGATTTTCGCCAAATTAACGCCTGCTTTAATCAATGAAAACATTTCTAATTTAAATCTTTCAATATTTATATCATAGGTTAATAATACAACATTATTGTACGTATGTCCCCCTTTGGGGTAGGCAGAGATTAGGGAATAAGGGAATGCCAATAGCTGCGAAAGACTTATGTCTGGATGGTTCTTATCTCTGCCTACCCCAGACATGAATGAACAGACAGAATGGGAGACAGGCGTGAAGACTGGTTCTTTGGGGCAATCCAATACGATACCGCTCTACCTAACAGCAATAGAAGTTGCAAGAACGCGGCAACTCTTGAATATTTGTGACGTCATACGGTGGTTGCTAGGCGACGGATTCAAAATGGCCGAACTCAAGTCACAGTCTAGTCAAAATTAAGCTTCATTTGGATTATCTGTTTTAGAATCTTAGACAACATATAAACAAACTTAAGAAATGAACCTACTTTTTTGAAGTCGGTTAAAAAATAAAAATATGACTAAAGAACATTTGAGTTGCATCACATAATATCCGCTCTGTACTTAATTATATATATATTTTTATTCTGCATCTAAATATTTATGTATGTGGGGCACAATAACAAAAAAAAATATTAAGTTGACGATTTCCGTTTCCTTTTTAGCTCTGTTTTTGTTAAACGATATTTGTTCTCGATACAATTTGACGACCGCCTGGTGTAGCGGTAACATACATTGCCTTCTATGCCAAAGGTCCTAGATTCGAATCCCGGCGGCGGCGGCGGATATTTGTGTGATGAACACAGATATTAGTCGTCAAGTCATGGATGTTTATATGTTTATTTAAGTTTATTTTAATAAAAAATATGTATTTATTCAAAATGTATGTTTATATATTTCTTAAGTATATCAGTTATCTAGTATCCATAATACAAGTTCTATAAGAAACTTAATTTGGGCTAGATAATGTTGTGTGAGTGTCAGAAATATTTACTTATTTACTTTACATGTACTTAATTTTAAGTTGTCAACGTATGAATCGTAAGAATAGGCGAATTCTTCGAATGTGTATCTTAATCAAACTAATTTTATAGTCTTATTTATCTCTGGCATTTTATCTCCTATATGGCAACTCTTTATTGCCATTAATACCTGTTAACTGCGATCTTATCTTTTGATTAGCACTTATCAGTACTGCCATTTACAATTGCGGAGGAACAAATATTATCTAGCTCGTGCCTAGGGCTTAGTTTAGATATGTGCAAGTTGTAACTAGAGGTAATCTTTTCAATCGTCATCATCATCACAACTTTTTGTAATCATCCCACTGCAGGGCTATGAGTCTCTCCCCTGGGTGATAAGGTTTAGGGCGTAAAACCACCAAACTGGCCCAATACCTACACTGTTAAAAATTTTTAGTGAAAATTACATAAAAGCTTTGTAATATTAAATATTGATGTAGTTTTACATGAGAGATGTAATTTTACATTACATAATTGTGTATTTTTTCTATAATTTATGCAAATTCACGTATATTTCGGCAATTTTATACCTTTTTAAAGTATATTTACACATTTTTTATGTATTGCTTCTGTAATAATCCCAGCTCATGTGTAAAAATACTAATTGTTCTGTCATTATACACGTTTATGTATAATTACATAAAAATAATTAAAAATCTGTAAAATTACCGAAATTTTTTTTTCCACAATTTATTAAAATTTTCAGCTGTTTTCAGTTTATGTACTTTTTTTGCATGTAAAATCACATAATTTTTAACAGTGTTCCTACTGGTTGGTGGATGTCACCGTGAGGAATTAATGTTTAGCGGTCACCTATCATCCTTGACAATTGTCAAATGGGGTTCCAATACCGGAATTCCGAGTGGTGTTGTAAAAATTTGCGTTTTGAGTCGAGCGTTGAACGCCGAGTCGACGCTTTTGAGCGTTATGGTGCGTACAGATTGCCGTAACGGAACTTGTAATGTATCATTCTGCCCACGTTGCGTATTTGGACGTGTAGTGCGCAGAATGTTACATTACAAGTTGCATTACTAGCAATCTGTACGCACCATTAAGGCTCGCGAGCGCGCAACTCGCGCGTCGAAGCGTATCATTTTTAATGAAGGTATATGAATATTTCTTTATAAGGTGATATTCTGCATTTATTATGACGTGTGCCGTGTTCATATACTTTGTTGACGCTTACGCTCGAGCCGAGTAGAGCGGTGGGTTCGGCGCTATAATTGAGCTTCTTTATGTAAACGCTCAAGCCAGCGCTCGAGCGTTTTGGAGCTGACCCGAGCCCGGCTCGAGCATATTTACAACTCTGATTCCGAGATCCCGAAATATCGGTATCCTTGCAAGATTTTTAATACCACTAACTGCAATATTACAAAGCAGGATCCCGCATAAGTAACGGACAGTTAAATTAAACTAAGGTCGTTTAACTATGAAAGAGCAGCAGACGCCCATTTTCATACATTTTTACCTTCAACTTTAATCCATTTAAAGAAAATATTTAAAATTTTAGATATTTTGTCATCTAATGGCCGGTTACAATATCATGAAAACAATTCGTTTTGCCTACGAACAATAGAATTCACTACCAAAATGCCTTTCTATATTCAAAAATTTTGACATCGCAACCACTGCTTACGAACTGTTTGACTGTAATGGGTTGCTAGGTTACATTTGACCATTTACAAAATAAGTCATTCTATCTAGCCAACGACGACTTAACAAGTTACTAATTTAAACCAATGAGGTTAAGATGGCATGGCGGTCTGCTGCGGCCAATAGCGAGTTAAGTTTTCATTACATGTGACCAATTACAGGATAAGTAATTTTATCTAGCGAACGACGTAACAATTTATTAATTTAACTTAATATCCTATCAAATATCTGTCAACATATCAATAATCCAGTTTCCTATTTCTTACTTATCTGTAACAGTTTTTGAAAAAAAGGACGAGTATTATTGAATTACATAATTTATCTTTTAAATATTTACTTTGACGTCATAAAAATGTGATTTAGCCAATGGCAACATACGTCAAAGAATTGGCGTTTCGGTTTACGTAAAGAATTAAACGCAATTATTAACAAAAGCTCTAAAAATATACTATAATGTATTTATCGAATACCAAAACATATCAAGAATAAATTGAATAAGTTTATACATTTGTTTAGTTCAAATATCATACAAATCATTTGCGAATGCTTGATCAATATACAAACTGTTCCGTTACTGACTGAGTTACCGAGTGACTGACAGACAACGTACAGCCGTAACTACAGAGAGCTGAAATTTGGAACATACATTCTTTAGGGGATGTAGGGGTGCACATAGGAAGGAATTCCCGAAATTCCCATGGGAACGGGAGTTATTGGACATTTTAGTTTGTATAAAAAATCTTATTCCTTGAGTGTACGGACACGATACTTGGCATAAAGGTTCTTCAAAAAGTGAAAGGTTGTTTTATGAAAGGAATTCCCGAAATTCCTAAAGGGAACAGGAAATATATGATGTTTAAGTTTGTATGAAAAACCTTATTCCTGGAGCGCACGGATGTTATACTTGGTATGAAGATTCCTTAATAAGTGTCTGTTTGTATAATGGAAAGAATTCCCGAAATTCCCACGGGAACGGAAAATATAGGACTTTTGGGTTTATGTGTGTACGAAGTCGCGGGCAAACGCTCGTATTCTATAAATCACGTATCGCCTTGTTTCTTGGAAGAACGTCATGTAAAGAGGGTGCGTGCCAAATTTGAGAACTTACAGCTCGTAGCCAGTAGATATTGTGAAACGCTATTTTTTCTATTAGTTTTGTACCTGTATCGTTTACTCATACCAGGCAGTTGAATATTGAAAACGTACCTAGAACTAAGTCTTATATGACACTCACTTACGTCATAATACTTATCAAATATTCTTGATAGCACACCGTTATAAAGGTAAGAAATGTTGACGGCATAAATAGCTCAATGATATCTAAATCTTGGTTTTATCCATCACAGAACATGCTTGTTTAAATTAAAACTGTAAATATGATTAGTAGATAAATATAAGATATAGTTTGCGCTTTATATCGCTTTGCAGATTACTATACAGTGGAATCCGTTTATAATGACATCGAAGGGAAATAAGAAACAAGTCATACTAAACGGACGTCGTACAAAACTTAGGTACTGCAAGAATAAATAAACTGTTTAAGTTAGTATGTGATTTATTTTAATTAGAGAGGAATAAAATAGAGATATCTCAAAGTAGATATTAATAAGTAGACTCAATAAGTAAATCTACGCTCTGAGGCTCAAATCAAAAAAGCCTTTCACGCGCCGAAAGTCTGGGTATAACGTGACTCTCTTGAACACTGCCAAAGGTGTTAGAAATACGGTCGGTCACTATAAGCGGACAAAATTTTATAAAAGGTCACAATAAGCGATATGTCACTATAGGCGAAGTCATTATATCCGACTTAGTTATATACCTAATTTATATGAAAACCAAACTTCACTGTGTAAACACGTCATAATGAGCGGTTGGTCAATATAAGCGGAGTCATAATAATCAGATTCTACTGTACTTATAATAATTCGACATAGAATGGTCCTACCGCCCCTAAATAAATATATGTAATATAAAAATGGTGGCTGAAAACCTGAATGCACATATTCATGCAGGGTTCATTTTAATTACCACATCACCTCTTGCAGGCATCTTCTCCACATTAATGCCAATAACATTTGTTCTACGACTTTTTAAAATTCATAGTTTTTAAAATCGAAGTTTTCCCATGCAAAAATTTTTTATTACCTCTATTTAGCATCGTAACTCTATTTACTCTGAACGCAGCGTAAGCAAAACATCGCATCATAATAAAAATAGGCACTTTCCACAAAATGCAGAGTAGGAAGCAAAAAAAAAATTGTTTTTTTATTTTGGTAATAAATAAATAATAAATATTTCTGACACTCACACAACATTATCTAGACCAAATTAAGTTTCTTAAAGAACTTGTCTTATGGATACTAGATAACTTAAGAAATATATAAACATACATATTGAATAAATACATACCTATTTTTTATTAGAACAAACTTAAATAAACATAAAACATCCATGACTTGACGGCTAATATCTGTGTTCATCACACAAATATCCGCCGCCGCCGGGATTCAAACCCAGGACCTCTGGCATAGAAGGCAAATGTATGTTACCACTAGACCAGCCGGCCGTCATAATTAAGATTTGTAAAAAGTCATAGAACAAGTGTTGTTGGGATTGATGTGGAGAAGCTGCCTGCAAGAGTTGAGGCGCTTATTATAATTAACCCAGTATTTTATTAATTATATGATAAGATAACCCAGACTTACTCTAAAAGACATGTCTTAATGACTTACTACCATATAGAGGGTTATTTTTTATTAGACCCCCATCGGCTGAAGGGTTATAGAGGTTAAAGGGTTTACCAACGAGAATAAAACCAGTGGAGAGCGCATCTGCACGTCTTTGTTCTATATCCAAGTCACCAAAAAGCGGCGGGGGCAGAGGTATCCTTTCCCCGCTGTCATTGGGCGACGACTCGACAGCCAAAATACATCAGATTCACTAGGGATTCCAAAAAAAAATATCGATATCGATAAAAACTGGAATAATTATTATAACGGCCATATATAGATTCACTATTTTTAGGTACGCGCGTATGCCTTTATTAGAATTAAAAACAAATCACATTTTATCACATAAATTATGGTTTGATTTATTATTAGTAGGTATAATGATTTTTTAGCGTATGTTACTATAGCCCTAAGGGGTTACTATAACCCAAATCTGTAACCGAACATTATTTATTCATTTTTCATTAAAGTTTTACGTTAAGATTTGATTATTTTGAACATTAAATGGCAATTCATGAAGGTGGAATGTCATTACGGTTGAAATTCTCAGGCATAAAAATAAAAATAGAAAACCATAAAAAAAATTGCGAAAGGTACATGGGCGTGATTCGGGCACTCTAAGGATCCATCTATATTTCAACTTCCAGCTGACACTATTTATTGGGACACCCTGTATAAAACCATTTTTCAACCACCCCAAAAGATAACAACTACAATAATTATTAAAATCCTCCTTTGTCAAAATCCATCAAGCTATTCGGACTGTAGGCTTGAAATATATATTTTTTATCTATATTTCATACCAGTATTTTGTATTCAACTTAATCCTTTTTCTGTATATTTGCATTCAAACCCAAGAGCAAATACATTAAGCAATAACAATGTAAAAAACATAAGGTAAGTATCTATATTTTAAAATATCTATATGAAACGTAGCAATCCTGCGAACAGCACTATCGAAATAAAAAGAGACAACTGCTAATATGCAAAACAGTGTATCAGAAAGAGATAGCAAGAAAGACATCGACGCGAGCATTTCAGATATGAAAATATTTTATTTTGTTTATTTTTTTTTATCAAATTGAATAAATAGAGTAGAAATCCACTTAAATATGAAATGATACCCTATCTTTTGTGTAGCTTGAAGTCGTAGTTGACTTTCCACACCATTTAATTGCACAACTAGGCATTATTTCGAGTTTTAATTTGCTTATAATCAGGAGCGCGGGACGTCCGTACGTTAGCCTACAGTTGCTGTGACTGACTCAAAATTCTGTCGCATGCCCTACATATAGGTCAAATTGAGCGACCGCGGTAGCCCCGCACGCACTCTCCACTGGTTGTATGCTCGTTGGGGTTTACGAACCATTTTCACTATGGAACCATCCCTCTAAAAATTTACAAAAAGAAATATCATACATACAAATTGACAACCTCCTTTTGGAAGTCGGTTGAAAAATAATTGAGGAAAATTCTAGATCTTTAGCGTGGAACAAATGGAACTCAAATAAATGTTGTATATTTCAAATCTTGATAGCTGCGAGAACCAGTTATGGTATCCCCATCTCAAAGTAATAGGTAGCTAAAAGATAAAAAATCAAATATGCGTCTCTATTCCTCCCATTTGAAGATTGAATCACTTTTGTTGACAAAAAAATTTACAAGTGAATTGGACTACTAGCCTTATAACCACAAAAACGGCAATAATATGTCTCTCCCTTAACTGACTTTTACAGTATGCCCGGGAAGAGAAGTAGCTGGCACATTCTATGTATTTCTTTTGCTCCCAGTCCAGCATGGCAAAAACCTGTACTAAACTTATTATTATGAGAATTCTAACATAGGAGACATATTTATTTAACAGATGACACAAGGTTAAAGAATTTTCAATACCATTTGCTCTATAGAAAATAACTTTGCACATTATGTTACTAGGAGATGTTCCATTGTCTATGTCGATGTGATATAATTGGATAACCAGAGATAAAGTGCACACTAAGTTCATCGGCATACATTTTTATTTTATGAATCATCTAGTAGCTTCTATTAGGAATCACTTTTAAAACTTTTTATTATTGTTTATTATTTAAATAAAACTACTTTTTAACCGGACTAATCACGTATAATTTATATTTTACATTTTAACTCGATGTTTCGGTGTCTTTGCAGACCCCGTGGTCAGGAGCGACTATTATTTATTTATACTATAAACACATATCCAAAATTGAGAAAAAGAAAAAGAATGCAAATAGGACCACTAATTTGCTATGGATACTAGATAACAGAAGTATAAACTTAAGGATTATATATGTATATGAACAAACATATTGAATAAATAATAAATATAATGAATAAACGTCCAAGACTTTACACCTAATATCTGTGTCTATCATATTAACCATCATCAGGATTCAAACCTAGGACATCTGGCATAGAAGGCAATGTAATATAAGTAATCACTAAGATAGACTGTCCACAGAGCAGAATTAAAATAAGATAAAACATTAGTAGATGCAAAAGAATACACATAATTCAACTTAATCATCAAATCAACATTCCAAATATTTTCCGTTTCAAATACGATAGGGAAATTCCAAAGATGTTATCAGGTCTTTATATAAATAAACGCAGTTTCAAGGTTTCTTAATGAAACATAAAGTTTTATCATATGTTTATCTCATAAATTTAGGTGTGGCATAAAGTTTTAGCAAAAAAATTTAAACACATAATTTTATCTTGAAGGTTGGCTTTCATTGTTAAATATATGAGAGAATTGTATAGGTACAATAAATCATTATTTATTATTTTATTTCATTAATATGGTCAGTTTCTGTAAAGATTCACATGCTTTTTTAGTGAAAAGTGATAGTGATTCTCATTTTATTTAAATATTTTACACTGTTTGATTCCATTGATAACA
The DNA here is from genome assembly GCA_944452665.1 of Stenoptilia bipunctidactyla. NCBI lineage: Eukaryota > Metazoa > Arthropoda > Insecta > Lepidoptera > Pterophoridae > Stenoptilia > Stenoptilia bipunctidactyla. The sequence goes on along the minus strand of OX101750.1, from coordinate 3,530,017 downwards.
AATAGAATATTAACCAACATCTCGAAATTCTGGACATCCATATTTTTATAATGGTCTTAAAAATTACTAAAATAACTAGTAAATAAACAACTCCTAGGTGATCATATCTCAAGTCACTTCAATAATTTTACTATTCATGTATGAAAAACGGAAATAAAAAATAAGAAATTCTAATACATGTAATGATAAGGTACTTTTCCACTACAAAACGAGTTACGTCGCAAATGCACCGTTTCTAAGCAATTAGCAATCATTATCATACAAAATAGTTCCAACACGTACTAGAAAAAAAGGCATATTTGCAGAAAAAAATGTATGAAACATACCCAACTGCCACTGCGATTCATTCCTACAAAGGTCTGGTAACAATTTTTTGCTTTCGAGAAAAAGTTTTTAAGTGTTTGGGACATTAAAATTGATTTTTTGTTATATAAAATTATGACCGGCCGGCACACACTCCACCAGAGGTTTTGACACTTCTTGGTTTTATGACAAACGAACGACAGTATTGATTAAATTTTGACACAGAAAATGTTGCCTGAAACAATACGACAATCCCACAGGTTATTTTTACCGTAGTAGGTATAGCTTGTTTACGGTCTGTTGTACAAGTTTTGTTTTGCCAAGTTGATTTATATTAAATGTTTTTTATAGAGGAAGTTCAGCGTAAGTATATCATATTTTTTTTATTTTATCACACTGTTATATTTTCACACATGAACAACAAGTGTTGAAAACGCACACTTTAATTTCTAAACCGCTCGCAATTAATGACGTTATCACAAAATAAACACACCACATCGCACTTTATTTCGCCAGTCTTTAGGAAAATACGTCACCGGGTGGTCTGATCTAGAACGATGTTCCCCGTATTTTTTTTATTCATAATACCATAGAAAGTAGAGTATATTTTCATTTGTATAAATTTAAATTACCTGCGCATTCATTACGTGAATATCTTCTGTCCAGTAAGTATTGAATAAAATGTTCTATAGGTTTTCAATTTTATAACACAGTAATCGTATGATTGTCTCGCGTATTCGACGTGTACTCTCCTTGCGCTATAAATATGCACTGGCCGAGTCTTGGTTGGTGGTGGGCGAGAAGGATGGCTGCCGTCAGTACAAAATATCAATAGCCGCTCGGCTCGCTTACATAAGTGCGAGTGAAATAGACATACTGAAATCCCACGAGTGTAAGCGAAATTCCGCCAAAAGCCACCCTTGACTTGATAGTGACGTATTTCATTCGTATCAATGTAAGTCTGTCGAATTGCAGAGATACGCAAGAATTGACCTATATTACTGCGTTGGATAACAATCAAATTTTATCGCGTTACTTGGAAGATTTTTTGCAAAATAAAATGATTCATGCTTACAGACTGCGAACGTTATTTATGATTTTAATTATGAGTAATTTATGGTAAATAATAAAGCATTCATTTCGTAATTACAGGCGATACTAACGCAAAGATTTGGTAGGCATTTATGTTAGATAACAAGATCTAGGCAAGTAAGTAGGTAGGTACCTATTGTTTTTCCTTTGAATGGTCATTGTTTACAAGATTGACGATTCGCTTTTGATAAACAGAACAACAATAATGTGGCCCAAGTTTAGTGTAGTTTATTAGTCATAAGGTAGGTATTTTTCTAAATAGATATTTCGCTTTTGTCAAAGACCTAAAATGACTAGCGGGATGAGAATTATCTAAGATATAAAGTAGGTATCCGTAAAAAATTTAATATTCAGGTTTTCAATATCACACTAGTATATGCTTGTGGTTTCACCCGCATTACTCACGTCTCTTAAGAATTTCTTGTTAAAATATAAACTGTATAACCTTTCCCAAGACTAGGTTATGAAATTTAAAAAAAAAACACGGGGATTTGACGGTCTATCTGTGGTGCAGTGTAGTGGTCTAGACGCTACTGCTACTACGCCAATCCTGAGGTCGCGGGTTCGATTCCCACACGGAATCAGAAAACATGTTCCAAGTCTGGGCGTTTAACTAATATGTAGGTATTTAATATTCTAAGTTCACCCTTTTTTTTGTCTGTAGGAAAACATGCTATCACGTCCCTGACTTCCCAAGGGGGAAAGGTGGGGTATGTGGGGATGATCCGGCAGAAGGCCGAACCGACCCACTAAAAACCTCCAGGTGTACCTCTCCCGCCATAATTGGAACCCACGATATCGCCAGTGGCAGGCATTGCCCGCGAACCCCAGCGAATTGCGCTCAGACTGAGCCGTGTGCCCCCCACGTAGGAAATGGCCCAGTACACGCGGTCATTTCTCCACTCATAGCCTGTATAGCCGCAGCAGGTATTCTAAGTTAGCCCTAGTTCGCTACATGGTACGTAACATACATACATACATAACTTCACGCCTGTATCCCTTATGGGGTAGGCAGAACACCAGTGGTTATAAGACCATCTGATGTCACGTTTGACAAATGAGGTATTATAATGATGGAGAGAGGCTATTGCAGTGACAGGGGGTCAGCCTATCGCCCACAAAATGCCAATAAAACCTCTGTGGTACGTAACTCATAGCACAATTTGCTTAGGTACTTTGAGGCCACGACGTAGTTGGTGTGCTTGTCAGGCTTTTTTTTTCTTCAAAAGTTTCCTTTATATTGGACTAGACTGGCGCAGTGAGAAGTTGTAGGTTCGATTCCCGCTTGATACCCTGTCAGTTCGACATTCGAACCCTGGCTATGGCGGATATGTTTTTGTGATAAACACAGATATTAGCCGTCAAGTGAAGGACTTTTAATTATTTATGTACACACAGTGGTATAAATTACAGTATATCTTAAAGGGTAAACAATGTAATAAGGCACAGCTTATTTCTAATCGAAACTTCTGCCTGCTGACCCGTGACTGGACAGGTTTAAAAAAAAAGAGCAATATTAGCGTAATGAAATCTAGTTGTAATAATTATATAACCACTATTAGACTTTATTAACCACTTATAGCAACATACTAGCTTATTCTAAACGGCAGTATTAGATGAACCATACATACCATTATTTCATAAGGGGTGGTTACACATTTGTAAACTGCTTTTCCAATGTCGCCGAACCAGTGCCGTATAAGAGACATCGCTAAAGTAAGAAAAAAGACAAATCAAATCAAAAGGGGTGGCTACACAGTTGTAAACCTTGCTTCCAATGTCGCCGAACCAGTGCCGCAAAAAGTTCGCTATAGTAATAAAAGAGACAGATTAATAATAACATCTCTTTTGTGTGTCGACGATAATAAGAAGGGAAGTCGCTATACTAAGAAAAGAGACGAACTAATCGCGATTTACTACTGTGTAGCCAACCCCTTAGGTACTTATAAGGATCACACAAGCACTTTTTTTACCAATAATCGTATTTATTTACAATATTCACTCGTTTCGTAGTCAATGGCTGTAAAGGTTATACGAATACACTCGTAGAAATCTACGGGCGTTCAGTTTCTGTATCATAAAAGAAAACGATTTTTATTCTATTAAACGCAAAATGTATTTTTGGTCATATCTTTTTTTTCTTAGGGCTAATTTTTTTGGCGTCCTAACAAATATGAATGACATGTGTCTAATCTATAATCTGACTCTCATCTCATCTCTGCACAATGACTTTTTATTTGGAGCCCAATCACTTGCATTATCCTTTGTCCATAAATTTTATTATTTCTTTTAAAATATGAAAACCCGATTCCACCAAATCTGACCGCCTATAGATTTCAGTTCCTTGTGTCCTGTTCAGTTCTTTTAAAATATGGTACCTTCAGCTCCCACTACCAGAACTGGTGGTAAGGTCTCGTCCTACGCATCAAAATGAACCCAAACTCGATATAACTAGCTTTACCCGTCTAGGAGTACCAATGGCACCTCGAGGTATACCTTCAGCTCCCACTACCAGAACTGGTGGTAAGGTCTCGTCCTACGCATCAAAATGAACCCAAACTCGATATAACTAGCTTTACCCGTCTAGGAGTACCAGTAGCACCTCGAGGTATACCTTCAGCTCCCACTACCAGAATTGGTGGTAAGGTCTCGTCCTGCGATTCAAAATAAACCCAAACTCGACATGCCTAGCTCTATCGGTCTACGAGTACCAGTAGCACCTTGAGGTATACCTTCAGCTCCCACTACCAGAACTGGTGGTAAGGTCTCGTCCTGCGAATCAAAATGAACCCAAACTCGATATACCTAGCTTTACCCGTCTAGGAGTACCAGTAGCACCTCGAGGTATACCTTCAGCTCCCACTACCAGAACTGGTGGTAAGGTCTCGTCCTGCTAATCAAAATGAACCCAAACTCGACATGCCTAGCTCTATCGGTCTACGAGTACCAGTAGCACCTTGAGGTATACCTTCAGCTCCTACTACCAGAACTGGTGGTAAGGTCTCGTCCTGCGAATCAAAATGAACCCAAACTCGATATACCTAGCTTTACCCGTCTAGGAGTACCAGTAGCACCTCGAGGTATACCTTCAGCTCCCACTACCAGAACTGGTGGTAAGTTCTCGTCCTGCGAATCAAAATGAACCCAAACTCAACATGCCTAGCTCTATCGGTCTACGAGTACCAGTAGCACCTTGAGGTATACCTTCAGCTCCTACTACCAAAACTGGTGGTAAGGTCTCTTCCTTCGAATCAAAATGAGCCCAAACTCGATATACCTAGCTTTACCCGTCTAGGAGTACCAGTAGCACCTCGAGGTATACCTTCAGACCCCACTACCAGAACTGGAGATAAGGTTTAGTCCTAACAAACATAATGATTCCAAGTTTCCAAATTCAATCCTAATCATAAAAGGTTTTGTAATTTTTTTTTTTTCAATAAAATTATATTATTACCTTTTCAACTCAGTTCAGAGAGCGTCAAGTATCGAGACTTGTTTGATGTAATAAATTGTGTATGTACAGCGATGTTTCTTAGCACGAAAAATAACTCAAAAGCGATACAGGTCCACTCTCGACAGCGGCTGAGCGCAGACTGAAGATATCTAGTTTTTGTTTGTAATGATATTGACATTATTTGCTAAAGTATAATAACCCTTACCACAGTGTGTTAAGATTTACGCATTTATACAAACATGAAGAAAATTACGTGTTTGGTTTTATTTTTTTTTAAAGGGTTTTTAGTAGTAATTTCAAAGAAAAAAATGCGTATTATCAAAAATGAACATGTCAACCATCGAATAGTATTTTTTTTATTCATAAATACTTGTGTTTTCATACCAAATGTGGTACCGTAAATTGGCTTAAAATCGTCATTTTCGTGCGACGAGGCATCGCAAAATTAGTTTTTAAGCCACAAAAACAAATTTATTTATATTATTTTTATATAATAAATGGAGATGAAAGTCTTATCTATCTATTAGTACTTGTAATTATACTAAACTTTGCGCCATTTTATCACAATATGTACCAGAAAATACCCTATTTTGAAGATTTGCGGAAACGCGTCCTTAAATCTGGATTTTGGTTGTCATGGCAACGCTCAGACATTTAAGAGTTTACAAACAAGGATTTTGGATTGAAATTCAATATAAAAGTCCTCTATAAGCAGGTAAAACACATAAATAACTATTAACTACTAGTCTTAGGATCCACTTCTCTTTCAAAACATACTAAAATAAAAATAACATAAACAGTACACTTTTTATTTCCCAGTAGTTCAACTTTCGGGAGGATTGTACAAAGTTGAACTACTGGGACATAAAAGTTGTACTGTTCAACTGGTTGAACTGAGCAGTTGAACTTCTCTGATTCTTTAAATGTACAAATATCTGTTGGAATTGTATATATTTACTTTAAGGACATGCTGAAAACCAGCGCAGTTTTTTTTTTGCAACTGCACAAGCTGAGCATTGTCCTATTGCCCAGACAATACAGGAAGTAGTTTTAAGTAATATTTTGATTTTATGTTTATTTTTTGTATATTTTTTTTCTTTGTTGTTTGGCAATTAACATTTTTCTTTCTTTCTTCTTTCTAACTATTGGAAACTAGCCTTGGTTGTGACAAAGGTCATAAAACACCTTAGTATCTGAGGTGAAGATCTCTTTCGCTTCTTCGGCGCTTGTTATTAAAATTTTCATTCGTTCAGTTTTGTTTTATGACAGTTGTAACAACCAACCCGTGAGACCACCATACCCGTTCTCCCCTACCCCACTTTTTTGGCCCTCTATAAATTATAACAGCTATAAAATTTTCTTTCTGAATAACACAAACCTCCATTCTGGACTGCGAGCGAAAGAAAAACAGAGAATGTGCCAGCTGCTTTTCTTCCTGTCAGTTTATTAAAAGTCAATTAAAAGTCAGTTTTATTGGCGATAGGCCAGGCGCGGTCGCAGGCTGAAATTTTGGGGGGGGGGGTCACAACGAAATTTTTAATTACAATTAAGTATCTTTTTCTAGCTTCTTTTTTCATCGGATCAAGAGGTTCATCTTTTCATGATTTTGGGGGGGTCATGTCCCCTGTGACCCCCCGCCTGGGACCGCGCCTGCGATGGGCTGACTCCCTGTCGCTCCAATAGTTTCTCTCCATCATAATAATAATTCCAAAGTCAAACGTGACATCAGATGGTTTTATAGCCTGTGGTGTTCTGCCTACCCCATACCTAAAGGATACAGGCGTGAATGAAAATGAAATTTTCCTGCAAAGTTTACTTTAACAGTACAGATATCTACAGTATTTCAACTTCATACAAACGGACGAAACGCGTGCTATATCTCGGTTTGCTCTCAGCATGCGGCCAGTCGTGAGTGTCTACATACCGAAACTATTGTTGATTGAGCTTTACGTTAATTTGCGGATTGTTTATAATTTAAAATTTAATAATACATCTTTTCGTGCGTCTCAGGCGTGGCACCAGTATTTTTCGGTCGCTTACTATTTTATAGGACCGATTTGTTATTCAAACGTAAACATGATAACATTTTAAAGTTTTAGCTTTTAAAATGCTAAATTACTCTTAAATAAATGAAAAAAATGTGTTAAATAAAAATTACCCCACCAGGACTCGAACCTGGGACCTCTCGTTTGCCGGTCGAGTGCTCTCCCACTGAGCTACCGGGGCTACTTGAGGCTGAGGTTCGAGTCCTGGTCGGGTAATTTTTATTTAACACATTTTTTCATTTATTCAAGCTTTATGACACAAAACGTATTTTCTTGAACACTTCCTATTTAATTTACAAAGTATTTTATTTGTTTATATAAAAAAGTATATTGTCACAAAACTAAATGAAAGTAAATACAAAGTACTTAGGCAAATGTAATTTAAACACTGAAGGCGGGCAGCCCTATCACATGTGAACGTACCGCGGCACTGTAGGCATTTATTTCAAAGATGCGGCCGAGTTGAATTACTGTAGATATGTATACTGTGCTTTAGCGAAGGTTACCCATATTAGTCGGCTTTTATGCTCGTTCAGGGGCAGTAGGAAAGTTTTCAGACTGGAAAATTATATATTCACGATCGCAGCTTTGCGTGGGTTTGTTTAAGTGCATGTAACTTTCCACAGCGTAGGTAATCCTACGTAATCCTTAGATACATACATACCTACATACATAACGTCACGCCTGTATCCCTAATGGGGTAGGCAGAACACCAGAGGTTATAGGACCATCTGATGTCACGTTTGACAAATTTGAAGGTATTATAAAGATGGAGAAAGACTATTGTAGTGACAGGGGGTCAGTCTATTGCCCACAAAAACGCCTTTAAAACCTCCGTCCCTTAATTAACTTTTACAGTATGCCCGGGAAGAGAAGCATCTGGCACATTCTACGTTTTTCTTTCACTCCCAGTCCAGCATTATCCTTTTTTGATAAAATATAGCCTATAAGTACCTAGTTGAATTCTTTTAAAGTGGTTTTTGTGAGAGATCAAAATTGTCAATCTTTGTGACGTTGCCGTAATGAAATTGTTCGATCTTCCATTCGATGGCTTTGACGTATCGAATCAGTTGGTGAAAAAAATGTACCTATACAAACTTCCGATTACAAGATGGCCGCTCATATTCATCGATTCAATGTTCCTTTTCTTTGAATCTGTCTATTTAAGATGAATATTTTTATGAAATTTACTTAATTACTTAATTAGTTCAATTTATAATCTATACTAATATATAAAGCTGAAGAGTTTGTTTGTTTATTTGTTTTAACGCGCTAATCTCAGAAACTACAATTGGGATTTGGAAAAAATTTGCATTTGATAGCCCAACTCTTGAGGAAGGTTATAGGCTATACTTTATCCCGAAATTCCCAAGGGATCAAAAGTTACGCGGGTAACACCGCGCGCGGTGGCTAGTTTTAAAATAAACAATTTTATTGACATAGTTTTTATTTTCTTAACGCTCCAATTTCTATTTTATTAGTTGTAAATAGTTTGCGCGTAATGGAAAATGAAAACTGCCACAAAAATCATTCGAAAACAGTTCAACTATAGTTTCACCCACGTAGCTTCAGCGGGGCTAGCATGCTACCGTCGACAACGATAAACCGGGCCTTTTATCGATATTTTCTTAATATGTCATAATCTTATTTATTAAGATTATGACATATTTGGTGCTGTGGTCTTAATCATGGTATGAAATCGAGTAATTCTATCTATTATGGTGCGCATATTAGCTTACATCTATACTAATATATAAAGCTGAAGAGTTTGTTTTTTTGTTTGTTTGTTTGTTTGTTTGAACGCGCTATTCTCAGAAACTACAAGTGGGATTTGAAAAATTCTTTTTGCATTTGATAGCCCAACTCTTGAGGAAGGTTATAGGCTATATTTTATCCCGAAATTCCCACGGGATCAAAAGTTACGCGGGTAAAACCGCGCGCGGTGGCTAGTAATAGGATAAAATAACAAAATAATATTTATCTTGTCGATTCGACTATTTATCGATGGTTGCATGCTAGCTCTGCTGGTAGTTTCTAGGTAGAAAATAGCATTTTCTACTCGTTAACATTACCTAATGCATTAAGGAGTCCTTTTTTAAGTTTTTAACTCATAAATATAGTGGAATTTCTTCAAATATTGGGCTATCGAAATGTTTAGTGTTTATGTTTTTACAAGTAGGTACAAGAGACAATAATCAGGCGTTACATTACCTGTCAAATTTCCCCAACCAATTTTAACTTAATCTCGAGGGCATACAGTTCTGATTCAAGTAATTTTTTTTTGACAGAATTGTAATGCTTGATGTGCTGGCTTCTGTACCTAGGTAAGACTTGTTTTAAATTTTTTTTTATTAGTAACTTTAAATTGTGACCACGGGATCGGATACGTCGAGTTAAAATGTGAATAAGTTCACTCAAAAGGCCTTTTATTTAAGACAAAATTAAGATTGATAGTCATAAGCAGGTTCAAGAAAATTCTGCTGCTATTTCTTATACAACATGCTGGACTGGGAGCGAAAGAAAAACGTAGAATGTGCCAGCTGCTTCTCTTCCCGAGCATACTGTAAAAGTCAGTTAAGGGACAGAGGTTTTAAAGGCGTTTTTGTGGGCGATAGGCTGACCCCCTGTCACTTCAATAGTCTCTCTCCATCTGTATAATACCTCCAAATTTTTCAAACGTGACATCAGATGGTCTTGTAACCTCTGGTGTTCTGCCTACCCCATTAGGGATACAGGCGTGACGTTATGTATGTATTCTTATTATAATAATAATTCAATTTCATCGTCAGTTTCAGTTTCAATTTCATCAATCAGCGTCTCAGTCTACTCTAGACTGTGACATAATGCTGAGCTGTGGCCTTTTCGGCAAATTAGTATTTAAGGTTGAAAAACTGTATTTTTGTATATTCCGTAGTATTATTTTTGTACCCTTTTTTTGCCGAATAAATGTTTTTCATTTCATTTCATTTCAATTTAAAGAAAAGCGACCTAGAACGCAATAGCATTAGACAGCGAACCAGCAGTGCGATCACAGAACTTTATCGAATCGTTTGTTAACGAATGTTCGTATAGTATGGAGACGGTTTTTAAGAAAAATTTTAAATCTATCCATTGCCGCACGGCCAGCTTAAATAAATGTGTGCATTGTTAATTTTGAATGTTTGTAAACATGTTGTACTCATAAATATCTGTAAAATAAAAAATTACAATGTTACTCAAAACTTGCATCCGACTCCATACTATACGAGCATTCGTAAACATTCGTTAATATATGATTCGATAAAGTTCTGTGATCGGACTGCAGATGTTTCTAGAACAAATCCGCCATGTTATCGTACTTAATGAATGGAATAATTTGCTTGTTTACCGAATTTTCTATAATTAAACGCAATTCGATCTAGTTATCGCTTCGAATACCGGTTCGAACTGGTTAGGCTAATTATCCGTTGAGAATTTGATATGAAAATTTACATTTTAATGTATTGTTTTTGTGACATTGAAGTACCTAATCCCCATATCCTTGAGAATTAATATGATTTTTGTTTTGTAAATTCAAATATTTTTTTGCATACTTATGACGTTAAATGCTTCCAATAGGGAGTTTTCTGACAGCTCATAAAAATTAGTTCAAAAAACCTCTATGTAGATGGCACTTTTAAAAAGCCGAAGCCGAATAATGTAGGTAAGTGGTATCTACCATGTATGGTTATTTATACGTTCAATTTCTGATACAGACGTCAATTAATTTATTTTACTTTTAAAAACGCAGTGTGGAATAAATTCTTCGCCTTCGCCTTTTGTAAAGCGCCATCTATAGAAGCCTTTTGTACCAATTTTGTACAGTTTTGTTTTTTTAATGAGCTGTCAGGAAACCTCTCTTTGAGGGAATAGATTTCATATACCTAAGTTTTTAAAATTAACTTCAGCGGGGCTAGCATGAGACCATCGACAACGATAAATCGGGCCTTTTATCGATATTTTCAATCGACTTCCAAAAAAGGAGGAGGTTCTAACTTCGTCTGTATGTTTTTTATTTTTTTGTGTTTTTGTTCGACGATATTTCAGACAATTATGAATCGATTTAAAAATTCTTGTTTCATATGATAGGGGATACTTCATAGTTGGTCCCTATGTATCTGCTTTGTGGTTGGTCCCATATAAATTTAATTGAAATCGGTACTTCATTAAAAATTTCAAATTTTTCAAAAAACGATTTAGGAGATTTTTTTTAAATTTTTTTTTTATAAGTGACTAAACGCGCGTTTTGCCTTAATCTCACCTGATGGTAAGTGACGATGAGGTCGAAGATGAAAGCACAAGGGCTTAGGAAGGAACTGGCTCTTTATACAATATTGCCGGAACACATTACCGCCGGAGCGGTAACATTTGGCGGCAGACTTTATATAAAGGGTGGTCGCTAGAAGGTCCGCCTGGCTAGCGACCACCCTAGCGAAAACCCAAAAGTTTTGACCTGAAGTCGGTTTTTTTACACATTTGCATTTGTTGATTATCTTAAAATATGGCACTCAGAGATTGTACTTTTTTAAGAATATGGCATCTTTGGTTCTATGGGCAAAATCATGGTATCAAATCAAGCACCTAATTCTATTTATTAAGGTGCGTATATTAGCTGAAGTCGTCGTGGCGCCGTGGTTACTGAGTGTATCATACGATATCACAGGTTAAGCAACGTTCGGCGCGGTCGGTACTTGGATGGGTGACCGCCGACCATTCATTTCTCACGACGACTTCCGTGCTTCGGTCACGTTAAGCAGTCGGTCCCGGGTGCTGTATACTTGTATACAGTAGTCGTTAGGGTTTGTCAGAAGCCATCTAGGCGCCCTGAAAATTCTGGCATCCACCACCCAGCACTGGGCCAGCTTGGTGGATTATGGCCTATACCTCCTCCTCAGCCAGGGGAGAGACTCATGCTCTGCAGTGGGCTCATTACAAAGAGTTGTGATGATGATGATGATGATGTACCTATATTAGCTAACATAATAGGATAAAATCATTATCTTGTCGATTCGAGTATTTATCGATGGTCGCATGCTAGCCCGGCTGCGTATTTACAAAGGCCATTAGAGTGAAAGTGCAAACTGAACAGGCTTAGCTTTTGTATGACAAAAACTTGCCGAAACCCTAATCCATTCTAGTACAGAAATCGACCGAAGTCGCGTAGACTTTGTGAGATAACTTCAATTTAACATTGCAGCAACGAAAGCTATCCCATTTGATATCGATATTTACCGATCGTTTTAATTAAATGGCAATTGTTCTGATTTTCAAAGACAGGAATAAAATGTGCATGCATTATGTTATGACCATCGTTATTTTGATGACTTAACATTTGACTTTTGACCATGTCGGGATTGTCCAGGGTTGACTATAATAGCTGACCAGGTTTATGGCGCTTCGTCGGCCGCTGCCGCGGCACCGCTCGCTTCGCTCGCTCGGCTCGCGCACGTGTATAACAATATGCAACCAAACATGCTCCTCCTCGCTGCGCTCGTCGTCGCACCTAACCGTACCGACTAGGACTCCGCCTTCCGGTGCGGAAGCCCTTCTCGTAGCTTATCTCTTTCATCGCAATGTATATCAAACAAAAAAAAATCTATTTGAGTGTATTTGTATTATACAGTACTAGGTTTTGTCTTTGCATTTGAAAATTACAAGAGCAAAAGCTAATCTATTTCAGTAAATTTTTTTACTGAGTTAGATTAGGTATTGTCGAGTAATATGCATAAACAAAAGCTCTTCTATTAGAGTCTGACTCGTGACTCAAATGGTATAACCTTTGTATATTCGCAGCCCGGCTGGATCAGCGTGTCGCAAAAGGTGACTTTTCCGAGTGACCTCCGCTTGGTGGTAGGATACCATCAGGGTCCGACTGGCTAGCAACTATCGTTTATACAGGGTGGGTCATTTTTCGAAATTCCAGGACGTGATTGATATCATACATGAAGAGAAAAAATAAATATGAATTTTAACTTATTAAACTTAAATTTAAGGGACTGCGTGGCGGGCAGTCACGTAAATGAATACGTCAGCGCACAGAATTGTCACAGTAGGTATAATTAATAGTAGTCATATAGTAGTACTATACCTACAGTGTGGCTTGTTATACGAAATTCGTTTCTATGATACCTAAAACTTATGTCAAGGATGATATAATATAATTATTTACTGAGTAATCTTAACTGAAAAATAGAGAATTCATTACTCAACGCATGGTTACATAAGCGTATTGCATTAGATACTTAGCGGGTGGTGGTGTGCGTGTGGCGGGAACACTGCTGTGTGCGTGTTGACTGAGGCAGCGCGTCGGGAAAATAGTAGTAAGGTATTTCTTTATTAATTCATAGGGATTTCTGGTGAAAAATTAAATACCTACTTTTATTACATAATTATGATCAGAATCAAGTTCAGAGTGTATTCTTGTGTTTGTTTTTTTTCATGTCACGGTCAATTTGTACTGTACCTATTTGTATTAATTGGATAATTCTGACTGAAAAAGAGTGCCAAGAGTTTTTTTCCGCCGGCTTCTTTTGTCTCTTGGTCTACTGTAATATCTTATTTAACAACTATCAACAACTAGTTAAAGCCGAAGTAAGTATGTGATGACTGACTTCATCAAGTGTTTTGTGAAATTCCTAAGATGAATAAAACTTTTTGAATTTTGAATTAAAGCTAAAATTCATATTTCTTCGTAATGGATATAAAATTTGTTACTATCGCTCATCAGTTTAGTATCAATAAATCTATTCGCAAGCAAACACCTCGTTTAAGTTTGAAGAGCTCTTTCAATACAATTCGAACCTTACCAACATAACAGAGAAACTCTCTTACAGTATCTAAAATTTGTCACCAGTCACCCTGTATACATTATATCTGCGCCATATATTACCGCTTCGGCATTATTTTATGAATAGCTGGATATTATCTAAGTCCGTGTGCTTTCATCTTCACTTAATGTCAGGTGAGATTGAAGTCAAACGCGGGCCTAGTTTTAAATAAAAAAATATGGTGACGTTATGCCTGAGGGATACTAAAAAAAAGACGTTGAGGCTGCAAACTGGACGGCAGCGACAGCGACAGCGGCGTGGGCAACAGCGGCGCGGGCAGCGATGTACGCGACACGCACGATAGCAAGTATTGAGTTTGTATTGCACCGCAACAAATCGCTCTCACGCCCGCTGGCGTCGAGAACGGCCTAGATTCCCCGCGTCGCTGCCCGCGCCGCTGCTGTCGCTGCCGTCCAGTTTGCAACTTGAGCGAGAGAGAAAGTCGGGCCTTGTTTGTGAGAGCACACAACCGAAGAAGAAGTAGTAGTAGACAACACCAAGACATTGGTGGATAATGGGCGATCATTATCTTCATAAGCCGAGAGACGCACACTTGTCGACGGAGGCCTCCCCCGGGATTCGTCATGTCGTCCGGACCCGCGCCGCCCTCATCCAGCATTTGACGTTCGTAAAGTGTATAAAATTACCTACTACGAATAAAAAAGTTTTCATTTTCATTTTCATTTTCAACATGATAGCCTACAGATTTGCTCGTTATTCTGCTGAAGTTAAACTAACTCTTTCTAGGAAGAAAAAAAGAAATTTCTTCTCGTTTGAAAGAAAACAGATTTTTATTTCCCGCGTACAATATTTCGATGCAGGCGCTTAATCGAAATTCCCGTTTATCAATTTTTTATTCTTACGTTGTTGCATTAAATTTATTTTATTCTTGCGTCATAATATATTTTCTTGGTTAAATTAAAAAGAGACTATGGAGCGTCCATGACTTCTGCAAGGACGTAATGTTCCAGAAGGAGTGGTGCCGGAAGGATGACGCGTCCTTGGTTCTTTGAAGGCGGAGGACGTAAGCAGAAGCTCACATCGTCCTTCCCGGTAGCCAGCCTTAGCAGATGAGGGGATCCGCTGCGGCTGCGAGGGCTATGAGTGGAGAAATGATCTCGTGTGCTGGACCACCTCCTACGTTAGGGGCTCTCGGTTCAGGCTGAGCGCAATTCGCAGGAGCAAGCGGGTAATGCCAATGGCGGTACCGTGAGTTCCATCTATGGTGGAAGACGTACACCTGGAGGTTTTTAGGGCTTCTCTCAGCCCTGCCGGCTAGGGCGTCGAGGTTGGGTCTTTTAGGTTGCAGTGTGATGAGCGGACAAACTGCTCGTAAGTAAATAAGTCCCCAAATACATAAACGTATACAACGTTTGTGGTCACCAATGTCAGAGACTTAAGCGTATCATCAGCTGATCGTCCACATTATGTGGACTTCTTTTCTTTTTTCCTGACTTCGCTTTCAAATGAGGTATCTTTTACTTTTCTAGCACGCTTAAATGGACAGCAATGAGGTAATCAATACAGGCACCCGGGCTTCGAGGTAAAAAAAAACAAAATGGCTGCCATTTCCGTATGGCAGGGAGACGAGAAAATTGAGATATCGATTAGTCGATAAAAATGCGACATTTCACTCTAAAGTCTCCAAAATGACCAGAAATATAAAATAAGTAAATAATAAAAATTTCTTACATTCACAAAAAACATTTAGCCCAAATTAACATTTTTTTATAATATCCATAGAGTCCACAGAACTTGTGCTATGGATAGGTACTAGATAAATGATAATAAACTTAATAAATACCTACCTACATATTGAATGTATGACTTGACTTGACGGCTAATATCTGTGTTCATCACACAAATATCCACTGTCACCGGGATTCAAATCCGGGCTCTGGCATAAAGGCAATGTATGTTAGCACTACACCAGCCGGTCGTCTATATCTAGGGTCGCCAACTTTTTGTCTAGAAATGAAATATATTTGAGTCTGCAAAGAATATCAAACAGAATTTTGGAAAATCAACAGTATCAATTCAATTTATATTTTTTTTTAAACACATATTTTTAGAGCTTCTTGCACAAATTATCAATTAAAGTCTGCATATAAAGTGTTTAGCTTTTTATGCTGAAAACAGTATTTTGTATACTTTATTTTTGTTCAACAGTAAACAGTATAATGTAGGGAAAACTGTATAATACTGTTAAAAACAGAATGGTTGGATACCCTTTCTATATCCGAGTATAGGCCGATTGCACTATCGAATCAACTGAATCATCATGACACACCATAAAAGTTCATTTTGGGAAATCGTCTAAATGCTAGTAGGTCGAAATTCGCTTGAAGATAGGTTTCCTTGGTGAAGAACTTGTTATCATTTCAGATACTGAGTACAGAACACGGAGGAAATATATAGAGGAGCTGCTCTATCCAGTTTTCTCTAAGGACTCAAGTGAAGCCTTCGGGCGGGGTGCGGGAGGGGTAAGCGGTGGGTTATGGCCAATCATAGCCAAACAGGCGATGGCATTAGTCACCTAGTAGCGAGTAGTAAAAACCAGTTGAAACATAAGGTTAAAATACTCACATGATCATCAAAAAAGTTCAGCTATACCTACTTTACTAGGTGGCTCTAGTTTTTTTACGAAATTTCATACGTTCCAAATCTGTCAGAAAAAAACCGCGAAATAAAAGTATTTCTACTTGACGCTAGATAGCGCAATATTTTTTCGCGGCATAAAAATCACCTAGGCAACAAATAACAATCCGGAATTTTGGACATAAATAATTGGAAAACAAACAATTTGTAAAAAATAATTATGAATGAAATTATCTTCGTGGTAAGTTAATTTTATTTGGATTGTCAATGTAATTCCTGCATAAAACTATAGAAAACTGAATTTTATATAAAGAAACAATGGAGGATTTAATTTTTTTTAATATCAACGCGTGTACATACTTCACAGAAGTCAGCGACGAACTGACGTCAGTGCCTCTAGCGCGGAATAGCTTGAACTAAAGGCTGTGACGTCAGGACAACCCAAATTGAAGCTGTGCATCTTTGCTTACAGCAGCTCTACTATATATCTGCTTTGTGGTACAGAATTCGTACAGTAGCTAAGATGTCCTAAGTGCATTATAACTTTGACACTGACATTTAATGAGAACAGAATTCGGACAGTATCTAAAATGTCCTAAGTGCATTATACGCGATAGACCTTACAAGTTTGACAGTTTCAAACGAATTTTCAGCAAAATGGTTGTTTCGATAATAATATATTATCATCTCGGAAACGTTCGTCATCTGTCATCAGTTTCCACCTTTGACCTTTCACGCAATAATGGACTTTCCGCTCAACGAAGGCTGCGGTGAATTAGTGCTAGGTGTAGCATTATAATGGCTCGATAAGTTCTAGGTCGCATGATCGATTCCCGGCCGGTGGCGCAAGGACGCGGTGTGGTTTCAATGTAGGAAAATGAATGGAGGTTTTCTTGAATAATTTAAAAAATTGCTTGATGCCTGACTTTGAATGTGGTATGGAAAATTATACTTTAATAAACCATAAGTAAGTAGGTACTACCCAGTTACTAAGAGGTTGGACGTTGCTGAAATGTGTGAGTCTGTACCTATATCGCTGAGTCCAGTCTTATTTTTAGTATTCCAATTATCAAAACGAATACATAATATTTACCCATTTAAGTTTCATAAATTTTACTAATAATGTTTTTTTTTGCACAACGCCAGGTCCTAAATTATAGTAACAGAATATTAGTTGAGATCCTTTCAAAAGTATCTGGGTCATCTTAAAACTCTTATGTAAGTATTTAGAGAGTGGTACAGGATTATTGGCCATCTATTGCCTCTTTGTGTTTCAATCCCTTAGGATTAATTATTTATTTACACTTTATTGCACAAAAAATACAACAAGAAAATTAAATAACTCAACAATTAATAAATTAACACAATTGGCGCTAGCTATAGGGTTGCCAACTTTTTTTTTTATAATCTAATTAAAATAATAAAGTATAATTAAGTATATTTGAATCTGAAAAGAATATCAAACAGTATTTAGGAAAAAATAAACAGCATTAAATTTATTTAATGTTTTAAACACATATTTTTAGAGCTTCATGCACAAATTATCTATTAAAATCTAGAATATAAAGTGTTTAGCTTTTTGGTATACTTTATTTTTGTTCAACAGTAAACAGTATAATGTTGTGAAAACAGTATAACACTGTTAAAAACAGTATAATTGGCAACCCTAGCTAGATATGACTTCTTCCAGACAATACTTGCATTCAAGTAAGTATTTAAGTCAAGCCGGACCTGAAAGTAGCCTACTACTAGGTCGACTCACTAGGATTAGTTGTAAGTAAAGTAAAACAATAAGTAAAATATTTCGTAAAAACAAATATTAACTTTGTATAACTAAGTCAAAAAAAATGGTTTACATACCCGGACATCTTCCCTTGTTTTATTTGCCAGGTGTTTATTCTTCTGGATAATGTCCGTGTAGCTCTTAGCCTGCAATCGAAGAAAGACAATTATTATTTATTTTATTTAACAAACAACCTGGTGGAAGAGTATAATATGAGTAATGAAAAGGACATCTTCATTTTCACAACAAAGAGCATCGCAGTGTCCCATATTATACATAGAAGGTAAAATGGAACGCACTATCCAAAGAAAGGTACACATTGGTGTAATGTATTATTATTATTTATTCTTTATTGTACATACAATATTTACAGGATAAGTTTGTAACAATACGATAGAGTACAATTGGCGGCCTTATCATCAAATGATGATCTCTTACAGGCAATATTCACAAGATAAGGAAAATTACCATAGTGATAACAAAAAAGTTAACTTATAACTTCATAGATATAACTACCTATATGTATAGTATACAGGGTTGATTTTTAGTCACCAGCCAAATTTAAATGTTAGTTTCTTTGATACGATATAAACGTACCTGCATATTTATTTTAACGTCTCTCAGTACAAAAAAGTAGAAATATGGAACCACAAACTTAAAAAAAAAATAGTCGTCTTGCTTGGTGGTAGGATCCCTTCTGGGTCCGACTGTTTTTTTTTTTTTTTTTTTTTTTCCTGCCAAAGAATGACACCCTACTATGGCGCCCCAAAGGGCGACCACAGATAGGGAGGGGGTGAATACTCCTAGTACGCACTGGGCCCTGCACGGGAATAAATCCCCGCCGACAGTGCCAACCGCTCGCCGACGGAATGCCACCGTATACCCAGCCAGTGTGAGACTTCTACTCACTAAACACCCCCTTCTCCGATCCCTAACTCAAGAGCTATTCATAGATCGTGTAATGAGCTACCACCCCGTGGGATCCAGGGCGGCGCATCAGGCATCCTGACGGATAACCCGTAGTAAGACACTGTAAAGCTCAACGGCAAGTGTAGAGAATGACTAGGGCTGGGAGCCCAAAAGGTTGAACAGGTCCGCGGTGAACTGGTTTGGGGGGTCTGAGAGAACGTCTCTCGGTCTGCGGCAGGAGTGCCGCGTGGGAGGGTTGACAGTATAGGAGACTGTCGCCCTAACAAGGTTGTTAGGGTGGGACTCAGCACGTTGGAAGTGACCTGTTGCCAGGACTTTCAAGTGCTGTTGAATTGAGGGGAGCTCCAGGTCCCTGTGCAGGTCCGTGTTGCGCACGTACCAGGGCGCGTTAGCTGCCCTTCTACAGAAAAGATTTTGGACCACCTGTAATTTGTGAAGGTGTTTGGGGTTCGCGTGGGCAAAGACGGGAGCCGCGTAAGTCATGGTCGTATGCAGACTTTATAAAGCGTACGCTTGTTACGGAGGGACATTTTACTATGACGTCCTAGCATGCTGGAGAGTCGGCCTAGATATTTCCTAGCCAGTTTGGACACCCTGGTGATGTGGGGTAAAAAGGAGAGAGTTTTGTCGAGAGTGACGCCTAAGTACTTAACCGTATTAGACCACGGTATGGGGACTCCCCGCATGCGGACCCGTGTGTCAAAGTGACCACGACGCCGTTTGTGAGAGAATTGGATGGCTGAACTTTTATCTGGATTGACCTCAATGCGCCACTTCGTGAACCAGTCACTGAGTTCGTCTACAGCCGATTGCAACTTTGCAACTATTGTGGACATTTGAATGCCAGTGCAATAGAGCGCGGTATCATCGGCAAAAAGGGCAAGTTCGACCCCTTTAGGTGGTTTGGGGATGTCGTTCGTGTAAATAGAGTATAGGGTAGGAGCGAGGACTGAGCCTTGAGGGACGCCAGCCCTGATTGGGTGGGGAGATGAGAGCACACCATCGAATCTGAATCGGAAAGTGCGGTTCTTTAAGAATGAAGAAATTATACGGACTAGCCTATCAGGGAGTCCTATGCCGTATAATTTGTGGATGAGGCCGGCGTGCCAGACTTTGTCGAAAGCCTTGGCTACGTCAAAGAAGACTGCCGCTGTGGTTCTCCTCCTAGGGTAGAAGCCAGCAAGGGCGTACTCCACTATTCTGTGGACCTGCTGAGGGCAGGAGTGTTGGGGACGGAAGCCGAATTGTTCGGGTATGATGAGGGGATCCCCGTCCGAGGGGAAGAGATGGAATTTCATGCGCGTCAGAATGACGCGCTCGAAGTTTTTACCTAAGGCCTTGAGGAGGCTGATGGGTCTGTGATTTGCCGGGATGTGGTGAGGTTTCCCGGGCATGGGGATACCTATCACGATCGCCTCTTTCCAGGCACTTGGAAAGTGACCTAGATTAAGACAAGCGTTGTATAGGATTGCCAGTATGGCAATAATTTGCTGGGGCAGGTGCTTAAGCGCCTGGTTTGGAATACCATCCGCCCCCGGTGCTTTTCGAGCGTGGAGGCGTTTGATATGAAGGCGAATCTCATCAGCGGAAACTGTGATGGGTTCGCTGGTCGGGGGGAGAGAGTCCTTGAGGAGGACTTCCTCTTCAATCGCCTTAAGGTGGGCGGGATCTACGGGTTAGGTGCTGGGGGAGCATTGTGAAGCAATGCTGTCAGCAAAGGTCTCAGCCTTTTCATCATCCTCGAAGGCTATGGTGCCATCGGGACGAGAGAGGGGAGGAATGTGGGAGATGGCGTCGACTCTGAGTCTGCGCGCCATAGCATAGTAAGCCACGTGAGACGGAGTTATGTTCTCCATGAGCTCAGTGGCTTGAAGATGTCTATGCTCGAATAGGGCTTTCTTTACCCTGCTTTGGAGGACTTTCGCTGCATCCCTACACTCGATAGTTGGGGCGTATCTGGCTCGACGAAGTGCTGCATTTTTCTGCTTAATTAAAAGAATAATATGACGGGGAAGTTTGGGCCGCGGAATTTTGACCGTTCGAGAGTTGGAACTGATGGCATTGAGGATGGCATCAGAGACTGAATTGACTGCACTGTCGATTCTCTCCGGGCTACTAAGGTAGTCAGGGGAGAATCCCAGCGGAGAGTCTTCGGGTCCGGCCAGAGTGGCGAGGGACTTTTGGAAACCTTGCCAGTTGGTAAAGGTTTTAGAAGTGGGGGTAGGAGCTGAAGGCTCGCCTAAGATAAGCCGTACTGGACGGTGATCAGAACCTAGGTCGTCTAGTGGGTCTATAGAGCGGAGGGCTAAAGTTACGTTTTTAGTTAGGGCAAAATCGAGTATATCGGGAGACTGGCTCGATATGGATGGGTAGTAGGTGGGCGCGTTAGGACAAATCAGGTCGATGTCAATAGGAAGGGACTCAAGGATTTCATCGAGTTTGATGCCATTATTATTGGTTGAGTAACACGACCAGTCAGTATGTTTGCAGTTGAAGTCTCCAAACATAATGACTGATTGGCCCAAGCCCATAATGGCCTCAAAGTCGCTGCGGATGGGAGCCTTACCACTCGGGAGGTAGATGGAGGCTATAGTGACAGAAGGGTGGCCCGACATGGCCAGCCTGCACACCGTCGCTTCCAAGTGGATAAGGGGTGGTGTAGGGATGGGACAGCAGTGTAGGCTCCTTTTGTAATAGATGGCAGTACCACCGTGCGGATCGGTGGGTCTGTCAACTCTTACTAGGGAGTATTTGGGGATAGAGAGACCTTTTGTGAGGTGGGCAGCGAGCCAAGTCTCTTGGACTAGGAACAGATCAAAATCATTTTGCGCGAGAAAGGCTTTTATTTCGAGAAAGTTGGATCGTAGTGAACGTGCGTTGAATGAACAAAGGGTGAGGCCCTTGGGTTTAGTCTTGCGACCAGTCATGACTGTGGTGTTAATTATTGCGGAGGACGGGTTGTTACTGTCCATTTAAAAGATTTTGGATTTTGGTGATTATGGCCTCGTGCCTTCCCAGGATGTCCAGTACGTCGGTCGGAGTACGAGCTGACTGCAGCTCTCGGTTGATGGCCGTATATTCGCTTATGTTAGCGAAGGCCAGTAGGGAACCTAGGTCTAAGGTTCTCTTAGACTGCTGAGTGGGGCGGGGGGGCGCCTGTCTAGGCGGCAGGGGGGGCTTGACCCAGGTCGATATTTTCGGCGTGGGGGCAGGGTTAGACCTAGACTTGGGGGCTAGCGGGAAGTCGCTAGTCATCAATTTAGGGGCAGGGGGTGGGGGGGCGGCCGCTTGTTGTGCGGGGCCGCAGAGTCAGGTTTGGGGCGTGGGGCCCTAGGGCAGCCGCGGTAGTTTGCGGTGTGACCAGATTGGCCGCACAGCACGCAAGCTGGAGGGGTAGGGGACTCGCGGGTGCGGGAGCACTCGCGAGTCGCGTGAGGCTCTAGGCACTTCACGCAACGAGGGGGGGCGGAGCAGTTGGCCGCCGCGTGCCCATAAAGTTGGCACCAGTGGCACTGCGCAGGGTAACCTGACTTGTGTGGGGTTTCCACACGGATGTTGGAGAGGCCGCACACTGTGCTGACCTCGAAAACGGCCTTGGCGGCTGGGACGTTCTGGAGTATGACCAGCACAAGATGGAAGCGTTTGCCGCGGCTGTTGTGCATCTTGTGCACAGCCTCCACGGGCAGATTTTGGGATTTGAGGTCCTGCAGGACCTCCTCGTTGGGGAGTTCGTAGGGAACTCCCCGAAGAATTACTCGTTTCTTACGCTCCTCAGGGAGGGCGTACGTGTGATAGGCAATGTGCCTATTGGTGAGGAGTGAAGTGAGGCTTCTGAAGTCCTCAATCGAAGGGACCTCGATCTTAATAAAGTCGCCCGTATTGGACGCCTTAGTGTATTGGGTGCGCTGTTGCGCGCAGAGGGCGGAGATCTCAGACCACCTATTCTTCTCCTTTAGGAAGATAGGTGGGGGCTTCTTAGCCTTGGGCGGGATGGGGGTGCAGCGGGAGGCTGGCTTGTTGGGGGTCGTGGCCCGGGGAGCCGGGGTCGGTTGGGGGCCTGAGGGGCCGGGGGGGTGGCCTGAGGGGCCGGGAGGGAAGCCTGAGTGGCCGGGGGGGAGGCCTGAGCGGCCGGGGTGGGGGAGGTCTGAGTGACCGTTGCGGGGGAGGCAGCGCCTAGGCTGCGCTGCTTCCTGTTTCGCTTTTTTTTCGCCAAAGAAAAAGCGACCTCGTCTAGGGACGCGACAGGATTCATCACTGTTGAAAAGGGGCCGGACTCGGTCGCACTAGATGCAGTGCGCTTGGTGCCGAGGGACTCGCAGCCGGAAACATAGAAGTCTGTTTCCATCGCGGACTCAGATTCAGAATCTGAGAAGGGGGTGGGCGGGAGTGCCTTATGGGCTCGGGAGAAGCCCGGGGGGGTACGTACATCCCTAGTTTCGACGGCCTGGGAAGGCAAGGGGCCGTGAATGTTACCCGCGGATGTAGGGGCCAAATATTGATGAATGGCCTGAGGGGCCGGGAGTGATGGTGAGGCCTGAGGGGCCGGGAGGGTCCATGTGCCCTGAGGGGGCTGCTGGGGTGCGAGGGCCTGAGGGGCCAGGAGCTGCACAGGGAGCTGGGGCATATTAGCGATCAGAGTCTGGAAGTCCAAGAACTGCTGTCGCATGACCTCCATTTGGGCCTGAATTGGGGCTATCATGGCGGCCATCGTGGCCACCGTGATTGGATCCCGGGATTCGATGGTGGACGCCATCGAACCCGGTGCACAACAAAGAGAAATTGAGGTCAGAACTCACAAGCCTGAAAAATAAAAGACCGTACCGCTGAACGGCACGAACACAAGGAACGAGGGGGGGGGAAAAGGCGCGTGCTCCTAATTCGAGCAGGCGCCGACCGTCTCCCTGGGAAGGCCCAAGTGCAATGGGTTCGGGTCTGCCGGATTACTAGCCCAGGAGGGCTAGCAGCGTTCCGGGTCGACGCTGACAAGCTTCGTTGTCACCGTAAGGTTTCCACTTGTCCAACGCGAAACTAAAAAATTTGCTTAAAGTTCGCTCTGAAAAGAGCGAAAGTTAATCAAACTTTCCAGTTATTGAAATACGAAAGTTCACGAGTGCGTCGCTAGCACGCGAGTGGCGCCACTGTCGAAAACGAGTACTAGAAGCGAGCAATACCGTAGCGAGAGCCGCGGTCAAAATTTGGTAAGCTAACACGGCAATACCGTCCGGAGAGCCGGGACGATAAGCGCGAGAGTCGATAAAAATCTTATCGAGCGAGTCGACAAGACTTTTACCGAACGGTAAGGGAGCACTGAACACACGATTGGCACAACCACTGCGTACGAACGATGAAAGCGAACCGGGTCCGCCTGGCTAGCGACCACCCTTTATATAAAGTCTGCCGCCAAATGTTACCGCTCCGGCGGTAATGTGTTCCGGCAATATTGTATAAAGAGCCAGTTCCTTCCTAAACCCGTGTGCTTTTATCTTCGACCTCATCGTCACTTACCATCAGGTGAGATTGAGGTCAAACGCGGGTTTAGTCAATTATAAAAAAAAAAAAGTCGCTCTTGATGAACATAACTACTACGATGCGGCATTTCATTGACAATACTACGACTTAGTACTACAAGATGTCTTGTAGTAGCGCGTAGTTATCTTTATTTAATGGTAATTTAGAGTGACTAAGCTTTGCTTAATAAGCTAGCGGATATATTAATTTCCTTGTTAAAAAAAATTAATACGTTTTTTTGAAAAAATCGTTTCTATTAATGATACTCATTGTGTAAAATGAACCCTGTATACATATTATAGATAAATAGGACTTTTACGAGGCCTTTATCCAGGGGC
This sequence comes from Stenoptilia bipunctidactyla, assembly GCA_944452665.1. Lineage (NCBI taxonomy): Eukaryota > Metazoa > Arthropoda > Insecta > Lepidoptera > Pterophoridae > Stenoptilia > Stenoptilia bipunctidactyla. The sequence continues at coordinate 3,505,121 of OX101750.1, read as the reverse complement.
GGTAGGGCTATTCTCACCCGAGACTACACGGCTATTTATTTACATATATAAATCTAATATATAAAATTCTCGTGTCACAGTTTTCGTTGCCATACTCCTCCGAAACGGCTTGACCGATTTTGATGAAATTTTTTGTGCTTATCCGGTATCTTTGAGAATCGGCCTACATCTATTTTTTTTATATGGCAAAACAACGTTTGCCGGGTCAGCTAGTCCTGTATAATAAAAACAAATTCTAAGATATATTTTGCATGGAAATGTGAGTCGACTAGCTTTTTGAATTACTGAATTGTTTGAGCTTTTTTAATACAGTTGCTCAAAAAGTGGCGTATTGCAGGGACGTTTAGCGTTCGGGATGTGGGCTATTACACACTTGTGCTTTTTCTTTACCTTTTCCGCACTCGTGCGTTCTCTTTCCCAAATGTCAAAATAATGTCTATTAAAAAGAAAAAATCAACCACGAAGTTTTTACTAAAAAAAATTCATAGAAGTTTTTACGATTCATGCAAATATTTCTGAAAAGAAGCTACTAATTTGTTTCAATATCAGATATAATGATTTGATTCAATGAGTTAGGTTGAGTTTCATTTCATTTTATCTCATTAAATTCATTTTCATTTAATGTCAATACAAAAAATCTACTAAAGACTTGGCTGTATGGGCATAGTTCCCTTTGCCTACCCAGAATGGGTAAACAAAAAAAAACATCTCTGTTTATAATCTTTCACGGCTGACGCCATTTTGTATATTTTATAAATATGCTTAATTTTTTCGCAACTGTATTAAAAATAGTCGTTCAGTACACGTGCGGAACCGTCATTGCAACTCGTTCCGACTGTCAACCCTCGCCTTCGGCTGCGCCTCGGCTCGTGTAGACATTTGTCGGAACTCTTTGCAATGACAGGCTTTCCGCACTCGTAATGAAATATACTATTTTATTTCCAGAGGCAGATGTATCCTGCAATGACACCAATTCTCATGATTTGGATTGGTCGTCTCGCTCCAGTAAGTACTATCGAACCAACTAAATACATAAATAAATAAACTGATTCATGATCCATTTTCCTGATAATGATGAGAGGTTTTCTGACAGCTCATTAAAAAAACAAAACGGTACAAAAATGGTACAAAAGGCTTCGATAGATGGCGCTTTACAAAAGGCGAAGTCTTGTCTGTCATATAGCCATTTCTTTCACACTGCGTTTTTAAAAGTAAAATAAATTAATTGACGTCTATATCAGAAATATAACTTATAAATAACCTTAGATGGTAGATACCACTTACCTACATTATAGTATACAGACTTAACGCCTTCGCCTTTTTAAAAATCTATAGAGGTTAAAAGCAAAAGTGCCATCTATAGAGGTTTTTTGAACTAATCTTTATGAGCTGTCAGAAAACTCCTCATTCGTTTGAAACTGCCAAACTTGTAAGGTCTATGATTTAATGTATTTACGGGATTATTACCACGATTTTCGATTTTATTTTCGCACGTCCGATAGTTCGATGCTGTTACAAGCACCATGATCGCGGACTGATCATGCGGACGGATCATGGTGCTTATAACAGCATCGAAATATCGGACGTGCGAAAATAAAATCGAAAATCGTGGTAAGAATCCCGTAAATACATCGTGAATAATCATAGTGAAAATAACCGCGATAGTTTAAAACAATTATTGTAAGGTCTATCGCGTATAATGCACTTAGGACATTTTAGATGCTGTACGAATTCTGATCTCAGTAAATGTCAGTGTCGAATGTAATGATAACAAGTTCGTCACCAAGGAAACCTATCTTCAAGCGAATTTCGACCTACTAGCATTTAGACGGTTTGCCAAAATGAGCTCATGGTGGATCATGATTCTATTGGTTCGATAATACTTATCCTGGAGGTGTATATTCTATGGGTAATGAATAGAATATAATAATAAATAGAATAAACATTTGTTATGCCACACACATATAAAAGAGTTACACAAAAATAATAATAAAACATAAAACTAACTATTAAGCACTATTATTATGGAGAGAGAAAAAAAATGTGATAAAAAGTAATAGGCTCAGCTTGTGCTGCTGAGATATTAAGTCTCAGCAGCGCTGGTTTTCAGCCTTCACTTTGCTCTCAGAAAAAGAAAATACATGATAAACATGTGGGGTTTGATAACCTAAGTATTTAGATGAAAAAACTAAAAAATAAAATTAAACTAATAACAAATACTTAGAAGTTTAACACAACACAGGAATAAAAACGACCACTTTGGCGATGGGGTAAAACTGCCTGCCTCAGACGCCAGTGGTTGCGGGTTCCATTCCAGCACGGAACAAGAACAAAAATGTTCCGTGTCTGGGTGTTTATCTATTTATGTATTTATATTCTAGGTTCCCCCTAGTTCGCTACATGGTATCCCATAACACAAGCTATGTTTACTTTGGGGCCCTGTAGTTGGTGTGATTGTCTGGGAATTTTATGTATTTATTTATTTAAAAAACACTGAGAACTACTTTATTTTAAAATATTATATTACTAATACAACTAATTATCTAAATTAAATAGATAGGTACTTATTAGTATCAAGGTTGGTTGCCAAATTGTAAAACGTATTTCCTAAGTCTGTTTTTCTTATACCCTACAGTCCTGGCAATAAAAAAAGTTAGAGTGAATAGGTTTCTCCTGGATTACGTGTCCACCATAATCTTCAAGCTCTTTAGTGGCAATGTTAACGGTAATTTTTTGGAGGGAGTTGTAATAGTCCGATATTAATAAAGTGTCTGGAACATGGGATGTTTAACCGTAACATACGCGTGGAAAGCAACGTAGCAGTTTTAAATAAATACATACATACATAACTTCACGCCTGTATCCCTTAAGGGGTAGGCAGAACACGCTATGAAACCATCTGAGGTCTCGTTTGACAAATTTACAGGTATTATGATGATGGAGAGAGACTATTGTTTTAAATATAGCTTAGTTAAGTAAAATATTAATAAATGGTCTTCTAACTTGAACTACCGAAAGAGCAACATGTGCTGTATGAACGTAACAGATGAAAGTACACAGTATATTGCCATAATTAAATGATACATGACGAGAAGGCGCGTCAAACACTACGGCTCACTTTGTATCATGGAAGACAAACGTCCCATACATATGTAAAGAAATAGATTTCTGTAATGACTGGTTAATTAAAGCAAACCAGATGCAGTTCTCTATTAATAACAGGTTTATTAGACGCAGTATGTCGCTAATTTGTCGCTTCATCTTAAATGCTGGCTTCAAGAACAGTACAGGCAGCGGTTATGTAAAGTTCCTGGAATTGTATGTTTGTTTATGTATTCAATTACTAGCTTTTACCGGGAACTTCGTTCACTTGGTATAAGATTAAACTGTCTATATGGTTTTAAAGCGGCCTGATCGTACTGTAATAATTGCTGCAAAAATAGTACGAACAGGTGTGGTGTGAAATTGAGTGATAGGGTGCGCAACAGTGAAATAAGAAAGAGATACGGGTTGAAAGAGAATGTAGTGAATGAGATTGAAAAGGGTATGCTAAGGTGGTTTGGACATTTGGAAAGTATGAGTGAAAGTAGATTTAACAAAGAGGTGTACAGAGCAATAATGGATGGTGTTGTCGGAAGGGGCCACCCAGGACGAACGTATGCCGATCTAATTGGTAACGTTCTTAAAAAGGGCCTAGTTAAAAGTAACCGTAACCGGCGATCATGTATGGAAAGATTAATGAGCGTGGAGGAAGCTAAAGAGGTATGTCTGGATCGTAGCAATTGGTGTTCCCTTGTCTCTGCCTACCCCAAGGAGAGACAGGCGTGAGGTTATGTTTGTTTGTATGTATGTATGTAGTACAAACAGACCTCTTTAGCTTGATGACCTCCATCGCATATTGCTGGAGTGTTTAAACTATGGCAAATAACTCAATGCAGTAAAATGACAGCTCCAGTGTGCCCACTTTAGGGAAGAAAAAAAAATAGGGATGCGGTTTAAGTGAATGAATGTAATTATTTTTTAAATAATAATATCGTAATGTATGGAAAAAAAATGTTTTGGCTGACAAGATATTTCTTTTTTTATGGTACTATTAGCAAGGGAAACTATTCTTGAATATTCATTTTTTACGACGAAACGAGTTTAAAATAAAGAAGTTATCAAGTCAATTTTAATTCAACTTTCAGCGTTTTAAAGCACTAGGTATGTTTGGTAATTAATTGTTTTCATTAAAGTCACTTTAAATATTTAAACTTATATGCAAAGCGAGTGAAAAAAACTCGTTAGTTTTCAGTCATTCTCATTCAGTACTTACACTACGAAGTTTTTAACTGGTATCATTATTTTGTATTTGACGTTTCGAACTGTCAGTTTACTGCATTGAATTATTTGCCGCAGTATAGCTGTGGCTTGAGGGGTTCTGGATTAGACTCCCAGCCGGGCCGGTTCCCTAAACGAACTTTTTTAAACTAACTTGGGTATAGGCACAGAATAAATAATAGTACCGGTACAGAAGAATTACTCCGCAAGAAGATCTAAATAAATTCGAGTCTTGCTACGACGCGATACGGTGGAATTCAGCTCGCACAACATTACATACCTGCAAATTTATATACCTAGAAGTTTTGTCTCTTTCTATCGCATGCATTTTATCTTTTCTTACGCTGTTAGGGTTGCTGCCTAGTGAAGAATAATTAATCTCCTTATTTGTAATTAAGTATCTACCGATGTAGGTATTACTGTTATTCTACCTTTGTAAAAAATATTATTTCAACTTACCTAAAGTACAAAATGAAAAAAAAGTTACGACGAATAATTAGTACCTATGTTTTGTTTACTAAATTTAACATAATCAAATCTAAACATAGTCTTATTGAATTTGTTTCTTTTTATGTCCATTTTTAAATACTATTTGCGACCTCGATCATAGAATTACCGTGAGTGCTATTAGGTAGGTAGGTATCTACAACATCCCGACGGGCGCGCGCGTGACACACGACCCATTCGAAATCCGCCGGCGGAGCGCTTCGCTGTAGGTAAATAACGAATGTACCGCGCGGCGTGAGCCAGGCCTGGTATAGGTGTACTCTAAGATACCTCCTATAATAGTACTTAGTGTATGTAATTTATTAAGTATGTGACATCTTTGGTTCTGTGGTCTTAATCATGGTATCAAATCGAGTAATTCTATCTATTATAGTGCGTATATTAGCTGAAGTCGTCGTGGCGCCGTGGTTACTGAGTGTATCATACGATATCACAGGTTAAGCAACGTTCGACGCGGTCGGTACTTGGATGGGTGACTTCCGTGCTTCACAGCTAAGATAATAAGCGCAGCTTACATAATAGGATAAAATAACAAAATAATATTTATCTTGTCGATTCGAGTATTTATCGATGGTTGCATGCTAGCCCTGCAGGTAGACATTAACTATTTATAATATTAGATTTTTTATTAAGAGGAATACACGTTATTAAACGTGACTGTACATAGCATCTCCATATCTAGATCTAGTGATTAGGCTCAGTGTGTTGAGGTCAAGTGGTTGATAGAGATAAGAGTCTTGCAGCTATGACACGACACTAACAATACCTAATCTAATATATAAAATTCTCGTGTCACAGTTTTCATTGCCATACTCCTCCGAAACGGCTTGACCGATTTTGATGAAATTTTTTGTGCTTATCCGGTATCTATGAGAATCGGCCAGAATCAATTTTTTTTTATTTATATAGCAAATCAACGTTTGCCGGGTCAGCTAGTCGTCAATAAAATCAGAGCATAAAAAAACCGACTCCACCCACATTTTGAAATCCTTACCAAAACTTTTTAAGTGCAACGTCATCTTAATTGTATGCTCTCTATTTTCATACATATTTTTGTATTAAATAAAGCGCTTTACCGGTTTTGATGAATGTATATGTCGCAGTCATCTGGTTGAATTAGCCACTCAATTGGACGCCTAGGCCGTTTCAACCGGCTTAAGGACAATTAGTCAAGTCGTTGATCGCAACGTTTAACCAGTTGCCTAAACGTTGTTAAGCCATTTAGTTAAATTGGATATTGTTAAATTTATGATGTTTGGTTTAAATATTAAAACATTAAAACGGAACTTATTTTATTATATTTATGATATTTATATTTACGCGCGAGCCGAGCGAGCGAAGCGAGCGTGGTGCGGCAGCACCCGGCGATGCGCCACAGTGGATTTTATTTCCTTGTAATTGAAATAAATAAAAAAAATCTTATAAAAAAAATTTTGCTTGACTGGTTTTTCCGTCATGTCATGACAGATAATTTTACCATGACCTACTTGTTTTATTACTTTATCCAAAACTGTACCAAATTTAAATCACTTGGCTGAATTTTGGTCAGCTATCTTCAAGGGGCTAACTTTCAACACGCCAAGTTGTTAAACGTTGAGTTTTTCATGTTCAATCTACTATCGGCCTAGGCCGTTGATTCGGTCTAGGCGTCCAATTGAGTGGCTAATTCATCCAGATGACTGCGACATATACAAGGTTGATACAAGCGAAAGGCATTACGCGAAACCACGTATTTTGTGTATCATATCAGGCTACACAATAAAAATCAGATCAATGTAAGCAATAGTTTAGTGTTAATGTTTTCAACCGACTTCCAAAAAGGATGAGGTTCTCAATTCGTCTGTGTGTCAATTATTCTTGTTTCATATGATAGAGGATACTTCATAGTTGGTGCCATTTAAATTTCATCGATATCGGTTGAATACTTCATTGAGAATTTCAAATTATTGAAACAATATTTTAGAGAACTCCCAACTAAATTAACTTTTAAAAAACATTTAAATAGATTACCATATTTTAAATATACAGAAACTTTTATAACATTATACCATCGCCTTGTAAGCCTTTCTTTTTCTTTCTTATTCTTTTTTGCTCCCAACGTTCCCAGCTTTGTTGTTTTTTGGTCTCGAAAGTTTTTTGGAATTACATTTATTGATTTTTACAGTGATATAATGAACTATTATTAAATAGTAATTCACCATATTCTATTAGTTACTTATAATTTTAATTTATATTTTACTAGCTGACCCGGCGAACTTCGTACCGCCTAACAGTCAATGAATGTCGTGTTACTTTTTAGCTGAACTAATTTAGGCTTTGATGAACGTAAAACAATGATACAAAATAATATATTTATATAGATAGAAACAAAAAAGTATTTTATTATGATGAATGATGATGAAAACATACATACAGAATGAGAATAAAAATAAAAAAAAATAATTAAGTACTTCAAACTCATGTCCGAAAAAAAATATTGAAAACTATGTTGTGCAGATTGGGAAAAAAAAATAAAACTCGGATTAATTCATTAATAGGATTTTCATTCAAGCACTTTGTGGTAAACGACATTCTTTGTTTTTTGGTCAGGCGCAAGAACAAATAAAGGGGATGGTTTGCCGACACGTGAGCATGCCACGTACAACCATGAGAAAAACATGCATTTTCTAGATTGAGGCCACAAATAGTCAAGGATTAGCTCTGTGATTTGTTGATCGTCATGGCGAAGGCAAGACGAATCGGGAATTGAATTCGTTAAAACGGTTTGGGCATATCCGTTGGGATCATCGGAATGCTTGGAATAAGAACTTCCTCATCTTTAAATTTTCCTTTAAGTATCGACGCGTGAATCACATTGCTCATCAGTTTTCTTATCACCAAACGCGTTCCATTACACAGTTTTGGTTGGTTTAAATTTCTAAGCATGATGACTACCGAGCCAACTTTCAAGTTTTAAATTGTGCGGTGGTAAACCAGGCACATCCAAGGAGTTAACTTAATTATCACTTAACCATTTAGTATTTTTGTGGTTAGCAATGATATCCGATTTCGTTCGTTCGGTCTAGTGCTTCCATCCAATGCGCTTTTGTGCGCCATTGTGCATTCGTCCCATATGATGATTTTTGATGTTACTAAAACTTTGGCCACTGCGGAGTGTTTCGAAATATTACATGTCGGTTGTTCAGTAGTTTGAAGGTTTAATGGCAATTTTAACGCTTAGTGAGCCGTACGGCATCCGTCTAACAATGTGGCCGCTATTCCAGAAGAAGCAATTGCTACCGCAATTTCGGATCTCGCACGTACAGTGGCATGAGGAATGTCTTCCCAGTTCCACCGGAGGCATCCAAAAAAAATAAGCCTCCATTTCCATCATCAATTGAATTAATCAGTGTATCATAGACTTCCCTCTGCTTAAGATTCAACAGAGGTACATTCATCGCTGCTCGATTCAAATCAATACTTGAACCATTTCTTCTTGCACTTCGAAGATTATTGCTCTGTTCATTTGTACGATAAGATCGACGATTTCTCGTTTCTAACCAAGCCGTTTCACGGGCTGCCTCTCTTTGCTCTTGTGTTTGAGAAGCATGAATTAAGGCCCTTCTTTGCTCCATACTAACGCGGCGCTGTTGTCGTGTAATTTCTCGTTCTCCATTAGATAATTGACTCGCGATATTCCGTTGCCTAATTGCATTACGGCTTCGCTGGGAAAGATTAGATCTTCTAGTACGCGGCATTGTAATTAAAATGTGCACTCGCATAAAACCACCAAATATAATAACAGTGCCTAAACTTTCGAGACATAGACAATAGGTCAAAGAGTATATAACCACTACGTATGAATAGCTTATCAAGAAAAATCATAGACAACCTATAAAAACACATTTACACTTTTGTGAACCGGTAGATTTTTTTTCCTTAATCTTATAACCTTTACCAACTGGTTTTTTATTCCCTAAATTCCGTTCCTTTCCGATGATTTTATGTTTTTACTGTAGAATAAATCTTAGGTATTATTTTCGGGAATTAAAAATTAAATAATTGATAAATAATTTTCGAAAATTAATGTAACACAAAAGACAATGTAAAACAAATATAACGTACCTGAACTTTGTAGACATTTTACAAAAAATAAATTTCTGAACGCACACATGATGTCTTCAGAAAAAAATAAAGTTGTGGCTTAAAGGTCTCAGCAACCAGGCCATAAGATCCAAAAAAAAAAATAGTTGTTACACTATTTGACAGGATTGGACAACAAATGTTTGACATGTAATAAACAAATCAGCATTTATTTCTCACCACGTGATACTGGCAGTAATAGTACGTCGCCTAGTAACGACGGCTGGTTGCCATTATAACCAAAGAATTGAATTGAATTGAAATGATTCAGTATTCATTACACATATCGAGTTTTCATTGTTTTTAAGATGTATTCTGCTATTCGGGATGGAAACAAATCCAACAAATCAAAAACCATGGCAATCGGTCCAGCCGTTCTCGAGTTATAAGTGTTGTAACAAACCCGACTTTCTTTATTAATTTATTCATATTAAATATGTGATGCAGGTCTGAAGTATACAGTTTAATTTATATTACTTTATTTTATATTAAAGCCTTTTTACACTCACCGCGTACCTACCTTAGGTAATAGCTGAAAATCAATGATTTGCTCAGCTGAGCAAATATAAACATTGCTTATATTTGCCTTCTTGCAATATAACACACACTAGTTAATATGAAACATTGATTATTTTCATTGCACTCATTAATTTTTAAGTTTCCTTTTTATTATAGGTATAAAAATTCAAAAAAAATTCAAAAAGTTTTATTCATCTTAGGAATTTCACAAAACACTTGATGAAGTCAGTCATCATATACTTCGGCTTTAACTAGTTGTTGATAGTTGTTAAATAAGATATTACAGTAGACCAAGAGACAAAAAAAGCCGGCGGAAAAAAACTCTTGGCACTCTTTTTCAGTCAGAATTATCAAATTAATACAAATAGGTACAGTACAAATTGACCGTGACATGAAAAAAAAAAACAAACACAAGACAGCTGATTGTGAGAGCCAATGTCATGCCACAACTAAATTGCTTACATAGCAGATGCAATGAGCTATGGATGCACAATACGAACATGACAAACTGGGACCAGAGTATTTGAACAAAAATGGAATAAAATAGTCATAGTATCATTAGCAAAACGACCTGGCACCGCTAGTAGCACCCGTTCACGAGTTAACGCAAGCACCAGCCATCACCCTCCTCAACCATATTTTAGGGAAGAGGGTGACCCGATACCCGACGCTACCACTAGCCATGCCGCCTGAGGGAGCATGACGTTCTTGCTGTTGTCTCGACAAGAAAATAAGTGAGTGGGACAGTCACCAGTATGTCATATATATACTGCACAGCCAAGCCGTTAACAAAATTATTAAGTAATTAGAAACTTTTAGAAATATCCTGTTGTGCTTAATCCCATGCCTTTTTATCATCTAAGTAATCTTTAGTTTTATAATAAGCTTTTCGAGATAGAGTGTTTTTAACGATTGATTTAAATTTATTGAATGGCAGGGATTGAATTGACTTCGGAATTTTGTTATATATACGTATTGACATTCCAATAAATGATTTGCTGCTTTTAGCCAGCCTTAATTTAGGAAACGCTAACTTATGGTCGTTCCTAGTCCTTACAGAGTAATTTGTATCATGATTATCTTTCCTAGTTTTAAATTTATTACTATTCTTATAAATATACATAATGTTTTCATAAATATATTGTGATGCAAGGGTCAAGATACCAATCTCTTTAAACTTTTCTCGAAGAGATTCTCTGTTTCCAAGTTTATACATTCCACGAATAGCCCTTTTCTGCAGTGTAAATATCGTGTCAATATCTGCGGCATTGCCCCAAAGTAGGATGACATAGGACATTATACTATGAAAATAACTAAAATATACCAACTTCGCTGTATTAACATCAGTCAATGAGCGAATTTTCTTTACCGCGAACGCTGCAGAACTAAGTCTACTCGCTAGTTGTGAGATATGGGCACCCCATTGCAATTTAGAATCTAAGGTAATTCCAAGAAAAACAGAGTTATCTACTAGATTCAATCTATTCCCATTAAGCCGCAGATCAGACTCAACTTGTTTTACATTTGGTGCAGAGAATTTTATACATTTAGTTTTTTTATCATTGAACGCTAGATTATTTATATTGAACCACTGAACAACATTTGCGAGAGCATTGTTTACATCGTCGTAGTTTATTTTCTGTCTTATTATTTTAAAAATTAATGATGTGTCGTCAGCAAACAATACAGTCTCATGATTATTGCCTACCATATAGGGTAGATCATTTATATAGACTAGAAACAAAAATGGGCCCAGAATTGATCCTTGAGGCACTCCCATTCTCACAACCGACCCAGCCGACCTTTTCCGGTTAACCTCAACCTTCTGAATTCTATCACTTAGATATGAATTCAAAAGTTTGAGGTCAGTGCCTTTGATGCCGTAGTGGTGGAGTTTCCTGATGAGAGTGTCATGCTGAACACAGTCAAATGCCTTAGATAGGTCACAAAATACACCTAGGGCATCCTGTGACCCCTCCCAGGCACCAGTGATTATTTCAAATAGTTCAACACCAGCATCAGTTGTTGAACGGCCCTTTGTAAATCCAAATTGTTTATTATGAAGTAAATTGTTATAGGTGAAATGGGCCAAGAGTTGATTAAGAATAATTTTTTCAAAAATTTTACTACAAGTAGGTAGAATTGAAATTGGTCTAAAATTAGTAGGGTCTGTAGTGCTACCCGACTTAAATAAAGGTATAACCTTACTATGCTTCATTAAATCAGGAAACTCCCCAATTATAATACAGTTGTTAAATATTTCAACAAGGCAAGGAGCTATTACATCTATAATAGAATTTAATATTTCAACAGATATGCCCCAGAGATCAGTTGTCTTTTTAATATCAATTGTCTTAAATGTTTTAATAATATCCCCGGTGTCTATGGGTTGGAACTTGAAAGACACCTTGCACCCACTTACATGATTTTTGAGCAATGATTCAGCCGCCACAGGTGATGAGTTTAATGATTTAGTTGAAACTGGAATGTCAGCAAAACAGCTCTCAAATGCTGTCGCAACATTTTCATCTGCTTTAATTATTGTATTGTCAATAACAAGCTTAAACTCACTATTGCGATTCTTAACTTTCCCAGTTTCCTTATTAATTATATTCCAAGTAGTTTTAGTCTTATTAGCACTATTTTTAATCTTATTACCTAAATACATTGATTTGGCTGCGGCACAAACTTTTTTAAATAACTTTGAGTAAGTTCTGACATAGTTGCAAAAGGTGTCATTTTTGTTATATGATTTCTCATGATAGAGATCATATAGGTGCTTTCTACTAATATGTATACCTGTGGTAGCCCAATCACTGAAAGATTTACAATTGTTTGGAGACACTTTTTTTGGAATAAATACAGTCTTATGTTGTTTATTAATTAAACTACTTAAATTACTGTATAGTAAATTTACATTATTTGAGTGGGCTATATGGGGCATATTGTTAATGACACCACATCTAAATCTCTCCAAACGGATTTTATTGACTGGAACAACCATTATACTCTTATTAACCTGTTTTTCCTTCGAGTATTTGAATGTAACCAACTGACCGCTGTGATCAGAGCTAAGTTTATTTATAATTGATAAACTTACGGGAGTGACATTAGAAAAAACATTATCTAGGCAAGTTGCACTACTGGTCTTTGTTATTCTAGTTGGTTCTAGGAACAGGTTAGTAAGATTATTACATTTAAATAAATTTATTAGTTTTTTACTCAAGGATGAATCATTTAATAAGTTAACATTAAAATCCCCGCAAACAAATATTTTCTTAGTTTTATTACATAATTTATCCAATACTTGTTCTAAAACAAGTTCAAAACTATCATAGTGTGATTTAGGGGGCCTATATATACAAACAATTATGCAGTTTGTCAATTCTACACAGGATATTTCAATAGATAGGCTCACTATGTCAGTACGTTCTCTAAATTTTAAAGATTTATTTAATATTATTAAAGAGCCCCCATGTATTGCTGTCTGTCTATTGAACGAACTAGCAACTTGGTGCTGAGCAAAATTTAATACTAATTGGTGGTCCAGTAAGAAATGTTCAGTTACACAAAGAATATCTATATGCTCAGCATACAAAAATAACTCTATTTCCAAGACTTTCTCTGATATGCCTTGTATATTCTGGTGTACCAGGTTCAAACAACTTTTATTCCTTAATGCAATTGACATGTTGCCAGATGCTGCAACATCTGTTGTCTTATTAACTAATTTAAATATTTTGGAGTATCCAAAACTGTCAGCATAGTGGAACTACATGTTTCACTATGACACAGTGATATACTAGACTGCTCAATAAAAGCAGTGTAATTAATTCGTTTTAGACTCATTAATTTGTAAGTTTCCTTTTTATTATATAGTTAATTCGTTTTAGATGTCCTATTTTATGCAAAAGTATTGTTTCTTTGTTTTTTTTTATGTTTCTTTATTGGTTTTCAAACTTTACTTGTAATTTTTGTGTGTTTTATTGCAATAAACGGATTCTATTCTATTCTAATATGTATGATTTTGGAGAATGTTTACTTGGATGACAGTAAAAACCGGTTGAAACATAAGGTTAAAATATTCAGATGATCATCCAAAAAGTTCAGCTATACTTTAGTAGGTGGCTCTAGTTTTTTAACGAAATTTCATAAGTTCCAAATCTGTCAGAAATAAACCGCGAAAAGTATTTCTACTTGACGCTAGATAGCGCGACATTTTTTCGCGGCATCAAAATCACCTAGGCAACAAATAACAATCTGGAATTTTGGACATAAAACAAACAATTTGTAAAAAATAATTATGAATGAAATTATCTTCGTGGTAAGTTAATTTTATTTGGATTGTCAATGTAGTTCCTTTATAAAAGTATAGAAAACCAAATTTTACATCGAGAAACAATGAAGGATTCATTTTTTTTTTAATATCTAGGCGTGTACACACTTCATAGAAGTCAGCGACAGCGACGAACTGACGCCAGTGCCTCTAGCGCGGAATAGCTTGAACTAGAGGCTGTGACGTCAGGACAACCCAAATTGAAGCTGTGCATCTTTGCTTACAGCAGCTCTACTTTATATCTGTTTTGTGACTATAACTGTGCCAAATTTCACCCAGTTCCGTTGGGCCCTTCTCCCGTAATTGAGGAACAATCATCGACCCATATACAAACTTTTATAGTTATAAAAGTAGTAAGATTATGTCACACCAAGCCATGTATTTATTTTATTTTCTTTGGATAACTTACAGTGTAACATAAAGCAATCTTAAAACTAATTGTACAACTAAACACCAATTAATAGTTTCCACATTTAAATAAAAGATAATAAGACGTTGTCTTTTGTACAAACACTGAAATGAGAAAGGAGAAAAAAAAAATCTTTAACAAAAACAAAAAAGAGAAATCAAAAAATGTCCAATTCAAAGAGCGTGATAGCTAGAAATAACTAGGTATTATATTTTTTTAACAATTAATATCCTTTTTTTGCCTCGAAATCATATTACGGGCAGCGTTTATCGAAAGATGAAAGATGTCAAATTCTGGATTATTTAAGTTATTAATAGCATAGGCTGATCTAATCAAAAAAGAATTTTGTCTGTAATTAGTTGAGCTGTGTGGGATATGTAAATAAACGGGCTGTCGAACGGACCTTGATGGAACTTTTATACATATTTTAGAAAGCAGATAAGGACAATCAATTTTGTTTTGTAGAATTTTCATAAATATCTGCAATTTGAAGCCTATCCTTCGTATCCTCGCATGAACCCAGTTTAGAAAAGTAGAGCTCCCACACCGCAACACTCGACCACTGCGCAAGAAATACCGTCATAACTATTTTATAAATAAACATGGGACGTTTATCATCCATGTAGCCTAATGGTAAGTGAGCATGAACACTAATGTGGTACATGTCAATCCACGAGAAACCTATTCTCCCGACGCTTAAAAGTACCAGGACTATACAGAACAGGACAAAATAGACGCAGGCAGTTCTCACCTCATTTGCATCGTGCTGCCTCTCCAGGATCCCAAGCCGTACTTCCATGTGCTTCAGCCGACGTTTGAAGTCCCTCGCCATGCACGCACATATGTTCAGAGATTCGCCGAAAATGGTCATCTTGCATTTCAACTCGTCGAATTCGTGGCGAAACCTGCATCATTTTTTAACTCTTAATAAACGTGTTTTTGAAATAAATCTTGAAAGGTTTCAAAGCCAAGATTAGGTTGAAGACGATACACAAGTTAGTGCCAACGCTGCGCTACGCGTTCGAACGCGCGTACCGTACGTCCGTATCTTCAAATACACACACCTACCCATAGATTTATATAACACCTACTAAAAGAGATTCAAACATACAAACTTTCATAACATTTTCCGTACCGTACGTTGTACGTATCATACGTACGTATCATACGCGGCGCTTGGCGCATTCCGAACGTCCGTATCGAACGCGCGTATGGTACGGACGTTGCAGTTTTGTATGAAACGCGCGCTCGAACGCGTGACGCAGCGTTGCCACTTAGGGAAGGAACTTGCTCTCCAAAGAACGTCCCCAGGCCCGTGTGTGTCATTTACCACTTGACGAGGCCGTTGGTTCGCTATTGTATATATGTATATATATTTTTTACTCAAGGTGTAAACTGTAAACCAGCGCTAAAGAGATGCTTGGCGCTCTCAATAGCAATATGCTGAGGTTACACCTACCTCCACAAATGTACCTACTTAGTGTTATTTACTGATATGTATTCAAATTGTAATCTACATTTTTGTGGTAATAAATATTTTCTTTCTTTCTTTCTTTCTATTAGGTGAAATGGATTTTCACAAAATAAACTGCATGAACAATGTTCGGTGGAAAGAAATATGCATGGGTATTCACTTGCCTAAGCTTCCCAGCGCTGGATCTCGGGTTACACAACTATGTAGCACTTTCTGAGTTCAGTATCAACTTTTTCACAATTAATTACGTACGTACAGTAATTAATAAAGTTATTTATATGAAGTCTATAAGTATGGTATTCCAATATGGGTTTTCGATGGTGATAGGTAAGGAAGGCAGGTGATGGATTAAAAGGGATGGGAATATACCTCATTGTTCAAGCAATTCGTAGAATATAAATTTAATGATTATACTCATAGAAGTCGTCGTGGCGCCGTGGTTACTGTGTGTATCAAACGATATCACAGGTTAAGCAACGTTCGGCGCGGTGGGTACTTGGATGGGTGACCGCCGACCATTCATTTCTCACGGCGACTTCCGTGCTTCGGAGGGCACGTTAAGCAGTCGGTCCCGGTGCTATATAATTGTATACAGTAGTCGTTAGGGTTTTTCAGAAGCCATTTTGGCGCCCTGAAAATTCTGGCATCCACCACCCAGCACTGGGCCAGCTTGGTGGATTATGGCCTATACCTTCTCTTCACCCAGGGGAGAGACTCATGCCCTGCAGTGGGCTCATTACAAAGAGTTGTGATGATGATGATGATTTTAACTTTCGCGATTTTGTCCATTCGATCATTTAAAAACCGGCATTCAAGGCTTAGGTATTTCGGATATCGTTATTTTGTAATTTCGATATTATGATTTTTGCTGATTCAAACGTGGGTATTTTAGTTGCAGTTATTATGAACCTTTGGTATTACGATGCGTGACCATTTGAACCTAGCAAGTAACTTATGTCTTCTTTACTACATACATACATAACGTTACGCCTGTATCCCTCATGGGGTAGGCAGAATAGCAGAGGTCACAAAACCATCTGATGTCAAGTTTGATAAATTCGGAGGTATTATAAGGAGAAAGACTATTGTAGTGACAGGGGGTCAGCCTATCGCCCACAAAAACGCCAATAAAACCTCTGTCCCTTAACTGACTTTTACAGTATGCCCGGGAAGAGAAGCAGCTGGCACATTCTACGTTTTTCTTTCGCTCCCAGTCCAGCATGGAAGAAATCTATACTAAATCTGTACTACATGATGGTTTTTTTGTATGAAAATCCTAAAAGGTTTTTAAAATACATTACCAAGTAAGCCTACGAATTACAGGTATAACCATTGCACAGTATCCAAAAATATTCGCAAAAAGTACCAACCGCATCACAGCGGATCCCAAAGAGGTAGTACTGATGCTAGAGGCAGAACTACTGTAGGGCATAGAAACACTCTTTCGATGTCCAGTGGTGGCGTGCTCCTCACTCCCACAGACGACGAGGTTGTGCTTGATGCATACCCTTTCATGGTGCTTTGGATGTTCCTATCAGCCATAAAACAAAATTAAAACATTAGTTTGAGTATACCTTAAAGGAGACTTGAATGAAAAATTGATGAGAATGAAAAAAAAGAATATTTTGGACTTGAATTTTAATTATATGGACGACCACTTTGGTAACCACGATGGGGTAACGTTGTCTGCCTCAGACGCCAGTGCTCGCGGGTTCGATTCCCGCACGGAACAAGAAAAAAAAATGTTCCCGGTCTGGGCGTTTATCTATAGTATATGTATTTATATTCAAGGTTCCCCCCTAGTTCGTTACATGGTATCCCATATCACAAGCTCTGTTTAGTTTGGGGCCATGTAGTTGGTGTGATTGTCTGGGGATTTTTTTATTTATTATTTATTTAACTTTTGGCCACCGCTTTGGCAATGGAGTCAGTCGTGGCCCGAAGTAGAGTAAGATTAGCTTAGAATATAAAGCGCCTAATCCGAGGCTCTGCCTAGTTAGCAATCACCCTTCCTTTATCTTTATCCTTTACTGCGGTGCGGTGATGTGTTCCGGCAATATTTTATGAAGAGCCAGGCTCTTCCTAGATCCATGCACTGACATCTTCGACCTCATCTTGTGGGGTGGATAGGCACTTCCAATGTCAAACGCAATGAGTAAAGAAAACTTACATACATATATAACGTCACGCCTGTATCCCGTATAGGGTAGGCAGAACACCAGAGGTAATAAAACCATCTGATGTCACGTTTGACAAATTTGGAGGCATAATAATAGTGGAGAGAGACTATTGCAATGACAGGGGGTCAGCCTATCGCCCACAAAAAAGCCTCCCATAACACCTCGGTCCCTTAACTGACTTTTACTGTATGCCCGGGAATAGAAGCAGCTGGCACATTCTATGTTTTTCTTTCGCTCCCAGTCCAGCATGGAAGCTTATTCTTTTGTTATTGGTCTAACCAACGTAGTAATAATTTAATTTGACGGTAAGTGATAGTGTACACCAGATAAGAACATGCCTACTTTTTGACGAACTTACCGCAACACATCATCGCCAGAAGGCAAGGTGAAATCTGGCTTGTATGTCATCTCTTACGAATAGCCAGTTCCATATTCAAACAGTATGCCAACTATTATCGTCACTTAACATGATATGAGGTTGCCATAGATGTCAAAAGTTATATTCTGTAACTATTTGAGAATTATATCTACTCTCTATGATTGAGAATTATATCTTGTAGATTTATATCTACTCTCTAATCAGTGCGAGGTTATGCGTCTGCATATCTAGATATAAGGTATTAAAATGATGAGGCCGTAGAGGTATTGTCTCGCATACTGATGAGATACATACATAACTTCACGCCTGTATCCCTTATCTGTACCCGATGTTGAGATTGAGGACAAACGCGAGATTAGTCACTAATAAAAAAGTGAGCATCGGGACAATTAGCGATTCGAAGAAATGCTCAGTAATTCGACCAATAACTTAGGCTTAGTTTGAAAAACCTGGCCACGTGTGATTAAAGTCGATTTAATAAAAGATGTCCCGTGCATTGCTTTAAAGTCAAACACATAGGGTGTATTATCGCTCAAATCGTGGGACTTCTTTCATGAAAAGGACTTTAAGTATTTCATTTGATTAGGTATGTCTGAAGGCGTTATAAATAACTCTTTGACTAATCCTGCCTGTGTCATTTGATTTTAGAAAGTGCGACGAAAATAACAATACACGTGCCGTTTTTTTTTCGGAATAGAAAACCGAATTCAATTCATGTCAATGTTCTATACTCCAACCACAGCT
This sequence comes from Stenoptilia bipunctidactyla, assembly GCA_944452665.1. Taxonomy (NCBI): domain Eukaryota; kingdom Metazoa; phylum Arthropoda; class Insecta; order Lepidoptera; family Pterophoridae; genus Stenoptilia; species Stenoptilia bipunctidactyla. The sequence continues at coordinate 3,486,131 of OX101750.1, read as the reverse complement.
GACGGTAAGGGAAGGTGAGTTGGAAGATTACAGC